>JAOWBW010001050.1:0-385730 GCA_026119855.1 Campanula takesimana
CAGTTTAACAGAAGAGGGGAAAGACTGAAAAATCGACCAAACTTGCCGTACGGCTAGGAGGGTCATCCCTGGGGTTTTTGTAGATTGTCAAGAAATCAGTCCAGTTTCAGGCAGAAACAGAGCATTCTGCTAAAACTGAAATGTTTTACATCTTTCCACTTTATTTACTCACAAAAGCTTGAATTGAACCATCCCTATGCTTTTGATCACTAATTAAACACCAAAAACTAAAGTTTTGGGTGTGATCAAGACAATAATTGGGAAAAAATTAAGAAAGGTGATGAACATGGCATTTGAGCAAAATCACCACTTGGATGGTTAAATATGGAACTTTATCATCCAAATGGATGATTCATTCAAGGAAAAGCCTTGGGGAAGTAAGAAATCAACCTTGGATGGATAAAGATTGAGTCTTTACCATCCAAAGGGACATTATTGGAGTTAGATCAAGGTTTGAATGATAAAGATTGAAACTTTATCATCAAACTTGATCTTTTCACCATAAAATCAACTTAAAAGTAAAGACATGAAATTTAACTTGCATAAATGTAAAGACATAATATAAATTACATAAAAGTAAAAGACATAATGTAAAGTGCATTAATGTAAAGACATAATATAAAGTGCATTAATGTAAAGAGACATTAAATGATAACAAGCCTTGATCATCTTAGGTTTGAACCCTTGATCATGCATAGAACATGAGGTACCATTGATTCACATCAAGAACTTGGTTCCAATTCATAATATTTGCAAGAACAATAAAGACATAATATAAATAAGGCAAAATAAAATAGAGTATGAGATGAAGAGAAGATGGGGAGAAGGAGGCCTCACCAATTTGGTTCTAAGCCTATTTTCTTTCTCTCTTTTCACTCAAGAATGTGTTTGTATCCCTAATCTGCTCTCAGTTTGGCAAAGTTTGCACACACAAATGAATTTTCTCTTCCCCCCCCCCCCGAAATGATCAGCAAGGGTCTGATTTATTAGGACTGAGGGTACCCATAGTAGCCGTACGGCTGGGGCTTTCCCGCGTCCAAAGCATCCGTACGACTCAGCGTGACGAGCTTTTGGATTTTTCCAATTTTAATTCCAGAATAGTCCTCTAATTTTTAGGTTTATCTTAGTGAGGTCCCAGCCTATCAGTTATCCCTGAATGGCGCTAAGAGTTCCTCTAAAGTTGGTTAATTTTAGATTGGGGTACTTACAGTAGGGTAGAAACTCACACTAAAGGTAGGATGTGTCTTTCTCTTCAGTTAAGGTCAATCTAGGCTTCTCCTCTCAGAAAGGACATAAATAGTTGGTCGGCAGTCAATTGTGCCCGAACCCCGCAAAAGTCAACTGCAAGTGCGACTCCAAACAGCATACATCAAAATACAGCTTCAAAACAGCAGACTTGGTCCGCGGTGAACCACTGAAATCACCACCTCATCAGCAAAGTCTACTCAACAAATTCGTATTCATATCTAGTCCCCTACACGGACTCTAAATCAGCAAGCAGACTTTTGAGTCCCTCCAAATCAGCAGGTAGATTTTCAAGTACCTCTATATCAGCAGACAGACTTTCGAGTCCCTCCAAACCAGTAGGCATACTTTCGAGTCCCTCTATATCAGCAGGCAGACTTTCGAGTCCCTCTAAATCAGCAGGCAGACTTTCGAGTCCCTCCAAATAAGAAGGCAGACTTTCGAGTCCCTCTAAATCAGCAGGCAGACTTTTGAGTCCCTCCAAATCAGCAGGCAGACTTTCGAGTCCCTCTAAACCAGCAGGCAGACTCTCGAGTCCCTCCAGTCCCCTATACGGACTTTCAATATTGGCTACGGTGGGCCGATTTCATGCCACGGATCCCTTCTATCAGCAAAAGTCGCTCACACAGGGAGCGCACTTCTATCTCTTATAATTTCAAGATTCTTGTTTTCATCGAGTCTTTGCTTTTTTCTTGGTGACTTCCTCGGCGGATGTTTTGTTCTTTCGTCGACGCGTTTTGCTTTGCAATCCACGTCACCGAGGGTCTCTGTAGACACCCCGCCTTGGATCGCTCACCCCGATTGCACATTTGATTTTGTGTTTCTCCTTATTTTAAGTATTTCTCGTTAGTTTCTGTTACATCCGTTAAGTTCCTGACTGACCTCGTTAAGTTTAGGGACCAAACTGAATAACAGTGCTGACTTTCTAGTCCATTCTGTCAAAAATGCCATCTCCAAGGCGTGCGCATCCACCCTTTGGGGTCAGAAGCGCGCGCATCCCGCCACCAAGGCTGGAGGCGCGCGAACCTGGGCGTCAGTTACAGATTTTGTCCAAGAATCCCTCCCTTGCTCCTTTTAACAGGATTTGCCCGGGAAAACTGATCTTTGTGACTTGGTTTTGGCACCAAAAACACATCTCTTTTACCTATAAAAAACCTCCCTTCTCCATCTTTTCAAGGGATCTTCTCCTGAGTCTTGAATTTCAACCAAAAGGACTTTTTGAACACAAGAAAATTATACAAAAATCACTTCCAAAGTATTCTCAAGGCATTTTCCTAAGAAGAACTTGGAGTCATTTTGAAGGATAAGTAAACAAGACTTTTCTTTCTCGCTTCTCTACTTCATCTCTCTTCTTCTCTTTTATTTCATCAAAAGTGCAATCACCCAAACATTTTGGGACATGACACCAAAGATTACTTCACTTCATTGAAGCTAGTCAAGGAGTTATCTCCCTACATTCCAAACACCCCTTTTAAACCCCCATTTTTATCATTACAAAGAATAGGAAGAACATTTTACTTATGTAGACTTTGATCAAGCATGACCAACATTAGTTGGGCGAGATGGTGTTTAAGTACTTCCCATCTCGTAACCTAACCCCCTAACCTCATAACAAGAAACTCTGTTTTCGTAATCAAACTTAGGCTATACATTAGGTTTTTCTTATGTTCCTCTAAAACATAGGTGGCGACTCTACAACTAAAACACAAATAGACATCCTAGGACAAACCACCGCTCTAGCCATGCGCACGGTCTCCGCTCGGGGGTATCTACACCTCCTCCCTCCTAATGCCCCCAAAATGGCCTAAACCTCACTTCACTCTCATTCTAACACACACTACAATCCTCTCTCACAACTCTCTCTCTCTCTCAACTCTTTCTCTCCCAACTCTCTCTCTCAGTCCCAAACCACTCTCTCCCCACCTTCATACTCCCACCAAACAACCACCACATAACTACCATCAAACACCGCCTTTCTTACACCAAAATTACCAAAAATAAACACAAGAAACACTCACAAACTCAAGCAACTCTCAAGCTATCCTACCATCAAACAACAACAAAAAAGTCTTCCCTTGTAAGCAAAGGAAGGCACACCCTCCCTCTTTTATTAGGTAAAATCTTTTCTGTAATCTCTAAATATGTAAGTATGTAGATAATTTGAGTATTGGTGTGTGGCTAGACTCCCATATTCTTTGAAATAATCTTGTAAAGAACTTATGATATTGCCATGTAAATAATGTTATGAGTGTTTGAATCTGGATCTTAGCATGTATGTGTATTTTTATGATGATCATATGCTCACTTCTTGGCTTAGTTTGAGGTTACTCGTGTATAAATATGCCTCTCATCCCAGAAGATCATGAATCTGTCCTCTTCCCCTTTCTCCCATGTATATTCATACTTAGATCAGTTTTTGATGTGAAATATCTCTTTGATAATTATCTTAACATATTAAATAAGAAGCTCCTTGAGTTTCATGTCTTGGTTGTGAGTTTTGGTTATGTTAACACCTATCTTTGTGAGTGTTACAACCAGTGTCTGCAAATCAGTTCAAACCAACGATTTTCATCCCTTAAAATCTCCCTCTTAAAATGATTTATGGGCTTGGCCCAAAACATGAAAGTTGTTTATAATATGCTGAGTTAATTCTCGTGAAGTTCCATGTTCATATTCCATGTCTAACTTAGGTTTTCGTGCTTATTTTCGAGTCCCAGATGTGCTGTCCAGTATGCCTTTCTCTGTACCATGTTCTATTATTGTATTTAAAACTCTGTTAAAACGTGGTTTTTTGGGTTAAGTCAAAACATAAATTTTGTTCTAAATAAACTAAGGAAAGTGTAAATAATTTTTATATATTTTTTAGATCTCTAAAAGTGCTCCTTTTCCTCTCTTGTTCGAACTCCAAAATCCAGAATCTGCACTTTCAGCTTCTGACATAAAACTATCAGGGCTCATTTGAACCTCTTAAACTCATCTTCTGAATCTAAAATTTGGGGTAATTCATGTATCAATGTGGTCTTCAACTTTATTTCTTTATGTTATGCAAGATTCATGAGTTTTAATGTGGTAAATTGGTGCTGAATATACGAGAGTCATTGCTTTCCTGTGCTGAATGCCTTTTGTGATTATTGTTCTTATCATCATTTGAGTCTAAATAAATAATCCAAAAAATATACAAAAAGTCATCAATGATCTCAACGTTCTGGGAGTAAATCCAAATTTTTAGTTTTGGATTTGGATAATTTTAGGACAGGTACATCGGCTCGGGACGGAAAATGGTGTCGAATTCAATTACCGAATCCATGGCGCGGATATTTATTCTTTTAAAGGATTTGTTTCCTTTTGTATATAATGTACTTAATTCCCTCCCCTTCATATGTTTTCTTCTCTTTATATGTTTAAAACCATTTTCGAAAACGATCGGGAATCCACCCAAGCCGATTCCCGGCCGTGACTTAAATGAACATTCCTAGATTAGGAGACACCATTGTATACAAATACACATTCTTTCAAGTTAAGGCATAAAAATCAAACTTTCAAAATAAGGCATTAAAATGAAGCGTAGGCGGAAGCATGCTAGAGACCGAAAGGGTGAGTGGAGTGCTGCTAATCACCTTCTCTACTCGTAACTTAGCCCCCGAACCCACTTCAAAACAAAAAAGGGTTTTATCTATATTTTCCCAAATAAAATGATGTGGCGACTCTCTGCTTTTCAAAAACCAAAGGAGGGTAACCGTTGTGTGAGAAACCGAGCGGATTCAAGCCGCGCTTCGCACGGACCTCATTTCTAAAAGGTTCGCGCGCGGGCTCTCACACTACGCCACGGGATGAGGTTTACCGCTTTGAGAGAGTCAGGGTCAAGTGGAGCTTGAAACTCTCTAGGACGGGCCTCGACGGGTTGGGGTTATGAACTTGTGTGACTCGATAGTGAGCAATTGATAGAAATTTGTGCAGGTAGTGTGAGGTCAAGCCAAGCAACAAAAATATTTATTTATTTTCAAAAGAAAAGAAAACACGTAAGCACGTAAAAATACAACTCTCGAATCACCCGTGTGATTGATAAAAATGAACAGAAAATTCAAATTGTCCTGTGTGCAGGCAACCGTGCCCACACACCATCATTCTGCCTTGTTCTGGAGTCTGTTCTATTCTGGAAATGCGCCCAGAAGCGTGTGCATTAGAATGTCCATGTGGACATGCCTCAGAGCGAGAGGGGAAGAGGCGCTCGGTTATGGGTAAAAAACCTTCAAACTCATGGGTTCAAGGGATTACCTTGACCCTAAATAATAACTTTTTCCCCTGCAGTAATTGTTAGCACAGAAACATGAAATTGAAGGACGAAATGCAGTGCGGGCGATTCTGGTGGTTAGGGTCAGAGGCGCGCGCCTTAGGTCGAGAGGGCCAAAGGCGCACGCTTCTCACCCTTTGTCACCAGAATGCCCGCAGAAAACAGATAAAAGAAAACCAAAAGTAAAAACGCAAGTTTAACCCTTTATAGTATCCCCAGCGGAGTCACCACTGTAGATACCCCGGAAAAAAACCCACTTACTTGGATATAGCGATGGATCTTCCTAGGATGTCCAATAGGTTTTAGACTTTGTTAGAGTTGCCACCTATGTTTTTAAAGGAACATAAGAACACCTAATATAGCATATTTGTTACGAAGTGAGAAGTACTTAAACACATACTCCGCCCGGCTAAAGTCAGTCTTGCTACTAAAGGTGTTATAATGTAAAAAGTCCTTCTTTTATTAATATAAACTTGTGCTAACAATTAAATCATGGAAAAGGGGGAATTAAATGAGAATAAAAATGTTGATTCTTTTATGTAACAATTTATGCTAACTATTACATTAAGAGATAAATGGGAAATTAAAGGGAATTAAAATGTACGGAGATAACCTTTAACTAACTTCAATATATGAAGTAGTCGTATTGGTCATGTCCCATTTTGATGGGGATTGCATACATTAAAGAAAACACATAAATAAACCCAAGAGAAGAAAAGTTGTACCTTACTTGAGAAGGAAAAAGAGAACTTCAAACTTTGACTTGAAGATGGTGTTGTAGGGAGAAAATGGTGAGTAAGAATTTGTGTAGAATGTTGGTAGGAAAATTGGTGTGTTTTGTAGAGAAAGTGGTGTGGAGAGATTTGGTGTTAAAGTTTGGTATCCTTTTCTATGGTGGAATGAGGGGATTTATATAGGTGGAGAAAGGAGGAAAAGATGGTCATTAGACCAATCAAAATAAAAGAAAATAAAATAATAAAGAGAAAATAAAATAATAATAAAGAGAAAATATTTTGTTTTAGGAAAAATACTAGAAATGTGGGATTGGGGGTTATGAAAAAAAATGGTTTTAATGTTTGCGATCAAGAAAGGGATTTTAAATCAAGAAGAGATGTTTGTAAATAAGAAAAAATGAGAGAAAGTTGGTGGGAACCCGTAACACCTATGTGAGAAGCGCGCGGGTCGGTCTTTTAAACCAAACGCGCACGCGGCACCTGACTATTACGGGAGGCGCCCGCCTTTAAAAAATGATAGAATGACGCTAAAAGATAATTCTGATACTCAGTTTAGTCCAAGACTAACGGAATTAGTTAAGAACTTAACGGAATTAACAGAAATTAACAAAAACAAGTTAAATAAAAATACTATGTATGCAATCGGGGTGAGAGGTCCAAGGCGGGTGTCTACACCTATAAATAAAATCCTTTCCATCCTTGTAAAAGGATCAGAATTTCGGGAACACAATTTCCAAAGAAGCACCAAGAATTTTCACATCAAACTCACTATAGTCAAATTACTCCAAGCATTTCCAAGGAAAACAAAGGAGTCTTTTCTTGAAGTTTGCTTATTGAACACTCCCTTTTTCCATATTTTCTGTAATGACCGGAATTTTAATTTAATTATTTATTTTAATTTCGTTTTGTTAAACTAATTAAAGGATAATTAGAGTTATAAGTAATTTAAAGAAGTGGGCCCAAGGAATTTGAATTGGCCCGAAAATAGTATTAGTAAACCCAACCCAAATTAATCTACCAAGAGTATAAATACTTGAGTTAGTGAATGTTAGGGTATTTTGGTTTTATCAAAAACAATTAAACACAAAAAGGAAAAGAAAAAAAAAACCCTAAACCTTACCTATAGCAGCCGCCGGCCAGAACAGGAGGGAGAGGAGCTGCGACAGTTTTTTTTTAAATCAAATTCGATCATTCTCAAGGTATGTAAAATCCTAAATTCTAGTTTTCGTTTCATTCGATTTGGAGTATTATTGAATTAGATATGAATTTTTAAAGGTTAGAATTATTATTGTCTAGGATGATTAACCTTGAAGTTTAATGTTTAACTTGATGATTAGAATGGTGGGAATTGAATGTTATAACAATAAGATCATAACCCATGATTAATCTTGATACTAGTTATTTTTAAGATTTATTTTATAATCTTGAATTGGATCGATTTATATTATGCAATGCTTGGGAATTGAACATATAAATCATTGAGGTTGAATTGGGTTTATCAAAAGAAGAAAAAATATGGATTTCCCCCAAGATCAAGTTTCGGCCGAATGGCCCTAGGCCATTGGGAATTATTTTGTTGATTTTAAACGATCCTTGTTAAGTGTATTGTGAATAATATCGATGTTGGGAATTTAGAAAAATTTAAAGAACTAGAAAATTGATCAAATCAAGGGATTTTGGATCATGTAGGTTTCGGCAATAATGACCTAACTTGGGTGTCGATTCTTGATTGAAGATGTTAAGAATTGGGACGGAAAGTTAGTGTTTCCGTTAAGTTTCTAATGGAAAGAAAACAAAAATCATTAAAAGAATTATTAACAAGTTAGAAAAGTAACTTGAGGAAATAGAATAAACACTTGGAAGACCTTTACAGTTAAAAAGTTAACGAGAAAGAAAAAGATTAGAAATTTCAGTTAGTTTCCTAACAGAAAAGGACTAAACTGAAAAGAATTAAAGTAGGAGGAAGAAAAAGGGAAACTTTGAAGTTAGAGGGGCCTAAGTGATTAAAAAAAGAGAAACTTAGGGGACCTTATGAACAAAACCAAAGTCCAAGGACCTTTCTGTAATTAAAGGAAAGTTGAAGGACTAATCTGCAATTAATCCAAAGTGGAAGGACTAAATTGCAATTGAGTTAAAGTTGAAGGACTAATCTACAATTAATCCAAAGTGGAAGGACTAAATTGTAATTGAACTAAAGTTGAAGGACTAAATTGCAATTAATCCAAAGTTGAAGGACCAATTTGCAATTAACCCAAAGTTGAGGGACCAAATTGTAATTAACCCAAAGTTAAAGGACTTAATTGCAATTATATCAAAGTTAAAGGACTGACTAGTAAATCAAAGTCAGAAACTTAAACGTAAAGAAAGAAGTAACGAAGTAAAGAAGTTAAACTGCATCTCTCAGTTAACTAAGAAGAAATAGTTAACAATGTAGAGAGTACTAAAGTAAATTACTCCGTGCCTTGTAGATTTGCACAGGGAGGAGATTGCGAGGAAAAGCAATTCAGGTAAGGGATTACGTTCCTTACAGTATTTGAACTCCTGTTTATTGGAATTCGGTATTTCTTTCTAAAGACAGCTATCAGTATGGCATGATAGTATTTGAATGAACTCTGCGTTATTGAACGTTCCTTGAAATAATCTATACTTAGTGATGTCCCCATCGATCTACTAAGTATCGAAGTTTGAAACTTGTATCACATACTTGTACCATGGTATGTTCTAATTTTAACTTGTAAGTTAACCACTTACTTGTTAAGGCATCCAATGTCCAGTTAGAAAAGACATTGACGGACAGTCCAGTTAGAAAAGACTCGTCCTTAAACTAGGGATTGCATGAGTGATCACATGCCTTCTCTCAGGAATTGTCTGATTACAAGGATGATTCTAGACCCCGAGCATATGTGTGTGGATACCATATATGTTTCGACCCACACTATTGGCTGAAGAAGCTAGGTGTACAAATTGTACCTTTGGCATTGAGGTTATAATGTACGTTACCAAGGAATTGACGGAAACTTGAATGAATCCCTTTGGATTGTAGTGCCATAATCCTTTGAAAGTAAAATCTTAAAAGTAATAAGACTGTATTGTTCTGCAGCCTTGAATCCAAAAGTAACTGAACCTATCTTTGTAAAGTTATTCATAGTATTCGTTCTGGTCGTCTCTCCTTAGTAACCGGAGAGGCCACGTATGAACTTACTGAGCATTCGTTCGCTCATCCCTTCTCTATAAATTTGTTTTCAGGATTTAAGTAGAAGGACAAGACAAGGAAAGCAGCCGTAGGAAGACGGTGGATTGAAGATTCTTAATTTAATAGTTTAAGTACGCTTATTTATCTTGATGTAAGTTGAAGTACATTAATGGTTAGGGTTGTTACCTACCAAGACAGGTTTAAGTTACGCTTCCGCTATTGTTTTGAATTTATGGTTAAATAAGGGGCCGTTATGAACCCTAATTTGAAGTATTTATTATTGTTATTTATGGATATTTAATGCCATTAAATGCTCAGATATTATAAGAAAATTCGGGGTGTTACAGTTGGTATCAGAGCCTGGCTTTAGGTCTTATGGGAGAAAACTGAAAGTTAGGACTAATGGGAGAACTTAGTACTTAACTTGAATAAGATCTTACTTGAAGAAGTTCAAGTGATAAAGTCTAACTCTAGGAATGATACTAAGAGTGTGCATAAAGTATGAATATACTTGGAGAAATAGGAACCTCTTCATTGTATGTCTATTTATATTCTATTAATATGTTATAATGGAATCTTGGGGTTATGTACTAATTAAGTTTACTATTGGTGTGTGTAGAATCATGCCGAGGAGACCCATGAAGTCAGTAAGGTACAGTGCTACTCTAAGGGAAGAAATAGAAGCTAAAGAGGAGATTATTAAGCAGCTAACTAAGGAACTTCGCTCAGCCAAAAGAGAGCTTAGGAAGGAGACTCGAGGAGTCGACAGCTTATAGAATGTCATCAAAGAACGCGATGAGGACATAATGTATGTGGAAGGAAAGTTAGCAGTACAACTGAAGAAGGTCACCAGCCTAGAAAGCCATGTGGTCAGAGCTAACCGCGAATGGAATCGAATCAGTGTGCAACTGGTGGATGAGATAGAACAAAATAATGAACTGAAAAAGAAGATAGATGAACAAGAAGCTTATGAGGAAGAGCTTAGGACTTCAGGCTATCAGATTTGGGCTGAGAAGTTAGAATTGCAAGAAAAATATGACCAACTTGCAGCAGAACATGCACACTGTGGGAAGTGATGCAATTAGTGGCAGATAGTTATAAGAATAGATTCTTTTACTTTATTATTAGTGGAGTAATACAGTTAGAATTTTTCTTATGTTAAAGTTGAATTTTGGGTGTATTTGAGATGTTTAAATCTCATACCTTAGTTGAATAAAGTTAATTATTTAATTTAAATACCCAAAAGTTTGAATTTACTATTGTTGTGTAAACAAAAGTTAACTTGTCGAGAAAAGACAAGGGAAAGCATCGGAGTGATTTGAAATAATCTCCGTAACCATGGTACGAAGTAAGACGACCATTGGAATAAGTTAAAGCTAGTTAAGTAATAAAAACTAGTGAAGTAAAGAATAATAAGCAACCAAGTAAAACGGTTGTAAATTATGAAGTATGAAAACTCCTGAACCGGAGAAGAAAGGTTAAGTAAACTAACCACATCTGAATCATGGTCTAGTACAAAAGACCTACGAACATGAATCAAAACTAACAAGTACCCGTTAGTAAAAGAATAAGTTAAAGTATACCATGAATACTGCACGTATTTTGTAGTGATGAATATTGCTAGAGCACGAACCTGTTCTAAAGTAAAAGTAAATCTGCAGATGAATACCAGAAGCGGAAATAACAGGAACGGTGAGGGAATGACAACACCGGTAATGCGGGAGGACAGTTGGATCCGGCCCTGGTAAACCTGTTGCAGACACTATCGCAGACAGTAGCTGGGATAGGTCAAACTGTTGCTGGAATTGCTCAACCACCACCACAAGCTCCATTACGTGATCCGTTGGAGCTATTTCAAAGGAGGAATCCGGACTCATTCTCGGACACTGCTAAAGAGAAACCTGAGGACTGGATTAAGAGCACCGAAAGAATATTCGAGACTCTGAACTGTACTGAGGAGCAGAAGGTAGTATTTGCGACCTTTATGTTGAAAGGTAAGGCTCAGACATGGTGGGAAGCGGAAAAGCGAGCTGCTGTGGCTCGTGGTGATGCAGCCTTTACTTGGACCAGATTTAAGGCTATTTTCAACGAAAATTATTATCCTGCAAGCACGAGGAATGCTAAGATAACGGAATTCCTGACTTTGGTACAAGGGAGTATGACTGTAGCGGAGTATGGTGAGAAGTTCACTGACTTACTAGAATTTGCGCCAAGATTCTTCGATACTGAAGAACAGAAGGCAAGGAAGTTTGAAGCGGGATTAAGTGATAGAGTTCGGTATAGAATCACGCCGTTGGCTCTGCCTACGTACTCAGCAGTGTTGGACAGGGCCAAGATAGTAGAAAGGGAGTCGGATAACTACCGTAACCGACGGGAAGAGAAAGGCAAGGCAGTGGCTGAAAGGTCGGAAGGAAACAAGGGTGGTAAGGACCACAACAATAATAAGAGGAAAGCTGTGGATGACAGTCGAGATAAGGGCATTCATGGGAACAAACACTCCAACAACGGCCAGGTGGAAATGGTCGGAACTTTAATGACAACAAGCGTGAGTGGAATAAGGGCAAGGGCCAAGGTTTCACCAGTTATGATAAATGTACCGTTTGTGATGGAGCGCATAAGTCAGAGGTTTGCTGGTATAAGGAACGGCAGTGTTACAACTGTAAGAAGGTGGGACACCCAAAATGGAAATGCCCAGAACCTAAGAAGGATGAACCGGCTGCGGGAAATAAAGACAACAGGGGAGGAAATGGTGGAGGCCGTGGTAGGGTGTACACCATGACCGCAAAAGCAGCTGGAATTAATGCCGACCTTGTAGCAGGTACACTACAATTAAATTCCCGTGATGTTTATGTGTTAGTAGATACTGGCGCTACTCATTCAGTAGTTAGTAATGTTGTGGCAAAGAAGTTAAAACTACACCCAGAAAATTTAGAGATACCTTTAGTAATAGATACTCCTACTAAGGACGCTATCCCCATTACTACCTGTTATAGAAACTGCACTTTAGGGATAGGAGGCACGAATGTAAATATCGACCTCATTGAACTAGACATGTCAGAATTCGACATAATCCTGGGAATGGATTGGTTGGCTTTGCATCAAGCCAAAGTGGACTGTCAAGAGAAAATAATGACGTTCCTAGGAGAGGAAGGTAAAGAGTACAGATTTGTGGGTTCAAGGCCGAGGAAGAGGATAGGCTTAATCTCGGTGATGAAGGCCCGTAGAATGTTGAGAAAAGGATGTGTAGGATTTCTGGCACACATAGGTGAAACAGAAGAAAAAGGAGTAACGTTAGAGTCGCTTGAAGTCGTGAATAAATTTCAAGACGTATTTCCTGAGGATTTACCTGGTATACCACCAGTGAGGGAAGTAGAGTTCTCCATTGACTTAGTACCAGAAACCACACCTATTTCGAGAGCACCGTACAGGATGGCTCCAACAGAGTTGAAGAACTAAAGGAGCAGTTACAAGAATTGTTAGACAAGGGGTTGATTAGACCGAGTGTATCACCGTGGGGTGCACCGGTACTATTTGTGAAGAAGAAGGATGGATCTATGAGACTGTGTATTGACTATAGAGAATTGAATAAAGTGACGGTTAGGAACCAATACCCTCTGCCGAGAATTGATGACTTGTTTGATCAATTGAGGGGAGCATGTTACTTTTCAAAGATTGATCTTAGATCCGGATACCATCAGCTGAGAGTCAAAGATGTGGACGTGGCAAAGACAGCGTTTAGGACGAGGTATGGGCATTATGAGTTTGTCGTGATGCCATTTGGGTTAACAAACGCACCAGCCGCATTCATGGAGTTGATGAATAGAATATTTCAAGAATACTTAGACAAATGTGTGATAGTATTCATTGATGATATTTTGGTGTACTCGAAGACAAAGGAGGAGCATGCTGAACATTTGAGGATAGTGCTAGAAATTTTGAGGAGACAGAAATTGTATGCGAAATTTAAGAAATGTGAATTCTGGTTGGAGAAAGTAGCATTTTTGGGGCACGTAGTGTCGAAAGAAGGAATTTCTGTGGATCCGACGAAGGTAGAAGCAATAATGGATTGGGAAAGGCCTACTACGGTAACCGAAATAAGAAGTTTCTTGGGTTTAGCTGGTTACTATAGAAGGTTCGTAGAGGGATTTTCTAAGTTATCTGAACCATTGACGAAGCTGACGCAGAAGGCAGCTAAGTTTGTTTGGTCAGAAGAATGTGAACGAAGTTTTCAAGAGTTAAAGAATAGACTGGTATCTGCACCAGTATTAACACTACCGACAGGGACGGAAGGTTTTGTTATCTACAGTGATGCGTCGTTGAAGGGACTAGGCTGTGTACTGATGCAAAATGAGAAGGTGATAGCTTATGCATCTAGGCAGTTGAAAGTGCATGAAAGGAACTACCCGACCCATGATCTGGAATTAGCAGCAGTAGTGTTTGCCTTGAAAATTTGGAGACATTATCTGTATGGCGTGAAATGCCGAATTTTTACGGATCATAAGAGCCTCAAATACATCTTCACGCAGAAGGAATTGAATATGAGACAACGGAGGTGGTTAGAACTTCTCAAGGATTACGACTGTGAAATATTGTATCATCCTGGGAAGGCCAACAAGGTGGCAGATGCCTTGAGTAGGAAGAATCACGGAATGTTGGCGACGTTGATCTCTAAGGGGGTAAGCATATGGAAGGATGTCAAGGAGATGAACTTAATAGTAAAAGTAAATGGATATTTGGCTCGACTGACGTTACAACCTGCATTGTTGGGCAGAATTAAAGAGGCACAAGAATTAGACGAGGAGAGAGAAACCCTAATCGGAAAAGGGCAAGCAAAAGATCTTCATATGGCGAAGATGGAATTCTGAGATACCAAAAGAGAGTGTGGGTGCCAAGCAATGACGAAATCAAGAGAGAGATACTGAGAGAAGCTCATTGCTCGAAGTTCTCTGTACATCCGGGAAGTACTAAAATGTATAGGGATTTAAAGGAAGCATATTGGTGGAATAATATGAAGAATGACGTGGCAGAGTATGTACATAGATGTCTGACGTGTCAACAAGTCAAGAGTGAACATCAGAAGCCAGCAGGGTTACTACAATCATTACCAATTCCCGAATGGAAGTGGGAGAATATTGCTATGGATTTCGTAAGTGGGTTGCCAAAGACGGTAGGGAAGTATGATGCTATATGGGTTATAGTAGATCGATTGACTAAGTCAGCACATTTTCTGGCAATCAAGAAGACTGATTCGTTGGAGAAGTTGGCCAAGTTGTACATCGACGAGATAGTAAGGTTACATGGGATCCCGGTCACAATTGTGTCTGATCGAGATGCTAGGTTCACTTCGAAGTTCTGGAACAGCCTACAAGAAGCATTGGGAACAGAGTTGACCATGAGTACGGCGTTTCACCCACAGACAGATGGGCAGTCGGAAAGGACTATCCAGACATTGGAAGATATGCTGAGGGCTACTTCGTTAGATTGGCCAAACGCATGGGACGAACACTTACCGTTAGTAGAATTCGCATACAACAACAGCTTTCACGTAAGCATTGGGATGGCTCCATATGAAGCGTTGTATGGGAGGAAGTGTAGATCACCGGCGTGTTGGGATGAAGTCGGTGAGGGGAAGTTAAGTGGACCGGAACTCGTACAAGTCACGGCGGATAAAGTACAACAGATCCGGAAGTGGCTACAGACTGCACAGAGTAGGCAGAAATCTTACGCAGACAATAGAAGGCGAGAACTGGAATTTCAACCAGGGGATCGAGTATTCCTAAAGATATCACCCACGAAGGGAGTTATGCGTTTTGGGATTAGGGAAAGTTAAGTCCACGATATGTGGGACCGTTCGAAATTCTTGATAAGATCGGGGAAGTGGCTTACCGATTGGCGCTACCGCCGGTATTAGCTGGAGTACATAATGTGTTCCATGTCTCCATGCTAAGGAAGTATATTCATGACCGAGTCATGTGATAGAGTACAAGCAGTTAAGAGTTCGGGCAGATTTGACGTACGATGAACGACCAATCAAGATCGTCGGCAGAAAAGACGAGGTCATAAGAAAGCGTACGGTTCCCTATGTAAAAGTGCAATGGAGCAATCACTCAGAAAGAGAAGCGACATGGGAACAAGAAAGTGAAATGCGCGAATTGTACCCGGACATCTTCTCGGAGTAAGAATTGTCAAAGTTTGAGGACAAACTTCTTTTAAGGGGGTAAGAATGTAATGACCGGAATTTTAATTTAATTATTATTTAATTTCGGTTTTGTTAAACTAATTAAAGGATAATTAGAGTTATAAAGTAATTTAAAGAAGTGGGCCCAAGGAATTTGAATTGGCCCGAAAATAGTATTAGTAAACCCAACCCAAAATTAATCTACCAAGAGTATAAATACTTGAGTTAGTGAATGTAGGGTATTTTGGTTTTATCAAAAACAATTAAACACAAAAAGAAAAAAAAAAAAAACCCTAAACCTTACCTATAGCAGCCGCCGGCCAGAACAGGAGGGAGGAGAGGAGCTGCGACATTTTTTTTTAAATCAAATTCGATCATTCTCAAGGTAATGTAAAATCCTAAATTCTAGTTTTCGTTTCATTCGATTTGGAGTATTATTGAATTAGATATGAATTTTTAAAGGTTAGAATTATTATGTCTAGGATGATTAACTTGAAGTTATGTTAACTTGATGATTAGAATGGTGGGAATTGAATGTTATAACAATAAGATCATAACCCATGATTAATCTTGATACTAGTTATTTTTAAGATTTATTTTATAATCTTGAATTGGATCGATTTATATTATGCAATGCTTGGGAATTGAACATATAAATCATTGAGGTTGAATTGGGTTTATCAAAAGAAGAAAAAATATGGATTTCCCCCAAGATCAAGTTTCGGCCGAATGGCCCTAGGCCATTGGGAATTATTTTGTTGATTTTAAACGATCCTTGTTAAGTGTATTGTGAATAATATCGATGTTGGGAATTTAGAAAAATTTAAAGAACTAGAAAATTGATCAAATCAAGGATTTTGGATCATGTAGGTTTCGGCAATAATGACCTAACTTGGGTGTCGATTCTTGATTGAAGATGTTAAGAATTGGGACGGAAAGTTAGTGTTTCCGTTAAGTTTCTAATGGAAAGAAAACAAAAATCATTAAAAGAATTATTAACAAGTTAGAAAAGTAACTTGAGGAAATAGAATAAACACTTGGAAGACCTTTACAGTTAAAAAGTTAACGAGAAAGAAAAAGATTAGAAATTTCAGTTAGTTTCCTAACAGAAAAGGACTAAACTGAAAAGAATTAAAGTAGGAGGAAGAAAAAGGGAAACTTTGAAGTTAGAGGGGCCTAAGTGATTAAAAAAAGAGAAACTTAGGGGACCTTATGAACAAAACCAAAGTCCAAGGACCTTTCTGTAATTAAAGGAAAGTTGAAGGACTAATCTGCAATTAATCCAAAGTGGAAGGACTAAATTGCAATTGAGTTAAAGTTGAAGGACTAATCTACAATTAATCCAAAGTGGAAGGACTAAATTGTAATTGAACTAAAGTTGAAGGACTAAATTGCAATTAATCCAAAGTTGAAGGACCAATTTGCAATTAACCCAAAGTTGAGGGACCAAATTGTAATTAACCCAAAGTTAAAGGACTTAATTGCAATTATATCAAAGTTAAAGGACTGACTAGTAAATCAAAGTCAGAAACTTAAACGTAAAGAAAGAAGTAACGAAGTAAAGAAGTTAAACTGCATCTCTCAGTTAACTAAGAAGAAATAGTTAACAATGTAGAGAGTACTAAAGTAAATTACTCCGTGCCTTGTAGATTTGCACAGGGAGGAGATTGCGAGGAAAAGCAATTCAGGTAAGGGATTACGTTCCTTACAGTATTTGAACTCCTGTTTATTGGAATTCGGTATTTCTTTCTAAAGACAGCTATCAGTATGGCATGATAGTATTTGAATGAACTCTGCGTTATTGAACGTTCCTTGAAATAATCTATACTTAGTGATGTCCCCATCGATCTACTAAGTATCGAAGTTTGAAACTTGTATCACATACTTGTACCATGGTATGTTCTAATTTTAACTTGTAAGTTAACCACTTACTTGTTAAGGCATCCAATGTCCAGTTAGAAAAGACATTGACGGACAGTCCAGTTAGAAAAGACTCGTCCTTAAACTAGGGATTGCATGAGTGATCACATGCCTTCTCTCAGGAATTGTCTGATTACAAGGATGATTCTAGACCCCGAGCATATGTGTGTGGATACCATATATGTTTCGACCCACACTATGGGCTGAAGAAGCTAGGTGTACAAATTGTACCTTTGGCATTGAGGTTATAATGTACGTTACCAAGGAATTGACGGAAACTTGAATGAATCCCTTTGGATTGTAGTGCCATAATCCTTTGAAAGTAAAATCTTAAAAGTAATAAGACTGTATTGTTCTGCAGCCTTGAATCCAAAAGTAACTGAACCTATCTTTGTAAAGTTATTCATAGTATTCGTTCTGGTCGTCTCTCCTTAGTAACCGGAGAGGCCACGTATGAACTTACTGAGCATTCGTTCGCTCATCCCTTCTCTATAAATTTGTTTTCAGGATTTAAGTAGAAGGTCAAGACAAGGAAAGCAACCGTAGGAAGACGGTGGACTGAAGATTCTTAATTTAATAGTTTAAGTACGCTTATTTATCTTGATGTAAGTTGAAGTACATTAATGGTTAGGGTTGTTACCTACCAAGACAAGGTTTAAGTTACGCTTCCGCTATTGTTTGAATTTATGGTTAAATAAGGGGCCGTTATGAACCCTAATTTGAAGTATTTATTATTGTTATTTATGGATATTTAATGCCATTAAATGCTCAGATATTATAAGAAAATTCGGGGTGTTACATTTCTACTTTATTCTTTTCTCTTTATCTGATTTCTTTCCCTAAGCATGCTATCCCCACAAATTAGGACAGACACCAAAGGTTGCTTCATTTCATTAAAGTCGACCAAGGAGTTACCTCCCTACATTCCAACCCCGATAACCCTAAACTCTTAATTTGATTAGCATTGGAAGAACTAAACATTAGACTTAGAAAATATATGCAAGACCGGCCCTTATGCTAGGCTGAGTGGGTGCCTAACCCTTCCCACTCCGTAACATAACCCTCGAACCTTTTTATGTTGGTGTTTATGCCTTAGGCATGTTATTGGAACGTTATTATATTATCATTTTATTCATTATATAAAGAGATGTTACTTGATTGTTATTTGTTGTTACATGTTTTATTAATAATAATAATCTCCGTCCCTAGTACTTATGAAGAACTAGTATAAGTTTAACTATTAATCATGTGATGATTATATGTATGTGATACAATTAAACTTATGGGTACATATTGGTGAATATAGTAATGGAATTGACCCATGTTTGAGATTTATTTCATGGTTAAATGTCATAATTAAATCTCATAATAGTTGTATCATTAGAACCTTAGACCTGACATTATTACGATCTTCCACATAATTAACATTATGTTTGACATATTCAAACGTTACTCTTAACGAGTAATTATAAATGATATGTTTACGCCAAACCTGTCACGACCCGAAAACTAGGCTCTATTTTTTTTGGTAATAAATAATTATTATTTATTTATTTGCTTATTTATTTATTTAAATTATTATTTATTTAAATATTTATGTGTGCATATTATGTTTCATAATATTTATGTCTAGCATTTTATTCGAGTTAATTGTGCTAGTGTAGTATTATTTGGTCTTAGTTGTTAGTAGAAAGTATTAGAGTTTGTGTAGTTAGTGGGGAGGGGGTCTAAGTGTAAGTTTTGGAAAATAATCACCTCCCTACTCCCTCTCTTCTCCCTACACTCTCTTTCTCCCTCTCCTCATACTCCCTTCCCAGCTTAATCTCTTTCTCTCACTCCTTGGTGGTAAGTTTTCTCTCTTCCTTCTCTCTTCATTTCCTTCCTCTTCCTCTCATTATTTCTCATTTCTTAAACATGAATCTTGTTTAGATCGTCGATAGGATCGTAGGAAGCCAAGAAATTTCGAGTTCCGGCAACTTTGAGAAAATCCGGGTAAGTTACTTTTCCCCCATTTTTATGCTAAAGTGTTCATATCATGTTTATGTTATGCTTGATGTGTTATATTTGAAGTTTGGTTGAGTTTGGAATTTATTTGGAATTTATTTTGAGTTTTGGTCAAAAATGGTGATTTTAGGAATGTTGGGTTTGAATCTTGATCTTGGTTGATAAATGGTATTATTTGAGTCCCCATTCTAGTTATAAGTTGTTTTGGGTTCATCTTTATGCTTGGAGGAAGGTTGATTATGTTTGATTTGGATTGTTATGTGAAATGGGTAAGAAAAATGGTAGAAACCCAGTTTTTGGCCGGATATCGTGCGCGCACCTTGTTTTGGGAGGCGTGCGCACCCTTTTCTGCTTCGAAATCGCAGCCTTCTGACCTTAGGAGGCGCGCGCATCACTTTTTATGGAGGCGCGCGCATCCCTCCTTTGTCCAGTTTATCCGTTTTTCGTTCGATCTTCCGGAGGCCATAACTTTCTCATCCGGACTCCGTTTTAGGCGTGTAAACTATCGTTTCGAAGCTCTCTTCGAGTACTACAAGATGGTATAGGTTGTTTAGTTAAGTTATAAGTCTTATACTTCGGGATTTTATTGGGAGTTTGGGCATCTTATGATGTGTGGTGGTTGTTCCAATCGAATTGGTTTTCGAGTAAGACTTGGTCTAGGTTTAGGCGATGTCCCATAGTACCTAGAGGGTTGTTGTTGAACACCAAAGTGTAGGGTTTAGTCCGGTCGTGATCATGTTCTAAAGATTAACCTTTTTGATTCGTTTGGGGTTTTGGGATTGGTTCGTTAAGGACGAAGGTAAAGCGTGTATTGGCAATTGGGTACTTACGGTTTGATTAACCTTAAAGTGTATTCATTCTGATTCCTACTTTGGAATTTCAGGTGTGATGAGATGGTTGAGTTCATAGTACTAGTACATCTCTATGAGTAAACGTTTAGGATAATTTTGGGTTATAGTCGTCGTACTATTTGTGAGCGACCGTTTGAGTTGTGTTCTTTATGATTAACTCGTGGGTATCATATTTGAAATGTATTTGGTATGGTTCCTCTTTATGAAATTACTGTATTCTAATAATCATAGTTGTTGTGCTCTTTATGAGAAATTCCGTTTATCGTTGTTGTGCTCTTCATGAGAAACTCTGTTATCGTTGTTATTAAACTCTTCATGAGTAACCGTTGCATCTTTATGGTGATTAATTGGTATGGTTCCCTACTTCGGAACACTAAGTTGTTTAATTAAGCTAGTATTTATTACTTATCATTTATTGAAAGTCCAGCTGGTTATTTGTGTATCGAGTCAGGCAATGGATAATGCTATAATGGCACGAGCCAAGTCCAGTATAGCATCGCCCATTGGTCCTTCTGTCCTCATCCAGATTGGCCTTGGTTGGGATGAGCTAGCTCCGTTGTGGGTATTCTAGCTAATCGTTTTGGAGCATGACTTTGTGGCATGGCTCCCGCCCCTTGTGGCACTTTACATTGTTATTGGTTCCGGTACGGGTTTCTCTTCAGCTTTTATGCTACTATGAAGATGTTTGTTTGATTGATGGGTTGATTGGTCGCTTCTGACCGGGGATTTCTCTTCAGCTTTCATGCTATTATGAAGATGATGATTTGTTGATTATTGAAGCTGCGCAGCGATCCTTTATTTGGATGTACCAGTTTGGAAACCTTGGCTAATATCCTTTGTTATGTGTTTACTTTCCGCTACTATCTGTTGACTGTTAATTGTTCCATGCTATGTGACATTTATCCTTGTTTATTGCTTATTGCATTATAGCATGTCATGTAGTTGCATTAGTAACTTACTGAGATTTTATCTCACCCCGTTATTTCCATCTTTGTTTTTCCTTAACCCCCCCCCCAGGAGGAAAAGGATTAGGATTCACGGATCGAGGAGGACGTCGAGAGGATTGAGATTTTGGGGCAGGTTGTTATGGATCGGTTTACATTATTTAAATGTATAACCTTTTGGGGATAGTTTTACCATTATTGACGTCATTAAGAATTGTATATTTTATTCTTTTTGGTATAAGCTGTGGGGCTTATGTTAGATGCACTTTATTGATTTAAACTTGGATTTGTAAAACCTTGTGTTATCATCTTTTGATTCAAAATGGAATTTTTAACTTCTATATTTCAGAGTTTTGGTTTTAAGTCGACGTCCAGCTCGCGTATTCCGCACCCGCGGGTTCGGGGTCGCGACAGTTGGTATCAGAGCCATGGTTTGGCTCTAAGTATAAGTCTAGGTGGATTAGTATGACCTAGGTGGGTAGTAGTGTGCGGAGTGATTAACGGTTGATGTCTTATGCAGGTAATTACTCGAAATGTCCAGAAGAAGAAACAGAGGAGGTATTAGTGGGGCACAGAATCAGAATGATACGAGGGAAGAAGCACGTGCAATGTTTCAGGGCATGTTTGAGGCGGCCATTAAGGCCATACATGATCAAGGTCCGAGGGTAGAACAAGTAGCACCACCCCGCTATGGATTGGAACATTTCTGAAATTGAAACCGGTTGAGTTCAATGGGGAACCCGATGTAAGAAAGGCCGAGCTATGGATTGAGTCGATGGAGAAAATTATGATGTCTTTGGTTGCACCGATGAAGACAAGGTCCGGTTTGCGGCTTATAAACTTGTGGGTGCCGCCGAGTATTGGTGGAAGGGTGTTAAAGCGAGTTGGGATGATACTCACACAGTGTATGCATGGGAGTTGTTTGTGCGAAAGTTCAAGGAGCATTTCATTCCGGTAGTGGATCAAAACCGAAAGGAGATCGAGCTGCTCAACCTGGAGCAAGGTTTGTTGTCTATAGCTCAGTACTCGGCTAAGTTCGCAGAATTAGCCCGGTATTGTGACTATCTTGTGAGGACCGAAGAACAGAAGGCTATGAGATTCATCCGGGGTTTGAAGACTTCTATTCGTACTCAACTTATAGCCCAGAGGATCGTGACATTTCAGGATGCGGTAGACCGGGCATACTTGATCGAGCAAGATATTGGGGAGCATAAGAGGAAGACCGAGGTTGCAAATACGGGTAAACAAGTAAGCCAGGCTAAATCTCAACCACAACACCGTTCAGATAACCGAGGTAATTCGGGAGCACCATCTCAGTTTAAAGAACAAACCGCGTTAGGGAATCCGGGTACTACTCCGGGGAAACAAGGTAGGTGGCTTTGCACTTACTGTCAGAGAGAAGGCCATTTGGAGGATAAGTGTTGGAAGAAGCAAGGGAAATGTATCAATTGTGGTCAACTGGGTCACTTCATAAAAGACTGTCCGAGGTTTAAGGTTCAATCATCAGGAACAGGAACCAGTACTTCACCGGGTCAGAAGAGAGATGCTTCGGGGAACCCTAAGGTATAGGGCAGAGTATTTGCGAGCAATCAGCACTCACCAGGTAACGGATAATTTCAGGAGGTATTATTTTGCGTCGTGAGAGCGAGCGCGTGCATTTTAGGATCATCGCATTTATGTGTTTCTGTGCATTTAGTTGCATTTATTTCTTCTGAGTCTTTAACTTATGTGTTGTCAGTGTCTACTCCTATGGAGGAGTGTAGGATGTCTGATGGAGTCTTATGTGCTCATGTTGTGCTTAAAGGTAGATATAACTTACCTGCTAAATTAGCCATGTTGCTATTACAAGATTTTGATGTTACTATTGCTTTAGTCTATTGTTGTAGGGGGATTGTTATATTCTCCATTCCTAATTTCTTAAATCTGTTTGAGACCGTTCCTTTGGGTAGAGTTATACCTATCTTTTCTTAATTGAAATCCGAGTATTTAGTTTCGGTCAATTTGTTGGGTGTATTTATCATTCGTAAGATTTTCATTTTCTTCCGAATAGTACCTAGTAACTGGGGAGAACCTTGGGTTAAATTGAGTTGTTATAGTACAAGGTTGTAATGCTTATATTTAGATCAATATCCATATTGTATCGGTTGGGTTATAGGAGTTGAGGATTCAATGAGGATATCTTGAGGAAAATTTTGGTCACTTTTAGTACATCTCCGTGAATGCATCGGAATGGGTTAGTATGGAGAGGTATACGATTTGTTATGGATGATGAGTTTGTTGTAGGAGTTCCGATCATTAATGGTGGTAAGCGTGTTAAGTTAGAAAGGACTAAGCACATTTTGGAAGAGTAATAATGTCTCAATCTATGTTAAAGGCATTTTGAAATTTTGGGTAGATAGTGGTTCTATGGTTCTAAATCCTTTCTTGGTGGCGTTTCCCGAATTGGATCAAGGGTATGTGAAGGAAGTTGATTATCAATACTTGGGCATAATTAAGGAATATCATGAATTGGTATTGGGTCAGTTGAAACGTTGCTAGCTAATCGGTTTATTATGACGGTAGTACTATGGAGCCTAAGTATCATTAGGTTAATAAATGTATGCGTGAAAGACTAACTTGGGTTAGTTATTGAGGATTTGAGAATTGGTGATTTCCTTAGGTATATGAGCACAAAATTATTAACAAAAAAGGGAGTTAGAGGAAATACCGTGAAGATAAAATTTAGATCATTTTCGGACTACTGAGTATTCGTAATTATTTCAGTCTTTCAAGGGTTGGAGTGTTATGACGATGATATTATGGCATAGATTTAAGTGCACATTTTGTATTAAAATTTTAGGTTTATATTACACCACTAGTTTAAGGTGCTACCTAGAGCGAGAGCACTACAATGGGAATCCTTAGAGATATAGCCTTTGGTGAATATTATGAGGATGGAAAATTTCTTTAGCCTCTCATATTTTAAAAGCTAATTTAGCTCGAGATGGTAATGTTTTGAATTTCTGGGGAATAATACTAAGTATGCGATTTACAAATGGGAGTACCTTTGCGGAGTAGTTAAGGTTATGAATAAGGCGAGTTTGAGATACCTCGAGAATTATGTGTGGAAATAATTTGAATTCTTCGATTTTGATTGCGGATTTTGATTAGTAATGAAGTTAATGATGGAATGATTCGGTTCGAGAGGTGGTGTTATTGTAAGCATTATTTAAGGTTACCTTGTGGTGGTTTAGAATGGATGATTGAGGAATTTGGAAAATGCCGGAACTATCGTATTAATGGCTACTTGATCATTCGGGTAGGTCTCGTTAAAATTCGGGTCGAATTTTCTTTAAGGGGGAGTGAATGTCACGACCCGAAAACTAGGCTCTATTTTTTTTGGTAATAAATAATTATTATTTATTTATTTGCTTATTTATTTATTTAAATTATTATTTATTTAAATATTTATGTATGCATATTATGTTTCATAATATTTATGCCTAGCATTTTATTCGAGTTAATTGTGCTAGTGTAGTATTATTTGGTCTTAGTTGTTAGTAGAAAGTATTAGAGTTTGTGTAGTTAGTGGGGAGGGGGTCTAAGTGTAAGTTTTGGAAAATAATCACCTCCCTACTCCCTCTCTTCTCCCTACACTCTCTTTCTCCCTCTCCTCATACTCCCTTCCCAGCTTAATCTCTTTCTCTCTCTCCTTGGTGGTAAGTTTTCTCTCTTCCTTCTCTCTTCATTTCCTTCCTCTTCCTCTCATTATTTCTCATTTCTTAAAACATGAATCTTGTTTAGATCGTCGATAGGATCGTAGGAAGCCAAGAAATTTCGAGTTCCGGCAACTTTGAGAAAATCCGGGTAAGTTACTTTTCCCCCATTTTTATGCTAAAGTGTTCATATCATGTTTATGTTATGCTTGATGTGTTATATTTGAAGTTTGGTTGAGTTTGGAATTTATTTGGAATTTATTTTGAGTTTTGGTCAAAAAATGGTGATTTTAGGAATGTTGGGTTTGAATCTTGATCTTGGTTGATAAATGGTATTATTTGAGTCCCCATTCTAGTTATAAGTTGTTTTGAGTTCATCTTTATGCTTGGAGGAAGGTTGATTATGTTTGATTTGGATTGTTATGTGAAATGGGTAAGAAAAATGGTAGAAACCCAGTTTTTGGCCGGATTTCGTCCCTCCGGGCAAGGAGGCGCGCGCACCTTGTTTTGGGAGGCGTGCGCACCCTTTTCTGCTTCGAAATCGCAGCCTTCTGACCTTAGGAGGCGCGCGCATCACTTTTTATGGAGGCGCGCGCATCCCTCCTTTGTCCAGTTTATCCGTTTTTCGTTCGATCTTCCGGAGGCCATAACTTTCTCATCCGGACTCCGTTTTAGGCGTGTAAACTATCGTTTCGAAACTCTCTTCGAGTACTACAAGATGGTATAGGTTGTTCAGTTAAGTTATAAGTCTTATACTTCGGGATTTTATTGGGAGTTTGGGCATCTTATGATGTGTGGTGGTTGTTCCAATCGAATTGGTTTTCGAGTAAGACTTGGTCTAGGTTTTAGGCGATGTCCCATAGTACCTAGAGGGTTGTTGTTGAACACCAAAGTGTAGGGTTTAGTCCGGTCGTGATCATGTTCTAAAGATTAACCTTTTTGATTCGTTTGGGGTTTTGGGATTGGTTCGTTAAGGACGAAGGTAAAGCGTGTATTGGCAATTGGGTACTTACGGTTTGATTAACCTTAAAGTGTATTCATTCTGATTCCTACTTTGGAATTTCAGGTGTGATGAGATGGTTGAGTTCATAGTACTAGTACATCTCTATGAGTAAACGTTTAGGATAATTTTGGGTTATAGTCGTCGTACTATTTGTGAGCGACCGTTTGAGTTGTGTTCTTTATGATTAACTCGTGGGTATCATCTTTGAAATGTATTTGGTATGGTTCCTCTTTATGAAATTACTGTATTCTAATAATCATAGTTGTTGTGCTCTTTATGAGAAATTCTGTTTATCGTTGTTGTGCTCTTCATGAGAAACTCTGTTATCGTTGTTATTAAACTCTTCATGAGTAACCGTTGCATCTTTATGGTGATTAATTGGTATGGTTCCCTACTTCGGAACCCTAAGTTGTTTAATTAAGCTAGTATTTATTACTTATCATTTATTGAAAGTCCAGCTGGTTATTTGTGTATCGAGTCAGGCAATGGATAATGCTATAATGGCACGAGCCAAGTCCAGTATAGCATCGCCCATTGGTCCTTCTGTCCTCATCCAGATTGGCCTTGGTTGGGATGAGCTAGCTCCGTTGTGGGTATTCTAGCTAATCGTTTTGGAGCATGACTTTGTGGCATGGCTCCCGCCCCTTGTGGCACTTTACATTGTTATTGGTTCCGGTACCGGGTTTCTCTTCAGCTTTTATGCTACTATGAAGATGGTTTGTTTGATTGATGGGTTGATTGGTCGCTTCTGACCGGGGATTTCTCTTCAGCTTTCATGCTATTATGAAGATGATGATTTGTTGATTATTGAAGCTGCGCAGCGATCCTTTATTTGGATGTACCAGTTTGGAAACCTTGGCTAATATCCTTTGTTATGTGTTTACTTTCCGCTGCTATCTGTTGACTGTTAATTGTTCCATGCTATGTGACATTTATCCTTGTTTATTGCTTATTGCATTATAGCATGTCATGTAGTTGCATTAGTAACTTACTGAGATTTTATCTCACCCCGTTTATTTCCATCTTTGTTTTTCCTTAACCCCCCCCTAGGAGGAAAAGGATTAGGATTCGCGGATCGAGGAGGACGTCGAGAGGATTGAGATTTTGGGGCAGGTTGTTATGGATCGGTTTACATTATTTAAATGTATAACCTTTTGGGGATAGTTTTACCATTATTGACGTCATTAAGAATTGTATATTTTATTCTTTTTGGTATAAGCTGTGGGGCTTATGTTAGATGCACTTTATTGATTTAAACTTGGATTTGTAAAACCTTGTGTTATCATCTTTTGATTCAAAATGGAATTTTTAACTTCTATATTTCAGAGTTTTGGTTTTAAGTCGACGTCTAGCTCGCGTATTCCGCACCCGCGGGTTCGGGGTCGCGACAAAACCTAGAGATTTGGCGCACCGTTGAAGGTGGCCTATGTAATCTCTTTTCCTGCTTTTCAAAATCAACGCTTTTTCTGCCACCATAGAAAACCCATTAGATGACACTACTGTGTAGGCCTGGCAATATAGTCTCATTACCCAGGAACCCGCCCGACCCAACCCAACCCAATAAAATAAACGGGTTAAAACGGGTAACCCAATTAACCCACTCAAACTCGCGGGTTAAACTAGGTTATACCCGTCAACCCGTTTAACCCTCATAAACAGATTACGATCTCACAAAAGTTGAAATCACGAAGACAGGAACCAAGCCCTAATCGTCTACCTTCCTCTTCCGGTCTTCTCCTTCTCGATTCTCACTTCTCGCTCCATCACCGGCACAAATCGAGACGGCGGTGGAGTCTAAAGTCTCAATCGGACCTTCCCCTTCATCAATTTACAGGGACGACGGCGGCACAATCTGAGTTTCAGTCTGAAACTCAGGCGACGGCGGCGGACACAGAGGGCGGTGGTGCGGTGCTTAAAACCCTTGACACAATTTTGCAATCACTCTGTACATTTGCTACGGACCTAGAAAGGTAATCTTTTGGACAATTTACTTTTTCTTTGAATTTGAATTGAAGAATTATAATGTTCTTAATGCTTTATAATTTCTGTAACTCGTGTTGGGTTCCTTTTAATTGAATTTTAGACTATGCTAACAAAGTTTATTTTTTATTTGTTTTTCTATTTGGTATTGCACTCCAACAGTTTGTATAATTGCCTAATTTTTTCTATTTCTGTAACTAGGTGTTGTCAGTTCAATTATGAGTTTGCATGTTCCTAAAATCATAGTTTTCTACTTTGTGATGAACTATTGAGAAGCAAGTGATTCTGGCCTGTAAGGGACTAGGTTTCTGGAATTGAAGTTTTCATGCTACTTTGTGATGAACTCAACTTCAGCCAACATTGTGAATGTTGTGGCCTCTCAAATGATTTGAGAGCTTTTTGTTGTAACAATGAATCTTGGAATGATAATGATGTACTAGTAACTATATATACTCCCTCCGTCTCAAAATAAATATCGCATTTGTCTTTTCTACTAACATAGTTTGTACTTTGTAAAATGATTAAATTGGGCTAAGTCTTTTTCTTTATTTAGAACACTATTTTGGGACGGAGGGAGTAAACGATGTGCTCTTGATTTTTTTTGTAACTATTTGTTTGTTTTTTAATTTACAGTGATCAGGTTCCAAGAAACAGTTGGAGGAGTTGGATGAAGGTACAGTAAAGCTGGAAACCTAGGATGAAGAGTTGTTTGTCAAATTTGCTTTGAAAAAAAAGAGTTGTTTGTTATTTTGGACTAAACTAATTTTATTTTTGTTATGTGAAAAACCTTCGGGGGCAGTAATGTAATTTGCTGGAGTGTAGCTGCAAAAAAAAAATATTACATTATTTTTGGTATGTGAATCTAAGTGGTTGTAGTGAAAATTTGCTAGAGTGTAGCTGCCAAAGAAAACTACATTATTTTTCTGTTATGTGAAATGCATTCAGGGGCAGGAATGTAATTTGCTGGAGCATAGCATAGGAAGTTTTTTTTTTTTTTCCTATGCTCCAACAAATTACATTCCTACCCCTGAATGCATTTCACATAACAGAAAAATAATGTAGTTTTCTTTGGCAGCTACACTCTAGCAAATTTTCACTACAGCCACTTAGATTCACATAACAAAAATAATGTAATATTTTTTTTTGCAGCTACACTACAGCAAATTACATTACTGCCCCCGAAGGTTTTTCACATAACAAAAATAAAATTAGTTTAGTCCAAAATAACAAACAACTCTTTTTTAAAAACAAATTTGACAAACAACTCTTCATCCTAGGTTTCCAGCTTTACTGTACCTTCATCCAACTGCTCCAACTGTTTCTTGGAACCTGATCACTGTAAATTCAAAAACAAACAAATAGTTACAAAAAAATCAAGAGCACATCATTTACTCCCTCCATCCCAAAATATTATTCTAAATAAAGAAAAAGACTTAGCCCAATTTAATCATTTTACAAGACAAATGCGATATTTATTTTGAGACGGAGGGAGTATATATAGTTACTAGTACATCATTATCATTCCAAGATTCATTGTTACAACAAAAAGCTCTCAAATCATTTGAGAGGCCACAACATTCACAGTGTTGGCTGAAGTTGAGTTCATCACAAAGTAGCATGAAAACTTCAATTCCAGAAACCTAGTCCCTTACAGGCCAGAATCACTTGCTTCTCAATAGTTCATCAAAAAGTAGAAAACTATGATTTTAAGAACATCCAAACTCATAATTGAACTGACAACAGCCAGTTACAGAAATATAAAAAATTAGGCAATTATACAAACTGTTGGAGTGTATTACCAAATAGAAAAAAAAAAAAAAAACAAAAAAAAAAACTTTGTTAGCATAGTCTAAAATTCAATTAAAAGGAACCCAACACCAGTTACAGAAATTATAATTCTTTGATATTATCAAGCATTAAGAACATTATAATTCTTCAATTCAAATTCAAAGAAAAAGTAAACAGTCCAAAAGATTACCTTTCTAGGTCCTGAGCAACAGAGTGATTGCAAAATCGTGTCAAGGGTTTTAAGCACCGCGCCACCGCCCTCTGTGTCCGCCGCCGTCGCCTGAGTTTCAGACTGAAACTCAGATTGTGCCGCCGTCGTCCTCTGTAAATTGATGAAGGGGAAGGTCCGATTGAGACTTTAGACTCCACCACCGTCTCGATTTGTGCCGGTGATGGAGCGAGAAGTGAGAATCGAGAAGGAGAAGACCGGAAGAGGAAGGTAGACGATTAGAGCTTGGTTCGTGTCTTCGTGATTTCAACTTTTGTGAGATCGCAATATGTTTATGCGGGTTAAACGGGTTGATGGGTATAACCTAGTTTAACCCCCGTTTAACCCGCGAGTTTGAGTGGGTTAATTGGGTTACCCGTTTATTTTATTGGGTTTGGTTGGGTCGGGCGGGTTCCTTGGTAATGAGGCTATATTGCCAGGCCTACTATTCAGTAACATGTGTTTGTCACTATGTTTCATTTGGTTATTCATTTTCTATTCGTTACAAGTTGGTTATTGAATGTGTCTTTTTGTTGCAATTAGGTATAAATTTGGATGACTCGTTAAATACCTAATGAAAAGTATGTCATATGCTATTCACATGACATACTCAAGGGTACATTTGTCTTTTCCACGCAAAGGGCTTACACTGGAATTGTTATTAAAGATCCGTCCTCTTCCTTATAAACGCCAACAACCAAACATAATGGCAGTCAAGAATGTGATCCGTTTTCCAGCTATAAATACACCAAATTCGTTAGCTTCCTTTCTCCCCATTTATTTTTTTATACCCAACATGAAACAACTGTTAAGTTTAATGCCTTTGAAATTGGAGATGTCTAATTTAATGGATTAAATTAACATGTTATCGTAATTCCGAGACTGAGTGAGTTGTGGCAATAGCTTTTGGCTAAAGCCATAGAAGCTGGGAAGGCGCTGATCATATGGCCTCAACCAAGAGAGCTCGCCATGTTTGGAGCATGTGGGCCGCAAGGCAGGCTTTCTCATGTCTTTTGTTTGACCGGTTGACTAAGTCCTTTGAAAGAAGAATACTTCTTCTTGTTTAATAAGGATTGTGACCTTCAGTATAGAATTAGTATTAGGACTTTTCCACTACGTAATTGTTATGGAATTCGGATGAGTATATTATACTCCCTATTTCTAATTTAATTCAGAAGCTCAATTACTTAGATAGAGAGATCAATAATTCTAGATCTAGGGTTTTGCATAGCTAGGAACTTTGTGATCAAAGTTCATGCAAACATAGATTAGTGTGATCATCTTCTTGTAATTGTTTCTCCGCCATAATAATATATGTTTCCCTTTGCCCGTGGAGGTAGCCAATAGAGATTGGTGAACCACGTATATTCTGTATTGATTTGTGTTCATTATTTGCTATCTCTTAGGTCTGATTTACTAACAACAACATTTACAAGATCTGAACAAAATCAAATCCAACCCAAAAATCAAATCACAAAAGCACTACCAAAACCCTAGATTCCAAATAAATTACAAGATTTGAACAATAATTGAATAAAGTATAGAATTCTTAAGCCGAAGAGTCCTAGAAGCTTCAGAAGCAACAGTAGAAGCGGACAAGATGCCGCCACGGTTTATAAAAAAAACGAAGAAGAAGACGAAGAAAGAGAATCCGAGACACCACGACGGAGAGGCTCATGCGGTCATGCGACTTCTTCAATGAAGAAGATCTTAGTCTGGAAGCACCACTAAAGCCCACCTGTAACCTGGCGGAACCACCATCCGGACTCTGAGTAGGCTGTTATAGCTTGATGACATAATTATAGATATTCATAACCGTATCTATCTACATGTTTATCTAAATTTTGCATACACACTCTCTCTGTGCGTGTGGGTGTAATTGTAGCATATTTAGTTGAGATGAGCAATTAAAAATTATCAAACGGATTAAGGAGATATTATTTATTTATGAAATGACCCAATTGTTCTTAAAATTTGCGGTAAAATACCGCCTCACAAACACCCGTTCCCATTTCAATTCATGGACATAAATACCCCTTAAGTAACTTTTCGCTAGGTTTTTAACAGGCTAACCAAAATTACACCTGATTGCAACAAAAAGATATACTAAGTAACCAAATTGTAACGAATACAAATTAGATAACCAATTGAAACAGCACGACAAACTCATGTAAATAAAGTGAAATTTGCCCTATTTAAGAACACTTATACCTATCCCTGTCATGGTCATATCTTTCGAACAGAAGACCAGCTTGACTTTCTCACCAAATCAAACAACACTAATACACTATCACCCAATACATGCACTTCATTAAATCTTGCATCTACAAACTAAACCTCATGAGAAAAAATGAACTTGTAAGACACTATATTACCAAAATTCTATAAGTCTTGGCCATGAAACCTTTTAAACCTATCATAGATTCAGTTCATGCCTCAAACCTACCCATCACCCTTTCTTAAATTTCTACATCTTTATCTTACATATTATTTAACTGTGATTGATTTATTTCATCTCTCATCTTCTCCTTTCGTTGTCCTTCTTTTCTTCAATAAAGCCTTCTTTTCTTCTATTAAAATAATCATAAAACATTATGGCCCTTGGAGATGAAAGCCTACAAGATATATTCTCATTTCTTTCTTGACTACCATTTTGTCCACAAACATATTTTGTACCAACTAATTTGTTAGGATTAGGTGTCTTTTAATTAAAGAGGTATTTCTTATTGGAACAAGGATTATTCAAAAATAAGGATTGTAGTTTCCAGGATTGTAGTTCCTTATAGAATAGAGTTGCTTTTACTTCAAAAAAATAGGATTCCTTATTGCCAAGTGTTTTGTATTTATGTGACTATAAATAAACCCTCTCTCTAGCATAATAATTAACTTGTCAACTAGAACTAGAACTAGAACTAGAGAGTAGTTCAAGAAGTTCAAGAAGGTAGACAGAAGTTTCAAATCTGTAATTCTAGATCTAGGGTTTGCACAGTCATGAATTATTGTGATCAATAATTCGTGCACTAGATCAGTGAGATTTGCATCTGTAAAAAACTAGATTTCCTGATTTCTTTGTTTTCTTTCTTGGTTTTCATCCGCCCGTGTGCGTAGCCAATAGGTTTTTGGTGAACCACTTTATATATGTGCTCTTGTTTGATTGTGTTCATTATTATCTGCCATCTTGTTTTGTCTGATTTATAACAAGTTGTATCAGAGCCTGGTAGGTTGAGAAAGACCAGAGTATTCCGCTGCTGGAAGAATAATGGATGATCTCATAAAACAAGTATTACGTACACGTTTTCATTATCTCATCTACAAAATTGGTATCACTGACCTATTGTTATTTTTGTAAGTGCATGATAGACATACAAAAAGTCTCACAAAATATTTGATTCGTTCTTTTGTGTGAGACTGATGGAGATCGATATAGGGATAAGTTTAAAGTTTAATTTTAATTATTATTGTCATTTTTATTGTATTTTTCGGATTTAATGTTTGATAGGTAGTATTTTCATAGTTAGAAGTAGATTAGGACTTTCTTTTGATATTTTAGGAGTCGAATAGGTTACCATATAGATTATGGTTATTTTTAGAAGTAGTTGACTTGATTTCCAAGTCTTAGGAGCCTTATAAAAATAGGTCTTTATGTAATTCCGAAAATTGATTGATTATTAATAAACTTTTGATATTGAGTGTTTACGCTCTATTTTCTAAAAGTGATTGAATTCCTTTTGGATGCCAACTTTAGTATTGATTAAATTTTGCTAGGTTGAAGATCGTTTACTAGTATCGATTAAATTCTACTAGTTTCGATTATCTATGACATCGTTTACGAGTATCGATTGAATTCTACCGTATTCGATTAGTTATCTCTTTTATGCTTCCGCTGCTTACATCAGTTGGTATTCAGAGCCTGCACCTAAATTTTCTTAAATTCAGTTAAGGTATTTCTTTATCAATTTTTTTTTCATAAAAGAAAATCTCGAAAAAAAAAATGATTGATTTCTCGTGGCCTTTTTTTGATTCTCCAAGTAATGATATTCCTGTTGATTGGTCAAAACCTCCAATTTATGATGAATGTCATTGCGGAATTTGTCAATTCAACACTGTTTTTCCTTTTACCAATTCACCCACTCCAAAACCTACGAATGTGTGGTATCAACCTCCGACCCAGGATGGAGAATTTTCTACACATCAATTTTTCGACCCCTTTGATGTTCCTCCTATGAAGTTATCTTCTTCAAGTTACATTAGAAACTTGTTACTTCGTGAGTTTATTAAACTACGATCGACTGATTGGATGGATGTTATCACCCAAGTTTAAAGTTCGTCAACTATTTGAAGATTTGAAGATCCTAATGTTAGGACTCGATGGAAGGATACTTATGTTACAAGTTCTCTTTTGCTCTGCTACAAATTCAATTACAAACAGTTCCAAATTCGAGGACAAATTTTTTGAAGCCGAGGAGAATGATGGAGATCGATATAGGGATAAGTTTAAAGTTTAATTTTAATTATTATTGTCATTTTTATTGTATTTTTCGGATTTAATGTTTGATAGGTAGTATTTTCATAGTTAGAAGTAGATTAGGACATTCTTTTGATATTTTAGGAGTCTAATAGGTTACCATATAGATTATGGTTATTTTTAAAAGTAGTTGACTTGATTTCCAAGTCTTAGGAGCCTTATAAAAATAGGTCTTTAGTATTGATTAAATTTTGCTAGGTTGAAGATCGTTTACTAGTATCGATTAAATTCTACTAGTTTCGATTATCTATCACATCGTTTACGAGTATCGATTGAATTCTACCGGAAGAATAGTATCAAACACTGTTGAATCGCGCACGATTGCCAGTGAATGATATTCAATTCTCGTTGAATCGCGCACAATTACCGATAATTGGCATCCAAAAGGAATTTAATCAACTTTTAGGGAATAAAGAGACACGCTCAATATCAAAACTTTATTAATAATCAATCCATTTTCGGAATTACATAAAGACCTATTTTTATAAGGCTCCTAAGACTTGGAAATCAAGTCAACTACTTCTAAAAATAACCATAATCTATTTGGTAACCTATTAGACTCCTAAAATATCAAAATAAAGTCCTAATCTACTTCTAACTATGAAAATACTACCTATCAAACATTAAATCTGAAAAATACAATTAAAATGACAATAATAATTAAAATTAAACTTTAAACTTTAAACTTATCCCTATATCGATCTCCATCAGAGACCCCATATGATTATATTAAGTAGGCAATGAGTCCGACCAAAGTCGTTCTCATAAATTATGAGCGGACTCTAGCAAGCAATCATGATTATCCAAATAATATAACTCATTTAAGTTCATTTATCTTCATAGAACATATCACAATGACACAATCCCCTTGTCCACAATGTCATTGAACGTAAGTCATGGTCCATAGTCAACTTACAATATTTAATACTTTTTTCTTTTTTCTTTTTTCCTTTTTCCTTTTTTGCTGGTTGTATGCTATATAAGCCTATGAGATTTTTTACTACGTAAATAACTAATTAATTATTATCTTCCTACCAATTTAGATGTTAACTTTCATTTTCCAAATTTTCTATGGTTCAAAAGTAAATTTAAAATTTTATTAGACATTTATTTTAAAACGGATGGAGTAGCTCGTATTTGATATTTGAGGTTATGATTACTTCCTCGTCTTAAAATGAATGTCCAAAAGTATTTAAAATAGATCGAGAGCAAATTTTAGAAAAATTTAACATTCATTTTGAGATATAGGTAATATTATTGAATTTATAGTAAAATTATTATTTACATATTTTAATAATTATTTACACTGCTATAATGAAATGTAAATTGAATCATGAATAATAATATAATAATTAATAGAAAACATATTCATTTAATTTAAACAATAAATAATATACTAAGAATATGCTTTTTTAGTGCAAGATTTGAAGTATGATGGTTGGAGATGAAGATAGATATTTGGTACAAAACTTGCACACCATTTTAAAGAAATGGTGCAAATTTTGCACCAAACCATTGAAGATGGTCATAGTAGTGTCATTTGATGGTTTTTCTAGAGTGGAAGAAGAGTCATTGATTTTAAGAAGAATGAAAACATTTTTTAAGAATAGTGGAAGCAATTAGGCCAACAAAGGTTGGTGCCGTGTAGTAAGCCATGTATTCAACGGCTTTGGAAGTTACATGAGAGGAGGATGGGGTTTTGGATTTTCTTTTCCGCTAGTGGTGGCGGTGGGTACTGAGTATGAGCTATCGATTAATTTGAGCAAGTCAAGGTCAGAAAGAAGCGAAGTGGTTTGAGTTGACCAAGGAAGATAAGTGAGAAGTGTGAGGGGTTAACATTGGGATAGGTTAATAGAACGATATATGAGTTTGGGTTGGCGGGGTTAGGGGCGTTGAAGTGTGGATGGCCATTGCGGAGAAGATGGCCAAAGAGTTTTTTGTTGAGATGAGGGGTTAGGAAAAAAAAATCAAAAAAAATCAAAAAAAAATCTACCATATTCAATGAAGAAGAGTTGATGAAGATATTCCATATAAAAATGAGAAGAAGAATTGTGGAATACTTGAATTTTATTACTGATCATATGTAAACATACCTGTAAATGACAATTTAGGGACAAAATATTAGGGGGTATTTGTCGATCGGGATCTAATGTTCCAATTTTGTCTATTTACAATTCAAAGTCAACATCGTTAACCAGTTAGGGTTTTTCGATGAAACTGGAAGAAAAAAAATCTGTTGTGTAAAACCCCGATTGTCACATACCGCTTAAACATTGGACTCTTTCCTTCAAATAACCGAATTTGACTAACGTTAACTTTGCACCCTCAATTGACAAAAATTAAACATCAAATTTTAATTGGCACATACTATGTAAACTGTGTACCCTAAATTGACCAAAAACTTGCTGATAATTTAATTATCCTAATGAAAGATTTTAAAAAATATTATTGAGAGTACCAGTAACGGTGAATCAATAATAACTGTTTAAATTTTATTAAGAGAATTAATTATTTTTATTGTTTTAAGTCAAACTACAATTGAGTTGACAAATTGTACTTTGAATTTGAACCATAAAATGGGACGGAGGGAGTGTATACAAGCTAGAGTCCACTGTTTAAGGTATGAGATAATTACAATAGGAAAAGAAATACAAATATAATAAAGAAAAAAAATATATAGTAAATATAAATTATGATTATGTGAGAATTTATCACAGTGAATTGATAATTGGCAAAGTAAATAATGTAAGCTTTGAAGTCAAAAGTTTTATGTCCGTGTGGAAAGACACACATGTAAAAAGTTTTTACGAGTCCACGATCAGCTGTTTTCCAAGTTCTGGTAAAGGCGGGCAAGCTCAAACCCTCACTTCACTACCTTTAGAGAAAATAGTTCCCGCATAAGATTCTATCCTTATACCCATGTGAGAAAGACATGCCCGGCGGATGGCCAGCAGCCCAAAGAAAAGAAAGAATCGCGCGGAAGTACTAGTGTGGGACAATCCACTTTAACTCGTTTTTATAGTTTTCACACTTTTGCAAGTATGATTGACCAATCAACATGATATATTTTCCAGCAAAAACATCTCTTAAGGCTTCAGCCTTGACTATCAACAACCGATTGGTTGAAATTGCACAACTTATCGCCAAATGTCTCTTCTATTACGAAGACCGGCAGGTGGCGAATTTGCAGTCGCAGCGATAGATGCAAAGTTCCCGGATTGAACAATTTCTTCGGAATCCTAGAAGATATGTTCCTTCTTTTTTCTCTGATGGATGGTCAGAACTTCAGCTGTGCTCGAATAATTTAGGAATGAAATGTCAAGTTTACTGGTTTATTTTAAAATAATAATATACTCACAATTATTCTCAATTCTCAATAGAATATACTCCTATACCGGAAAATTAGTCTCACATTTCATTGTTATTACGAATGGAGCGATAATTTACACTAATTTTGATTATCTTAATTGAGAAACTAAAATGTGATATTGATAGTATTTATAATAGTGTATCAATAACAAGGTATATTTTTTTATTAGGATAATTACAAGTAACTTAAATCAAAGTTCATTCCAATAATAACGAAAAAAGAATGACTATCATTCCGGAGAATAGAGGGAGTGTTTTTAAGCAACCTTGTTCAAGATAAAGCAACAAATTCAAAAGCATCCAAAGCGGTTAATCGTTGCTTCAGCTGATGAACTCTGACAAACCAGGAATCATTAATGTTAATAAAAAGAAGAATATATAACTATTTTCAATTTCTAAAACTATCATTCCTCTAGGCAAATGACATTTATAGTAGTTTGATAAATCATTACTTAGTCAACCTTATCTCAATCAGGTCAAACATAGAAATCCAAAAAAGAAAAAGAAACAAATAAAAAATAAAAGAGCAATAGAGGCAAAAAATAAGCTCACAAAATCATGCTCACAAAAATGAGGTGACGATATTTTATTGGTTGAATCGATAAGGGACCCGCCACACTCTACTTAAAAACACCAATAAAATCATTACACCCAGGATTTTGTGAGAAATATTTTGTGATTTTTTTGTGCCCCTAGTATTATTCAAAATAAAATGAAAACTCCCGATCTAGTGAAGAAACGACTAGCACAGTGTACAAGATGGAGGGGGGCGTGAGAGCATCATAACACGACTACTATAGCCACAAGGTGGAGGAGGAGGGTTATCAATATAAGAATCTTGTGATGTTGATTTCGGTTGAAGCCTAGTTACAGGAGTGCATGGTGAGGGAGGTACATTTTGACGACCAGTATTTTTATTTGACAGAGGAGGAGTCGGAACCGGCATCGTTGGCCTAATCCTTCCGGTTATTGTTCCCCGCCGTGGGCCTTCAAATAGCTTTACGTTATGATCGGGCAGGGACCAAAATTCTTCATGAGTCGAAACCCGAGAAATTTGACGTGCTTCGGCTACATAGGTATAAGCACACAGCACAAGCAGAAGAAAATAAGAAGAAATTGATGGCATTTGAGCTAACTAGTTGATATATTATGTGAAGAATAGATATTTGAATTGTTTTTAAGTGAAGAAATACAGTTTCATTTTGCACGGATATATAGTGATGTTTATGGTCTCTGATCTATTATCTAATATTTTAAGTAGATAAGTCAGCAGTTTGAACTTTGTAGTCACAAGTTTTGAGTGGGATGGTGTAAAGGGTTAGGCCAGTTCGCATTGCGTTGACAAAATAAGAAAAGACAAGCCTATTTTTAGGGCAACTCCAATGGTAGGTATCAAATGCAAATTTTGATACCTATGATGAAGTACTAGCATCTCCAATGATATTATCAATCGGTACCAAAATTTGGTGTGGTACTAAACAAGGTAGCAAATTTGCTACCTTGCTTAGTACCACACCAAATTTTTGATATCTATTGTTAGTGTTTTAAAAAATTGTTAAACATAGTGAAAAAAATATCATGTTAATTAATTATCATGTTAAATTTTTAATTTAAAATATTAATATATTTTTTTTTGTATTTATATAATTATTTACAAAATTATTTTTTAAATTTAAAACATAATTAATTCAAGTAATGATCATATATTAAAATTATTTATCATTTCAAAAATAATTAATAAAGTTAATAATTATTATAAATTAGTTTCATAGTTCACTTTTCATACCACAACTACTCCACTATTTTTTTATTTTTATTTGTTAATCACCATGCCATTGCTTAAAATCCTATATCAAATCCCTACCATTGCTTAAATCCTACTACCTCTGTCCCTAAATGAGTGTCCAAATTTCATTTTAAGTGACATTTGAAAATCTCTATTTTTTGTACAATTTGATGGCAAAGATTCATATATAATTTTGTAATCTCTTTTCCAAACATTTAGTTTTGCATGTATAAAGAGACCGGTGAAAAAAATTCGAAAAAAAAAACATTTAGGGACAAACTTATATTCAAAAAAGACACTCATTTTGGGACAAAGATTTCTTGAAAATGGATACTCATTTAGGAAAGGGGGAGTATTTCTTTGAAAGACGGATAGAGTATATGGATATATACAGAGAGAGCTAAGAATTAAGATCTCATGTAGATAATGCCCGGCCCTGAGCACAAACCACCCATGACTTTGGTCCTAAAAAAAAGGGACCAAATTTACAACCTGTTAGAGCAAAAACATGAAAGAACGATGTCAAGCGAAATAATCAAACACGAACACAAGAATTTACATGATTCACCAACTTGGCTATGTCCACGGGCGGAGGGAGAATATATTATTATTCAATGACCAATTACAATAGACGATCTTCAGTAATCTAGTCCACGGGCGGACGGAGAATATATTATTATTCAATGACCAATTACAATAGACGATCTTCAGTAATCTAGTCGCACGAATTATTTAGGAAAATAATTCCGTCAACCTATATCTAGATATTAGATCTCTACTTGTATTTATCAAAGATGACCGGCAAAAATAATGCTAGAGGAGGGGTTAGTATTTATAGGCATAAATACTAGAAACCCAAAAGGAGGAGGAATCTCATTCCTGGTGTACAATGTAATTGGAATCCTATTTCTTATGTACAAAGTAATCATATTCTCATTAGGAAACGGCTTTCCTAATTTTTGAACAATTCAATGTACCAATAAGAAACCTAATTAAACCAATAAACACTAATCCATGTACGAAAAGGATTTCTTTTACTTGCCCAATTCAAATCCCAAAAATTACTCGACTTGCACGGACATATCCTTAACCAATAGGCATTGATTCAAAAGCATATTCTCAACACAACCCAATATTTTATCGATTGAATTTCCAAATAATAGCTTTTTAAAAAAATATTTACCAAAACAACAACCCTAAAAACTTATTACCAAAGTAACACTTTTTGCTAAAACCGGAAGTGGGGTTTCGGGTTTTAATGTTGAATCCGGAAGTCCCACTTCCGGAATTGACTTTTTCCTTAAACTTTTTTTTTTCGCGAAATCTGTTTTTTTTTTTTTTTAAATCCGGAACTGGTATTTCCGGTTTTAAGTTTTTTTTTTTTTTTTTTTTTTTTTTTTTTCTGAAATAACAAAAAACTGCCTTTTTTTTTTTTAAATGAGTGTGTACCTGTGTGATTCTATATTGGTTTACAATTTTGTTTTTTTACTTGTATGCAGTACCATTCCCTCCGTCCCAAAATGATATTCACGTTTTTTTAAGGATATAAAAACTTGCTTCACTAGCCATGTTTACTTTATACACTTTTTAAGCCTAAATCATAGAAATATGATGAATTTTTTGGGACAACGAAAAATAGCAAATGAGAAGATCATTTTGTGGGATGGAGGGAGTATTATTTAAAAACCAACCCACCCAGGAGAAGGCATAGGGAAAGAAAAAAAAAAAAAAAAAAAGAAGAAAAGAAACCCTTCCCATTATCCATAAAAGAAACCCTTCCCATTATCCTTTCTCTTTCACCATCTGACACACAATACCTAAAATTTTAAAATATTACAGAAATTTGTGCACAAGTTTATTTATTTATTTTACTATGTGACCGGGATGTGGTCACTGAATAATTGGATTTATGTATTAATGTTGGATTTGTGGACAAGTTTATTCTATCCTATAAAATCAACGTTCTCCAATCATTTTTTATAAAAAAATAATAATCATTTATTCTTTTTTCCCCTATGCCTTCTCCCTTTCTCTTTGCTTGCATGGGTGGGTTTTTAAAGAATTTTAAAAATCCAGATTTCGAAAAAAAAAAAAAAAAGCCAAATCAATTTTCGGTGGGTGGGGTTTTAATGTTTTTTGTTATTTAAAAAAAAAAAAAAAAAAAAAAAAACTTAAAACCGGAAATACCAGTTCCGGATTTAAAAAAAAAAAAAAACAGATTTCGCGAAAAAAAAAAGAAAAGGAAAAAGTCAATTCCGGAAGTGGGACTTCCGGATTCAACATTAAAACCGGAAACCCCACTTCCGGTTTTAGCAAAAAATATTACTTTGGTAAATAAGTTTTTAGGGTTGTTGTTTTGGTAAATATTTTTTAAAAAAACTATTATTTGAAAATTCAATCTATTCCCTACTACATCTGAACCCATTTCTCTTATGCAATTCTATGGCTTGAATAACAAAGAACAAAGGCCTTGGTATATATTATAAGAGGTGGTCTCCCATGAGAACAAGGGGATCCGTCTCATGCATGAGACGGGTCGCCCCATGACCCATGGGCCGAACCCGCCACGTGGCAACCCATCATTGGCCGGATTTTTTTTTTTTTTTTTTTTTTTTTTTTTTTTTTCGGCTTTTCAGTGGTTTAGCAAAAAATAATAGTTACCATCTCTTAAAGTAACATTGTTCATAAGTAAACGTAATACTTGTTTTTTTAAAAAAAACTCGTTTTTACCCATTTGAAATGTAATAACTTATGTATATGAATGTAATAGTAAGTTTATACAAGTAAATGTAACACTTTGATTGACGAAATTGTAACAGATTTCTATAGATAATGTAATACTTTTACATGTATCATGATAAATTTGACCCCATTGTAACTTATTATTTGAAAACATATAGATATCTATACATATGTATTACAATTATGTACAAATACTATTACATATAAATAACACGCTTGTTACATTTTAGTTATAATAAGTACTACTTTTGGCAAACGAAGAAAACAAATGAATAACACTATTACTTTAAGAGATGGTAACTATTACTTTAAGAGATGGTAACTATTACTTTTCACAAACCGAAAAAAAACCAAAAAAAAAAATTTAAAAAAAGCAAAAAAAAAAAATAAAAAATAAAAAATTGGGCCAATGAGGGGCTGCCACGTGGCAGGGTCCCCCATGGGTCCTGGAGCAGGGTTGTGGGTCGGGTAATGAGTCAAAAAAATGACCCGTCTCACCCATGAAACGGGTTGGAGTGTTCTCACACAAGTTTTTGTCATATTATAATTCTGTAAATGTGCAGGCCCACAAACTATCAAGCCCGTTGCATTGCGTCGGAGGCCGCCGGACAACAATACGACGTCATTATATCTAATTTCACTCCCCACCCCTGAAGTTTGGACAAGTCTCAGTGCCGCCCTGAAGTTTAATTTCGTTTCACTGCCCACCCTTCTGTCTACTTTCCATTATTTAACTCATCTTTTTCTGTTAGATCTTTACCAAATGACAAGTTCGCCCATAAATACTCGTATACAAATAACTGTTTACTCATTAATTATTTCGGAACTACTCCCTCTGTCCTGTCCGTAAACGAGTGTCCATTTTAGAAAAATCTTTTTCCCAAAATGAGTGTCTTTTTTTAACATAACTTTGTCCCTAAATATTTTATTTCAAAAAAAAATTCACCGGTCTTTTATACTTGCAAAACTAAATGTTTGGAAAAAGAGATTACAAGATTATATATGAATCTTTGCCACCGAATTGTACAAAAAAATGAGATTTTCAGATGTCTCTTAAAATGAAATTTAGACACTCATTTAGGGACAGAGGTAGTATTAAAATAGAAATTAAATCCCTACACCTAAAAAATCAAAATAGCTTTGTAGTCCGTTATAATAATTCAAACAACAAGTTCGTAGACAACAAGTTTATAGACAAGAACAAAATAGCATCAACATAAAGAACAAAGAGCAAATCGACATTGACATTAATTACAATATTAGACATATTCACCATTAGTATATAAATCCATAAGCATAAGAGCAACAAAACGATAGAAATCCCAAGTTCCTCCATATATAGTCATTCCATGAACAACATATTTAGTAACATAATCCAAAGGCATAGGAGCAGCAAAAAAGGTACTAATCCAATATCCAGTATATAAATCCATAAGCATAAGAGCAACAAAACGATAGAAATCCCAAGTTCCTCCATATATAGTCATTCCATGAACAACATATTTAGTAACATAATCCAAAGGCATAGGAGCAGCAGAAAAGGTACTAATCCAATATCCAGTGTAGTCATTCCCATGGACCAGGCATATTACTTAATTCGTAGACGAATTCTTTTTAAGGAGGGAAGATTGTAACATCCCGAAATTAAGCATGACATTTTGGGACGGATTGGAAAAAAAAAATGAAGTGATATGGGTCATATTTCAAATGGCAGTAAATATTGGTTTTGGTTGTAGGGCCCACGAGTTGGCTAAGGCTCCGTTTGTTTCACCGTAAAATATTTTTCGGAAAATGTTTTACATGTTTTCCGGTGTTTGGTAACCAAAAGGAAAAAAAAGTCAATGTAAAATATTTTACGGTCAATGGAAATAAGCTAGGTTTTCCGTAAAACAACTCACGGATTTCTCCTCCGTAAGTCATTTTACGGAAAATATTAACTCCCTCACTCACACACCCAACTCCCCCATACAACCCCACCCTACCCACTCTACCTCCACCTCCAACCCCATCCCCACCCACCCTCCAACCTTACCTTCCCTTCCCTCCCCCATCCACCCCCACCCCACCCAAAAAAAAAAAAAAAAAAAATTCCCAATCGTATTAAAATTATCTTTCAATACCCCTTGCCTCCTCCCAATTTACCCCCCACCCACCCCCCCCCCCCCCACAAAAAAATAAAAAAAATAAAAAAAATCACTCATATTAAAATTATTTTTTAACACCTCACTACCCACCACCCACCCCACTACCCCCAACCCCACCCCCACTACCCACCCACCCAAAAAATAAAATAAATTTACTCTTATTAAAATTATTTTCTAACAACTCCCACATTCGCGCTCCCTACCCCCACTACCCCCCACCACACCACCACCTACCCCCACCCACCCACCCCCTCCCCAACAAAAAAAAAAAAAAAAAAACTTGTTCACCCATATTAAAATTAATTTTGAACACCTCCCCCACCCCACCCACAAAAAAAAACTTTTTCATTCATATTAAAATTATTTTTTAACACCCCACCCACCCACCACCACCTACCCCCACCCCCAAAAAAAAAAAAAAAAAAAAAAAATTTACTCATATTAACATTATTTTTGAACACCTACCCCACCCACCCCAACCCCAAACGCCCACCTACCTTCAAATTTTTCTTATAATAATTTTTTTCCTCATATTAAATTATTATTTTTTTCATATGAAAATATTTTCCGGAAAACATTTTCCTTATATTTACCAAACAACCAAAAACATGTTATGTCATTTTCCGGAAAACATTTTACGGGAAATTGTTTTCCGGAAATTGTTTTACGCGAAACAAACGGAGCCTAAGTACACATGTTTTGATGAGTATTGCAGGAGGTGTAAATTATTTGTGCTTTGTGGTGACTCATCCTTTTAAACATTTACACTACATATATTAGTTTCACCCTTATGAAGCCAGTAGCTAAGCCAAGAGAAAGAAAATAAATGCCCCTTTTTCTGCCTAGTTCGACTGTGGCTATTTGAGTTCGTAATTCTCTGATTAAATTGGTGTTCTGTCTTTAGTATTTTGAGGTAAGGGAGACTACGCAGTATTGATTTCGTATCATTTTCTGTTATACCCGTCTTATCGTACGTATTTCATTTGTTCGGTCTCATTTGATAATTGTTTTGGAATTGAAATTGCTCGGTTAATATCATGGTTATTTGAAAAGCATGCTTTATGTGTTATTTGTTCCCAAATATGGATTTGTTATATGGAACAGTTGCGGTGTAGCTAATTATGTGACGGTCGCAGTGGACTCGGTTATTGTGTGTGTTGGGACCGGCTCCATGAGGGCGGCCAACAATTCGGTTATTATTGTTATCACACTGGGCCTGATCATAATTCGGTTATTTTCATTCACTACAACTTTTCATAATAAAATTGAGTCTTTCATATTATTCTTCTCTACCATGTATGAATTGATTTCGTCTAACCCTCCTAAATCCTCATATGGTATCAGAGCAAAAAGATCCATAGAGGGACTTCTCCACCAAAACCCCGCGGCAAAACCCTAGCCGCTCCACCCCATCATCTTCCACCACCCACCTATGAAAACCCTAGCCGCCCCACCCTATCTCCACCATCATCCACTATATATCCACCATCACCCACCTTCACCATATACTTCCACCACCACCTTCAAATGTTCACCCATAACACCTCACCAACACCCTTGCCGAACCCAACCTCTTGCGGCAAACCCTATCCGCCTCACCCTATCACCACTTCACGCCACACACCACCCATCCTCCAACCTCTCCACAAAACCTTCAAAACCACCTCTCCTCCATCACACAAAATTCCCACCAAAACTGCCCAAACAAATACTCTGAAACTGCAGCGGATTAACCCAAAAAAACCACCTTCCGAGAGACCTGGAAATCTAGATCGACATCAGTAGGATTTAATCCCTATCTCTTAGCAAAACCTAGGCGAAAAAATCACCCCGATCGGACCAGAAACGATGCGGGAATCACCCTTTCAAAACTGCTGCGCTGAAACAACATGACATACGGGAATCTTCCCCTTTTTCACTGTTTATGTTTATGATAAACACCCTCCTTGTGGAAACCCTAGAGGCAAACCCTCCTGGCCTCACCTAAACATAACCTCACCTCTAACCTCCGCTCTACCATGACAACCCACCACAATACACCACCCTCGGCTAATCCCCCTTACTAGCCGAAACCCTTCTCTATTTTTTTTTGTTTTCATTCTCTCAATCGACAAAAACCCTCATGTCGACATCCTCAAAATCGCCTTCACATACCTACACCCCAAATTGCCTCCCCCACTACCCCACCACCCCTTGCTCCAACAGTGTTGTGCGCGGCGCGGAAGCGGTTCTCATTCACACCAACAATTAGGTTATGCTACAACATTAATTTGGACACGAACAACATGACGGAAAGATAAATAAGACAAGATTTTAACGTGGTTCACCCCAACATCAATGGGCTACGTCCACAAACCAATCAACAATATATATCTTCAACATTACAAAGTGTATCACCCTCAAATCCAATTCTCTCCCTCACTCAAAGATTACAAGAAATGATAACACTAGGATTCTCTCTCACAATAGTGTACAACTCCTTCAAGATTGTACATATCTCTCTCACTCATTCTCTTCCCCTAAGGGAGGGCACTCTTGTCACCACAAGGCACACTTGAACTCTTCCTACATGTCTCTATTTATAGGCACTAGACATCTCCTAGTTCAAACCTTATCAAGATAACCAAACACCAAAAGTCTCATTGAAAATCTCAAATATCACATTCATGAATCACATGGGATAATGCATTTGACTCCTTTCTTGAACTTGAGCCAAATTCCAACAATCTCCACCTTGGCGAAAGTTCCTTACCACATAGAAACCAGCTCCACCAAATCAATGTCATCTTCAAAATCTGAGTTTCTTCAAATCTGCTGCTGCTGTCAGGGCACTTTTACCGATGCTAGGAACCTCCAAATCCAATCTCCACTGTTCATATTGAATATCTATAAGTCCCAAAGCCACACGCCAAATTTCAGCTCGATCCAACAGTTAACTAACTCTCTACACCAATTTCCCCACAGCTGCATCAAACAATCTGAACCAGAATCTGTAACCCTTTTTCTCTTTTGTTGATGAGAATTCCCCACGAAACTTGTACCGCCGCTATCACTAACGGGACACGACGCCTGATCACCAATATCAGGAAGACTTTCGACACAACGCTCCATTCGCAAAGATTCACACAAACACAATTCATGTTGGGTATGCCCACTTATATCTCAGTTTCAATGTAATAGGATTGATTAGATTTGATTGATCCATCACCTAAGTTTTATTTCATGGACTTTAGACCCACATGTAAGAAGTATTTATACTTCATTTTTTAGGTTGTCAATTGTAATAGAATAGGCTTAGGAATAGGGCAAGAAGATCAAGATTCAAGAAAATCACACTTTGAGTTTGAGTCACGCGCCATGCGCCTCACCCATGCGCCATGCGCCTCCTTAAGCGCGCGCATGAGTATGCGCCTAGCATAGCTCATGCGCCTCAGATGACTCAGAACGCGCATACGCTACGCGCCTCTCTTAGCTCACGCGCCTTATAGTGATTTAACAAAGATTCAAAGACTTGAAGAGATTCAAACTACGCCAATGATCCAACGGTGGTTAAATAACACGTATGTACCCGCATCTAAGGACATCTGTCCATAACGGTCATATTGGTGTTATGTGTCTAACGGCTATAAAAGGGCACGTGCTCCACTCAATGAGCGACAGCACATCCGTCCTTTCTCTGACTCACCAAGGATTTCCAACGGCTAGTTTTTGGGGCTCTACTATAAATACCCCATAACTTCAACCATTTGAAGTTGCTAAGAATTTCAAGAATTTCTCTCTCAAGCATTTGTTGAAGATTTGAAGATTGCCTTTGTTATTTCCAGAATTCTCAAGAACATCTTCATAACTTCATCCTTAGCCTAGATCCTCGAGCGATAACACTTTAGTTTTCTTGTGCTCTCAATCTCAAAGATCTAAAGAGCCTTGAATCTAAAATCACACACGCACCTCTTTAAGTTTGATCACTTAGATCTTTCTTTTAGAGATACACCGGTTATTGTCTAGGATTTGTTCTTTCATAGAAATAGATCTTGAGTTAGTGTATAAGCTCAATCGATTGTAATTTGTAACACTCTCTCATTATATAAGATCTCCATTAGAAATCCAAGACTAACCATCTTGGTAGAGGACGTAGATCATTTTCCCGATCGAACCTCTCCAAATAGCGCGTACTTATTATCTTGCTATTTCCTTTCAAGTCATATCATATCTAACTATTTGATTGTTTATTCATTGTAGATTGATTGATTGAACTGTGTTGTGTTTGTTATATCATTTGCCTTAGTTTCTTATTTCACCCACTTTGAGCCAAAATACTTAGAGTGTGTGCGCGCCCCCTTTATCATACTTTGCGCCTATTTACATTACTAAATTCCGCTGTGCATTTCACTCACTCATATAGGCGCATATCATAACGCTTATTTGATAAAGTGCGCATTTGTAATTGAGTTTATCAAGGGTACGAAAAGAATTTTAAAACATCTATTCACCCCCCCTCTAGCTATTTTTCATACCCTTGTTGCCCTTTGGGACCAACAAGTGGTATCAGAGCAAACACCTTTATAAAACACTTTTGTTTTTCAAGCTTAACAGCTTGGGTGCCGATTCTAAATGGCAAACTCAAAACCTATGGCAACTGCAAACTACACTCACGTTCCGGTCTTTGATGAAGATCATTTTGACGTGTGGAAATTCAGCATCTTAACTCATCTCAACTCAATCGATGAAAGACTTCATGACACCGTGGTTTATGGACCTTACATCCCTATGAAAGCGAATCCAAATCCACGCACCAATGCTATTCAACCAACCGTCAAGAAACCAAAGGAAGAATGGACTGAGGAAGAAACAAGAAAAGTTGCAAATGATGGCAAAGCTAGAAACATTCTCCTAAGCACCCTAAGCACGGCTATGAAACAACAAGTCATACATTGTGCTACTGCTAATGAGCTATGGGACGCTATTGAAGAGCATATAGAAGGAGATACTGTTTGTAAGGAGAATAAGAAATATGAAGTGCAAAAGAGATTCAACAATTTCTCTCAACTCCCCGGTGAAACCTTAAGACAAACTTATGAACGCTACTGTGAAATTATAAATCTATGTATTTCACTTGGCATGAAGTTTTCTAACAAAGATTTGAATGTCAATTTTCTCCAAGCTTTTGGATCAAGATACCTACATAAATCCAGCGCTCTTGAAGACGCCGGAACTTTAGATGTATAGACTTTAAGGAACCTTTATGCAAATCTCAAAGTTTATGAACTCAAAGTCCAACGAATCAGTGAAACTGAAGGAAAGTCAAAATCCATAGCAATAGTGGCGCATAGAGAAGAAGCCCATGCGCCTGCGCCGGTTCAAGAAGAAAAAAGTTTCGATCCCAAAATTTCTACCTCTGAGCTACTAGACATGGATGATGAAGACTTCGCTTTATTTGTGAAGAAATTTCAAAAGTTCAGAAAATTCTCAAGACCCGGCTCAACCAGCAAATTTCAAGGATCTACCAGTAGAGCTCCTCCAAAGTTCACGAGGAGCAGTGATTCAAAAAGAAAAGAAGACCTTGTTTGTTTTAATTGTAGGAAACCAGGACACTTTGCTTCAAGCTGCCCAACTCCAAAATTTGAATATATGCAGAAGAAGAGCAGCCATACTCCCAAGTTTACTCCCAAATTCACTCGTCACAAGGGAATGCTTGCTGAAGAAGAATCACTAGCAAATGAGCAGAACACTTGGATTGAAACAGACTCAGATGAGAGCGATGAAGATTCCGATGATGGACTCGTTTGTTTGGTGGCAAATGATGATGAAGTTGAAACTTATGATTCTGATGATGACTTCTCCAAGGATGTTCCTGATATGAATGTCTTGAATAAACCTATCAAGAAATCTGCAGGTTTTCAAAAAGTAAAAAGGAAGAAAGGACCAACCATCAGCGAGCTCGTTGAACAAGTATTTCTCACTCCGGCTCAAAGCCATGGTGGATTGTTATTCTCACGATGTGATCTAAGTGCAAGGAACAAGTTGAGAAAAGGAGCTTACATCAGACCTCAAGTTGAACCAACTGCTCCAATCTCTAAAATCAATGATGATGAAGTGATTGCTGAACAAGAAAAATTGTTAAAAAAGGCTGAAAAAGTAATCACTAGACTTGATAATATGAAGGAAGCTTTAGCACTATCATGTGATGAAATTTCCCAGCTTAAGACCGAGAAATCTCTACTTAAATCTGAACTCACCCTCCTTAAGGAGTAGATAAAGAGCATGACTCTTACTGTTAAAAACACTTTTCTAACAGAACAGAACTCACTTCTTAAAGTTCAAAACGATGAATTGGTTGCTCAAATTACTGATCTTAAAAAGATTACAAATGAGTGGTCCAATTCTCGTGTCACTATGGAGAATATATTTGAGTCCCAAAAAGTCAGTGGTGATAAAAGTGGCTTAGGATTCTCATCAACTAGTGACAACTTTAAATGTGATATCTGTGCTGAAAGGACAGGAAAAAGTCAAGAGACAAACATTCCATTATGTCTACCCAACGAAGAAATTTGGGAAAGCTAATGGGAAAGATATAGCTACAGATGAACATCCTCTAGCAAAATCCCTCTTAAAACAAAGCGCGCTCCTTCTCCGAGTGCTCATTATGCGCCTAGGAGCCACGCGCCTCATCGCCGTGCGCCTCCTAGCCCTATGCGCCCTCCTAGATTAAGCGCTCCAAAATTTCAAAAGAAGGATTTTGTTAAGGCTAGTCCATCTGACCCAAAGAAGAATGCTATCCCAAAGAAAAGTAAAGAGTTTGTGAAAACTCATGTGATTGGTGGCTTTCATCATTGTTCCATTTGTGATTGTTCTGGACACAAGGCCATGGAATGCCTTTTGCGATTCACTCCCAATGCCAAAGGACGTAAAAACCCTAAGGTCAAGCAAGAGTGGGTTGTCAAAAGTTGCTAACCCTAGGACCCAAAAGGAATAAAGGGGACCTGCTTAAATGTCTATATTTCAGGTTCCTTGTTTCATGGCTGGATCTTCAAAAGCTAGAAATTATGAATGGATTCTCGATAGTAGGTGTTCAAGACACATGACTGGAGATGAATCCTTATTAGAAGATGTACATGAAGAAAGAGGTCCCTCAGTAACATTTGGTGATAATAACAAAGGTCAAGTTGTTGCATATGGAAAGCTCAAGAAAGACAAAGTGTGCATTGAAAGAGTCTTTCTCGTCGAAGGGATCAAGCAAAATTTATTATCCATATCTCAATTCTCCAACAAAGGATTAGAATGCCATTTTACCTCAACTCAATGTCTTATCAAGAATGGAAAAACTGGAGCTACATTACTCACGGGATATCCTAAAAGTGTGAGCGAAAATAGTTGGCTGTGGCACAAGCGTTTAAGTCACTTGAACTTCAAATATCTATCTAAACTCAGCAGGAATAACCTTGTTAAAGGACATCCCAAGGTTGCTGATCATCATGACAAGAAGTGTGCCGCAAGTCAACTTGGCAAACAACCGAAGAAATCTTTCTCCAGCAAGACCAATCCTTCAACTTCTAGATGCTTGCAACTGCTTCACATTAATCTATTTGGACCAGTCACCACTGCAAGTATTCGAAAGAACAAGTATACTCTAGTTGTGGTGGATGATTATTCAAGATACACATGGGTGGAAATGATGATCTCAAAAGACGATTGTTACGACATTTTGACCACCTTATTCAGACTGCTCCAAACCCAAAAAGAAGATGACATCGCTAGTGTTTGATCCGACAATGGAACAGAATTCAAGAACAACGGTGTTGCTCGATATTGCGACGATCATGGGATAGATCACAACTTCTCAACCGCTGGAGTTCCTCAACAAAATGGGGTTGTGGAAAGAAAGAATAGAACGTTGATTGAAGCGGGAAAAATGATGATAGCTGAAGCGAATTCGCCTAAGTACTTTTGGGAAGAAGCTATCAACACAGCATGTTTTACTCAAAATCGTTCCCTCATCAACAAACTTCACAACAAGGCTCCGTATGAACTTTGGCGTGGTAGAATTCCCAACATTGCATTCTTCAAGATCTTTGGTTGCAAATGTTATATCCTCTACAACGGAAACGAACATAGCGGTAAATTCGATGCCAAAGCCGACGAAGGTATTTTTGTTGGGTATGCCAAGCATTCTAAAGCTTTTCGCGTTTTTAATAGAACTACATTAATGATAGTTGAATCTGTACATGTTACATTTGATGAACATTCTCTCCTTGAGCCACATTTGGCTCCAAGTGTTGCTGATGATTCTGTTGAGCTTAATGATACAGGTGCTCCTATTTATGTTGCACCTACTCAAAATCAGAATCTATCAACTCAAGGAAATCCATCCACATCAGTTGCACCTAACTCCTCATATGGCGCGCCAAATGGATCATCAGCTGTGCCTCACTCACATGTTGCGCCTCTTGATTCCTCTCATGCGCCTATATCTACTGCTGCATCTGGTGTAAACCCAAGTTTCAACTCTACACCAATTCAACCCCCAAATTTTGATGATTTAGAATCTGGTGAAGATGTACCAATTGAAGACCTTCAAGTTACTACGACTCAACCTAACTTACCTCCTGAAATTCGTGAAGTTAGAGGTCACCCAATCAATAATGTCATTGGTGATCTAAACGTTGGTGTTCGTACAAGGAGAGCTACAAATTTTGATGCTTACACTGCTTTTATCTCTCAAATTGAACCGAAGAAGGCTGATGAAGCGCTCCAAGATCCTAATTGGGTTGTTGCTATGCAAGAAGAACTCAATCAATTTGAACGATGCAAGGTTTGGACTCTTGTTCCAAGACCAAATGATCAAGGAGTGATTGGTATGAAATGGGTGTTCAGAAACAAGATGGATGAGAATGGAACCATCACAAGAAACAAAGCAAGATTGGTTGCACAAGGCTATAGGCAAGAAGAAGGAATTGATTACGATGAAACTTTCGCGCCCGTAGCAAGACTTGAAGCTATCAGATTATTTCTAGCTTACGCAGCTCACAAGAACTTCAAGTTATATCAAATGGATGTGAAGAGCGCGTTTCTTAATGGTGAACTCCAAGAACAAGTCTACGTTTCTTAACCACCTGTGTTTGAATATTCACAATTTCCAAATCATGTGTACAAACTCCAGAAAGCTTTGTATGGACTCAAACAAGCACCAAGAGCATGGTATGATACACTATCCAAGTTTCTCATCGAAAAAGGCTTCACTCGCGGTAAAATCGATACAACTCTTTTCATTGCCAAACATAATGGTCATAAATTTCTTGTTCAAATTTATGTTGATGATATTATATTTGGTTCTACTAATGAATTGTTGTGCAAGCGCTTTGAGAAACTAATGAAGAGCAAGTTTGAAATGAGCATGATGGGAGAACTCACATTCTTCCTCGGGCTTGAAATCAAGCAAATGAATGAAGGCATATTTATCAATCAAGACAAATATACAAAGGACTTAATCACGAAATTTGGACTTGAGAACGCCAAAGCATATGATACTCCAATGGCCACCGGTAACAAACTCGATAAAGATTTAAAAGGTAAACGTGTTGATCAAACGCTCTATCGAGGTATGATTGGCTCGCTCCTTTATCTTACTGCTAGTAGGCCCGATATTATGTTTAGTGTTTGTGTTTGTGCACGTTATCAATCTGACCCTAGAGAAGCACACTTAATTGCTGTGAAACATATTATAAGATATCTTTCTGGTACTGTTAACCTTGGACTTTGGTACACCAAAGATTCGAACTTTAAACTTGTAGGTTATTCAGATGCGGACTATGCAGCATGCACAATTGATAGGAAAAACACTAGTGGCACTTGTCATTTCCTCGGATATCGACTTGTGTCATGGGCAAGTAAGAAACAAGCTTCAGTATCTGTCTCAACAACCGAAGCTGAATATATTGCTGCGGGAAGTTGTTGCTGTCAAATACTATAGATGAAGCAGCAATTGGTAGACTATGATATCATTGAAGAAAATTGTCCCATCTACTGCGACAACACTTCAACAATTGCCGTTTCTGAAAATCCTATCATGCACTCAAAAACCAAACACATCGACATGAAATATCACTTCCTCAAAGACCACGTGGAGAAATGCAATATTCATTTAGAACACGTGGGAACCGACTATCAAATCGCCGACATTCTAACGAAAGCACTTGACGCGAAACGGTTCATCTTTTTGAGAGGTGAAATGGGTATGCTTGAACTTAACTAAAATTCAATACAGTTTTGTCAATACTAATGATTTTATTTTAGTGAGTTATGAGTATACTAGGTTCAAATGATAAATCATTTCAAATTTCAAGGAAACTCTGCGCGCCCTAAACCTTTGCGCGCCCTACACTCACTGCGTGCCCAATTCTTATGCACGCCTCACTCCCTATGCGTGCCTAGCATTCAATGCTTCTTAAATCATTCTGCGCGCCTAGATGAGACTATGCGCCTCTTTATGACTGCGGCTCAATCAATGCTACCACACATTAATTCCTCAATGATTGAACGTATTCAATTTGTCACAAGTACCAGGTGAGTTAATTCTTATCATTTATTATAGGAATTTTTGTCTTTTGACATTCCCATAATGTTCAAGGGTACTTGTGCAATTAATTTTTCCCTCGTTTTACGTTTTTCAAAAAAAAATATTTTATGGGGATTTATTTCTTGCACCCCAAACTTACACCAAAACAGATGTTTTTGGGGTTTGTGCAAAAAATTGATCAAAATGGCTCATACATTTATAGGGAAAGTGGAGCAGTTTTCTTAACCCAAGGTGTCACATCATGACACTTTAGGTCATTCAGCATTTATTACCCATCAATTCCTTAAAATCCCTCATAAATGCGCCGCCCTTTTTTTTTTTTTTTGCCATAATAAGCCGAAATTTTCCTCATAATGCCCATCTCTTCATCTTCTCCTTTTCTAGAAAACTTAACCCTATATATTCTATCTATACCCCCACCATCAGTCTCTCTGTCTCTTTCTCTCTCTCGCCCGCCTTCTCTCTCACTCACTCTCTCTATCTCTCTACTTTTCTTCAAATTTTCTTCTACTTTTACTTCATATATAACATTTATGGGTCCTAAGAGAACTACAAAATTAACCCAAGACGAAATGGTATGAATTTCTATCCTTAAATCTCTAAATTTCTGCATTTTCTTCACATTTTTTTTCGTCTTTTTTTTGTGTTCGTCGTTTTTCGAAAAACCCGTATGAGTTTATCTTGATAAATTTTGCTTCGGTGATCCGTTTTCGAAATTGTTTGTTAGGTTTTGTTCGTATTGTGATTTAGATTCTTTATAACTAAACTTTTCAACGATCAATTCACTATTTGTTGCGAATCTTAAGATTTTTCATTTTTGAACTTTTTGAATTTTCGGATCTTTGAATCCATTTTCTGGATTTGTTGTTGATTTTTACTTGTTTTGGTTTACATTTTTGTGATCCTTGCGTTCATGCGATCAATTTGATATATTGTATGCTTGATTTGGTGGAGTTTCACGAATTGTGTGTTCTTGGTGTTCTTGATGTTCTTCAAGCACTCAAGCATGTTCTTCGTGTTCTTCGTTATTTTTGCATGACTTGGGTTTCAAAATTTTCAAAACTTGTTTTTCAAAATTTTCATATTTTGATTCTTAAAAATTTCATATGCATGTTTGATATGTGTTTGTGTGTTTTCGTGTGTTTTTATACTTAGTATGAATTTTACATAGATATGCGCCTAAGTGTTGATTTATGCGCCTAGTTGGTTATGCGCCCTATGACCATATGCGCCTTTCTTGATTCATGCGACTAATAATTGTATGCGCCCTATGCAAATACAAATGTTATGCACCTCAATCAACTTATGCGCCTAAAGCCATTATGCGCCTAAATTTTATTTAGTCAAATTTTTATGTTTAATTTTTCCTTAGTATTTTTCATAAAACCATGATATGCGCCTCGTATTTGTATGCGCCTACAACATATATGCGCCTAATAATAGTATGCACATGCTATTTCTTATGCGCCTATATATTGTCCTGCGCCTACTCTATACTTAGCTCATTTTATGATTCTATACGCCTTATACACTCCTAACTCAAATCATTGTTATGTTTTCAGGATCCTGCAAATTTCAGACCCGGTGAGACGATTGATCTTGCTGAGCTCTCTCTTGATCCAATGGGGCTTGAAATTCTATCAACCCTTCACACCGCAGCTCTTGTTGAGACTCCAGCTGATGGATATGTGCGCTACAGGATATGCGCCACCATTCAGAATGTTGCTATAACTATCTCTACGGGCACAATCAAGAATATAGTGAGTTTCAGCACTACTGGCCCTCAGGGTGTTGCTGGTCAACCAAACTCTTACTCAGTTGCAGCTCAGAATACAGTGGTGCGTACTTATCTCAAAGTCCCTACTCTTCTGAACAATATAAAAACGTTGAGATAAAGGATGGTGGTGATCTGCTCGCTCATATAGCGCACCTTGTTGATGCTTCTATCGTGTTCAAGACCGGCAATGTGAATAGATTCACCGTAGAGCAGTGGGAGTTTAATGCTGCCATCATGGGAAAGACTAGACTGAATTGGCCTCAGATTTTGTTCAAAACTTTGTCTGACCAAATTGATAAGTATAACAAGAACAAGTCTGATGGGAAGACAAAGTTCAAAACTCACTGCAGGATTCTTACCAAAAATTTTCTCACTTATCCTGCCCTTGCCAAATTCCTTGATGAGAACCCAGCTTATAAAACTGATGATGTTCCAGTTTTTGGGAAAGACAACCTTGTCTTGAAGAGGCGCAGGAAGCGCATGGCAAAGCGCGTGCCTAGGGTAAAGGGTGCTCAGTTGGTTGATGAAGCCACTGAGTCAGAGGAATATGCAGATGGCGAAGAAGAAGGCGCAGAAATTGAAGCAGTACCTCGAGAAGAACCAAAAGTTGTTCCAGGCGCAGAAAAGGGCAAAGGCAAAAGGGTCGCTGAAGGAACAAGCAGACCTCCTAAGCGCCCAAGATCTGTGTTAGGCCCAATTGGTAGGAAAATAGGCTAGACGGGGGGGGGGGTGAATAGCCTTTTTAAAGGTTTTTCAATAGGAAACACTTTTAAATGCAAAGTCACTTATCAGTTTGCAAACTATTATCAGTAAGCGCAGCGGGTAAAATATAACTTAGTTTTAACTCACACAAAATCAGTGAATAAAAGATTTTCAGAGCTTAGATTAGACACAAAGTTGTTTCCAAAAGTTCAATGCAGTTTCAAGAGATTGGTCAAAGGAAATAATGATGAATCAGCAAGAACAATAATGATTTGCCGGTGATAGAGTTCAAACCGGAAAGGACACTAAGTAACAGATGACACAGAGATTTGGAGAGGTTCACAGTGTAAATACTGCTACGTCCTCTACCAAGTTTGGTCAGAACTTGGATTTGGGTTAAGAGCACTATTAAATATCCCTAGTCTATTACAAGCACGGCTTTGCCGGATACAAAGACTAAATTCTAGAGATAGTTAATGAATCATAAAATAAATATCTGACCAAGTGTATTTGAGCGGCAAGTTCAAAAGAACTTGTCTCACTCAAGTGGGTGTGTGAAATACTCAAACAACGTATTCCTTAAAATGATCTAGTTCGGGAATACTAACAATGATGTTGAGTTTGTGCACAAGTGTATATCCTATTAAATGATCTAATGATTATCTGGACACGGAATGTTTGAGCTTCAGTGAATGCTGCAAACAACCAACTCTCTTCAATGCACTAAAATCACCAACCTTCTTCAATGCACTGATTCCTCTATTTATAGGAGGAGTTAATGTCTTATCTTGTTGAAGAAGGATAACATTTGAATTTCCAGCTGGGTAGGTGAGGAGCATTTAATGCAGTATCCTTGGCATTAATGGCGAAGATACGCGTGCCTTAAAAGTCTGATGGGTAAAGACCCCTTTGTCTCAACCGGTTACCTACAAAAGCAAGTAGAGACAGAGTATAGCTAAAAGTAGCTATGTGTCAGACGGCGCAGTAATCATTACAGAGCAGGTAAACTACTTTATGATAAAACAGTATGGAGACAATCAGCAAGGTTGACTTTAATGAAATGATGTCACCTGACTGACAGTGCAGACTGTCTATTATATCGGCATGTTGAGAATGGATTTGATCGGCAACTTCTTTAATAAGTTGATCGGCAACTTGTGTAGCAAGTTGATCGGCAACTTGTCGCATGTTAAGAATAGAGTTGATCGGCAACTTGTTTACTGGTCTGCTGATTTGCTTCCTCTGCTGGTTTGTCTTGTTTTGAAGAGTTGTAATACACCTGTGCTGGTCACAAAGAATACTAAAGGTACCTAAAAAGGTTCTAATAAAATTGGGGGATCCTAAGTGCAAACATGATTGGGATTAAGTAATTCTATGATCTAGGAATCTATTTGAACAACAATCTCCTCCTAATTACTTAAGTCCAATCACCCTTAATACTGAAGACATCTCTTAACATAGGGAAGGTTTTCTATGAATATCTAGGTAAAATCATTTCCTAAGTTAAGTCACACTAAATGTCTCAAGTAAAAGGTGGATTCACCAAAATAAATGGTGAAGCCGGTTCAATGAATCGGCAGAATGTTAATCTGCAAATAGGATTAACACAGAATAATGCAGATAACATATATATAAGAAAGAAAACATATTAGCACAAACAAAATATCATTGAGCAAAGAGATTTGTCTATGAATGTCTTCATAAGATATCTACATCATTGGCTATGTCGACTCAAGAATCAGCAGCTGGATCAGGATCAGAAGTCTTGGGATCTGCTGGAGTCGAGTCCTTTGTAGATTCAGACTTTCTTGCTTTCTTCTTTCTCTTCTTCTTTCTTTTCAGCTTTCCTTTTTGCCTTGCTCTGCCTTCTCTGAGCACTCTCCAATCTATCAGAAAGCATCTTGTTGTTCGCCTCGAGAGCAGCAATCTTCAATTTGGCTTCAAGAAGTTCATTCTGAATATCAGCAAGTTTCTCATTAGAGGCTTCAAGTTTGCTGCGGGTGTCATTGTGCTCGGCAAGTAAAATTTTTTGTTGAGTGACAAGAGAGCCATTTAACTCAGACAGATTAAAAACGCGTTCAGTTCTATCTTGCAGCAGATTTTTCATGTCATTGTAGACAGATGTCCTGATTCTGATCACATCCTCCTCCTGATTGGACTTATGAATCTGCTTGGAGAGCTCCTTTGTGGATTGTTTGAATAGGTCCGCAATGGAGTGGGAGAAGTCAACCAAATCACCACGAGTAGGAGGCGCATCCTGATTAAAATCATCTCCTCTTCAAAGCAATGAAAATCATGAGGCTGTTGAAGACAATGGGTCTATCAACATAGATCGGAGCAGCAAAAGAATTTGGATTTCGGAGAACCAGAGAAGGGACAAATTCCTCATTTTCCAGGTCAGCATCCTTGATCTGTACCTCATCGGCAACAATCTGCGTATCATCGTCAGAAATAACAATCGGCAGAGGAGAAGAAGGAACAGGAACTGGAGGTGGAGGCAAAGATAGAATTCTTTGTAGCACAGGATCTTCATCATCGGCAAGAACTAAGGCATCGGCACAACAATCATCAGCAGAAACAAGATCGGCATCATCAGCAGGAGCAACAACAATCTCAGTAGCAGAAAGAACATCAATAGGAATGAATGTGGAGACAATATCATCGGCAGGTCTTGAATAAACAATCTCCAGAGGAAATTTTGGATGGACAATAATGTCTCTATCCCCTGAAAGATGAAATATGCCGTTGTCTTCCATAGAGAGCAGCAAAGCAAGCTGAAACTTCAAACAAGCAATGCCTTCCAATATCATGATTACCAATCTGGCATTCAGCAGCCTAGATGTGTAAACCATGTGATCGGCACGCCGACGAGGATGAAACATCGGCAGAGTAATGGCAAGTGCAGCTGATTTGACTAAGTGCACAAGGCCACGAGCGTTGAGATGCCGATACTGCAGAATGTCTTTAAGCTCATCATTGATCATAGAGCATCTCCTCATCCAACCATTTGAAGTGATGTGAACTTCTTTAGGAGATAGACCAGGGAGAACGATCTTACCACCTATCTTCAGTTTACCAGGTAGTAGACATCTAGGTTCATAGACAATTTTTCGCTTCAGTCTAGAAATCCGAGGAGTCTTTCCCTTAGTATGAATACGGTCATCTTTGATCCATGGAAGGAATATTGGTCTGTCACTGGTTGAAGCACCAGAAGAGAATGGATGCTTGGTGACATGAGGGTGATCTTTGCCAAAAGGAAGGGGACGCCTTTGGAGGGTATATTTGAATGATAGCCTCGGATGAACATTAAAGAGAGGCTGTCCAAAGCTGTTGGAAGGGATAGAAACATTGGTGGTGTACCAATTTGAGCACATCATATCCTTCCCATTCTGAAAATAATCATAGCTGGGAGGTGGAGAAGTATCAACAGCATCAGGATCAATAAAAGCTTGTTCTCCAACCTCCATGTAGTCAGCAGGATCAGCTTCATCAACATGATTTCCATCGGCATGAAGATCAGTTGGGGCAGGAAGAGGAAGGGGTGTAACAACAGTCGGCAAGCTGAATAAAGGCTCTAGAAGAATTTCTTCGAATTGCAAGCTAGCAGCAATGTCAGCATCCAAATTAGGAGTACTTCCTTCAGTACCTCCTCCCAATTCCATAACCTCCTTAATACCAGTAGGAGGGACAATCTGTATTTCAGAAGTAACTATCACTAACTGAGTGTCCGTAGTTTGCTCAGCAGGATGAGTGTCGGCAGTTTTCTCATCAGTTCCTTTATCAGTATAAACTCCTCCTGAAACAGATATATCAACTACATCTTCCAATGGTTCCAAAGGTTGAGTGTCCATAGTTTCCTTAACAGGAGCAGGTTGATCAGCAGATACTTCAATCAGAGGTTGAGTGTCAGTAGTTGTCTCAACTTGAAATTCCACTATCTCCTTAAAAGATTCATCAGCATGACTTCCTTCAACACTACTATCATCCTTCAATACAGACTCTGCAAAGACTTCAGTAGAGGGAGCTTTAGTCATGACAGTTCTGATTGGCATCTTGTCACTATCTGTTATAAGTGAAGTGGAAGGAGAGTCAGCAGCAATTTTGTGAGCACAAACCAAATCACCAAATAAATCAGCACCATGATCATCAGCATCACTATCAGTAGAATCACTATCTTCATCAGCATCATCATGTCCATCGGCAACAAACTCTTTATCAGCAGCATCTGCATCGTTGGCAGAGTGAATATCGGCATCTGTCTCGGTCTTGCTGCTGTTGGGCGAAGGAACATGAGCATCTTTATCGGCAAGGTCTTCAGCAGCACGGCGATCGGCATCTTGCTTCAACAGAAATTCATTAGACTTTCAATCAAGTCCATAGTGACCTTCTTTACTGATCTATGAAAATGAGCATTGAGAGGGCTGACAGCAGGAGCCTCATCATCGTTGTATGGCAGCAAATCTTCATCATTTTCAAGTCTTCCAATCTGATAAGGATCAAACTCTGTGAATTGGGAGAGCTGATTGAAAGTTCTGGCATAAATGATCCACACATCTTGAACCATCAAGTCTTGTCTGATTCGATCTTGAAAGAGATAGACTTGGTTCCAGTGTAGTGGTAGAAAGTCAAAATAGCAACCAAAATTGAGCTTCAGTTCAGCCTCTTTCAACTGCTTGAACTTAGAGAGAGGGAAGAACTTCTCATTCCACATATCAGTGTGAATGTTCAAACTCCGGTAATCAACATAATCAGAAGTTTTTCCAGATGGCACGGTATCCTTCATTTCTTCATGAAATTGAAGAAGACGACGAATGAAGGGAGGCAGATGATCAATCGGAAAGACCCATTTCTTGTTCAAGACCTTGTTGGTGAAGGACCAAGGATTCTTGTAGAAGGTGTGGAAGGTGGGATTCCTAATGGGTGCACATTTCCTTGAAGTCTGAGACTTCAGCTTTTCAATAACATCTTCAATACTTTTGCCATCAGCAAAGTCATAAGTGAATTCTTCAGAAGGAACTTCAACTTTGACAATAGGATCGGCAGTAAGAGAAGCACCGGCAAGATGAGAAGGCGCAAATCTAATCAGCTTGGCTCTTGGATCAGCAGAAGGAATGGGAGCAGAAGGAACTTCGTCGGCAACTTGCTTCTCCATCGGTAAGATCATCTTATCAGCAACTTGAGTAGACTTCTTCATCGGCAAGTCTGGTTTGTCGGCAACCTTTGCCTTCTTTGACACCACTTTGTCAGCAACCTTCATCAATTTTCTTTTCTTTGGAGCACCAGGAGTAGAATCGGCAAGAATTCTATCGGTTGAAGGAGCAGGAGTATAGACTGCTGATTGGGAAGCAACTAAAGGAATTTTCTTGGCTCTTTTCTTCTTTGGAGCGACAGCAGCAGCAGGAGCATCAGCAGGAGTAATAGCACTAGAAGCATTCTTTGCTATTCTCTGCCAATCTTTAGCATTATAAGACTTTAGCTTGCTGAAGGCAATGCTGGAAGGAAAACGATCTGCAGCTACTATGTTTAAATTTCTCCTTAAGATCATGTTGATTAATAGATAATGGCAACCTTTCCCAGGATTGGGTTTGTTCTTCAGCCTATCAGAAGACCATTTATCAGCAGTAGTGGCAATGACCCTGAATATGTAGGCACACCAGTTGAACTCAATCTGCAGAACAATGGCGGCCATAGCTTCAAACTGAACGTCAGTGACATTGCTATGAGATCCAGATCGGCAGATAAGACATCTATCAACTATCTCAGCCAAAGCATAGTACCGGCGTGGATAATGAATCTTCAGATGACTGGTGCTACTGAGTCTTGGACCAGCTCCTCTCATGATAACCCAAGCCCTATCCAATTCCTTATCATCAACTAAAGCACTCAACCCTTCATTCCCAAGAGAGGGAAAAACTTCAGAAATAGAAGAGGGAGTAAGAGAGACTTGCACGCCCAAAACAGAGGAGTTGATGGAGACGATGACTGAGGAGTCAGCACGAGAGCGGACAACAGAGGAGTTTGAGAAGAATTCTTTGACGAGATCCAAGAACACTGAATTAACTCCAGATGGAGTGATGAATGAGTCGAGCAGGGACCCAATAAGAAGATTCTTCAAGAAAACCCCGTCGGCTTCATCGTTGAAGTAGTCGGAGTCAACATAGCCTCCGTAGATATCTTTTTCGCCGGACATTTTCTGCAATATTACTCAAACAACTCACAATGTTAGAAACAAAGACAAATCAAACCATGAATGATTAGAAATGAGCAAATTTTAAACATTAACACTTACCAGATTTAGAAGATATAAGCAAATAAAACAGTGATTCAATAAACTGGTTAGAGGAGCGAGAGAGATAGAGTAGAGAAGAAAAATGGCGAAGAAAGCTTAAAGGAATTTTGAAAGGCATTATATATGTTATGGGGGAGAGAGAGAATATGAGAGGACAAGGAATAATGAGAAGTAACTGTACTTATAACCTCGGAGAACGTGCGCACGCAAAATTTAATGCGCACACAAAACGGTGAGAGATGAACAGTTAAAAGAAAGAGAGAGAAAGGGTAAATTAGTCAAAATTAATAAGATAAGTGATGATGACCTGTCACCTTGCTGATGTATCACATTAAATGGAATACATCTTGACACAATTTTGGGTAAGAAAAGTACACACACGTGTCAGGTAGATGGTGTGACCGATGTACCTTTGATTTGATTGCTTACGTCATGTGTCAGGAATCTTATCTTTTTGCAGAGACGTGCAGATTTGATACTTTTTAAATATCGGCAAGATAGTTTGAATCGGCAAGATAATTTAGTCGGCAAGATATTATGATCGGCATGATGTTGTCAGCAATATTTTGTCGGCAATATAATTTGGTCGGCACGATTTTCACATTTGCTGATGAGATTGGCAAAATAATTTGGCCGGCAAGATTTTCATACTTACTGATGAGATCGGCAAGAGTAGCACAATAGGTAGAGTTAGCACAGTTTTAACCATAGAAATCAATCATACCTAGTTCACCTCTTAGGAATTCAAATCTTTTCTGGTCTAAGGGTTTTGTCAGTATGTCTACTCTTTGGTAATCGGTATGAAATTTGAGCAGCACCACGTTCCCTTTTTCAACATGTTCCTTCAGAAAGTGATACTTGATGTCTATGTGCTTGGTTTTGGAGTGCATGACCGGGTTGTTTGAAACTGAGATTGCTGATTTGTTGTCACAATAAATGGGACAAATTTGAGATGGAACTTCATAGTCAACAAGCTGCTGCTTCATCCACAGGATCTGTGAACAGCAACTGCCGGCAGCTATGTACTCAGCTTCAGTAGTAGAAGTGGAAATTGATGCTTGTTTCTTACAGGACCAAGACACCAGTCTATCACCAAGAAATTGGCAAGTTCCACTAGTACTCTTTCTCGTTACCCTGCAAGCTGCAAAGTCTGCATCTGAATAACCTATTAGATTGAAAGATGAATCTCTAGCATACCATAATCCAAGGTTAGCAGTGCCACAAAGATATTTAATAATACATTTTACAGCCTGCAGATGGGATTCCCTAGGGTCAGCTTGAAACCTGGCATAAACACAAACAGCAAACATAATATCTGGTCTACTGGCAGTAAGATAGAGGAGTGAGCCGATCATACCTCGGTAGACAGTCATGTCTACTTTCTTACCAGACTCATCCTTATCTAAATGAATGTTAGTGCCCATAGGTGTGCTTTGAGAGTGAGCATTGTCAAAGCCAAACTTCTTGATTAATTCTTTTGCATACTTAGCTTGACTGATGAATATTCCCTCATTGGATTGCTTGACTTGAAGTCCAAGGAAATATGTTAGTTCACCCATCATGCTCATCTCGAACTTTCTCTGCATTAGCTTCTCAAATCTCTTGTAAAGTGATTCATTAGTGGAACCAAAAATAATATCATCGACATATATTTGAACAAACAATGAATGACCCTTATGCTTGGCAACAAATAAAGTAGTATCGATTTTACCTCGAGTGAAGCCTAAGCCATCGCTAAGTAAAAACTTAGATAGGGTTTCATACCATGCTCTTGGAGCTTGCTTAAGGCCATAAAGAGCTTTCTTCAATCGGTAGACATGATCAGGCTTCTTGGAGTCCTCAAAACCTGGTGGTTGTTCAACAAAAACTAGTTCTTGGAGTTCTCCATTCAGGAAGGCACTTTTCACGTCCATTTGATATAGCTTGAATTCTTTGAAGGTAGCATAGGCTAAGAAAAGTCTTATAGCTTCCAATCTTGCAACAGGAGCAAATGTCTCATCGTAGTCGATTCCTTCTTCTTGTCGGTAGCCTTTAGCAACTAGCCTTGATTTGTTTCTAATGATTTTCCCAGCTTCATCCAATTTGTTCCTGTAAACCCACTTAGTACCAATAACTTGCTGAGAAGTTGGTCTTGGCACAAGTTCCCAAACTTTGCATCTTTCAAACTGATTTAGCTCCTCCTGCATAGCTTCCACCCAACCAGGATCAGCAAGAGCTTCTTCAGTCTTCTTTGGTTCTATATTGGAAACCATAGCAGATGAGAAGAGACTCTCGGCGAATGCTCTACTAAGGTTTCTTGTCAATCTTGGTCCAAAGACATCACCAATCACATTTTCTAATAGATGATCACGAACTGTTCTAACCTCCCTTGGCACATCTTGTCTTACTGATTCTTGTTGTAAAGATTCTAGAGGAGGGTCAAGATCAGCAGGTGGAGTAGGAGAATTAGAATTTTGGGTGAGAGGTGGACTAGGTTGAGAGCTTGTTGGGAAGGGCCTTATAACAGAAATTGGTTGAGGGCTTGATCTGTTTTCAGAATGATCAGCAGAGTTTGCATCGGCAAACGGATTATAAAATTCATCAGCAGGTTCTGGTTGTGCCGATGAAGGAAAGTACGGAGCATCTGCTGATTCTTCTACTGAAATGACTGGATCAGCAGCTGGTACTTGATCTGCAGGGTTAATATTACTGGATTCACCTGTCTCATGAGCACTAGACACATTAGTACTATTTGGAGCCTTGTCAGACTCTAGCAAATCAAATTCATCAAAGGTTACATGAACAAATTCAACAATTTTCAAAAGTTTCTTATTGAAAACTCGAAAGGCCTTACTGTGTTTAGCGTATCCAACAAAGATTCCTTTATCAGCTTTTTCATCAAATTTACCTCTGTGCTCTTTACCGTTGTAAAGCACGTAACATTTGCAGCCGAATATTTTGAAGAATCCAATGTTGGGAATTCTGCCTCTCCAGAGTTCATAAGGAGTCTTGTTATGGAATTTGTTGATGAGAGATCTGTTCTGAGTGAAGCAGGCGGTATTGATGGCTTCAGCCCAAAAATATTTCGGCAGCCTGGCTTCAGCAATCATGGTCTTACCAACTTCAATGAGAGTTCTGTTCTTTCTCTCAACGAAACCATTTTGTTGTGGTGTATAGGCAGCTGAGAAGTTGTGGTCTATGCCATGATCATCACAGTACTGAGCAATACCATTGTTCTTGAATTCAGTGCCGTTGTCTGATCTCATACTGATGATATCGCTCTCCTTCTGGGTTTGTAGTAGTCTGAATAACTTGGTAGCAACGGCATAAGTGTCATCTTTGTGACTGAAGGTTTCTACCCAAGTATATCTAGAGAAATCATCTACTACAACCAAGGTGTATCTACTTCCCCCAATACTTGCAGTGGTTGTGGGGCCAAATAGATCCATATGTAGCAATTGGAGGCACCTAGAAGTTGACATGCAGGGCTTGCTTCGGAAAGATGACTTATGTTGTTTTCCAAGCTGGCAGGCCTTGCATTTCTTTGCATGATCAGCAGACACTTGAGGTAGACCGGTTACCAGATTTGATCCGGCAAGCTTGGATAGATACTTGAAGTTCAAGTGACTGAGTCTCTTGTGCCATAGCCATGAGTTCTCACTGATGTTCTTAGCTACAAAACAAACATTAGCAACACCAGTAATAGCACTTAAGTCTACTGCATAAATGTTACCTTTTCTTTTGGCATTGAGAAGAGTTTCATTGGAAGCAATGTCTTTCACATAGCAATTAAAAGTAGTAAATACACATTGCATTCCTTTATCACATAATTGTGATATTGAGAGAAGGTTGTGTTTCAGACCATCCACTAGAGAGACCTTCTGTGCAGTGACTGCACCTCTCTTGATGGTACCAATACCGATGATTTTTCCTTTGGCATTATCACCGAAAACCACTGGGGGACCTGATGCTTCTAGTTATCGGCAAGTAGATCTGCAAATCCTGTCATGTGTCTTGAACAGCCACTATCTAGAATCCACAAATCCTTGCTTGCACCAGTTGAGGCCATGAAGCATTCCTCGCAGAATCTGTCGCAGGCACTCCTTAGTGATTCACCATCTTGTTTCTTGAAGGATTCAAACTCAGCAATACAATCGTAGAGTCTGTTGTCCTTTACCTGCTCATCACCTTCAAAGTATGCAAGGAGCTTGTTCCAGCATTCTTGAGCCGTGGAGCACAAGTCAATGAGTTTGTATTGCTTGTCGTCCAAACCACAAGAAATAATGTGGCATGCTTTTCCATCCAGGGTAGCTGAAAGTTTGTCGTCCTCAGTCCATTCCTCTCTTGGTTTCTCGACCAAGGTTTCTTCAATCTGAACATAGGTTTCTTGTTCAGTGTCACGATCAGCATGTTGTGTCAGCGGAGTGGAGGGAATAGGTCTATAGATGGTTGAGACTTTTAAAGGAATGATTGGACCACCTTCTATGACCTTCATCAACCGATCATCGATTGAGTTCATATACTTTATCATTCGAGATTTCCAGACACCAAACTCGTTGACATTTAACAACGGTATGGTAGTGATGTTAAATGACTGCATGATTTTTCCTGCCATGGTATCGGCAATACAAGGTACAAAGCTTGGAAACTTCTTTCAAAATTCCAAGCTCTGATACCAATTGTTAGGCCCAATTGGTAGGAAAATAGGCTAGAGGGGGGGGGGTGAATAGCCTTTTTAAAACTTTTTCAATAAGAAACACTTTTAAATGCAAAGTCACTTATCAGTTTGCAAACTATTATCAGTAAGCGCAGCGGGTAAAATATGACTTAGTTTTAACTCACACAAAATCAGTGAATAAAAGATTTTCAGAGCTTAGTTTAGACACAAAGTTGTTTCCAAAAGTTCAATGCAGTTTCAAGAGATTGGTCAAAGGAAATAATGATGAATCAGCAAGAACAATAATGATTTGCCGGTGATAGAGTTCAAACCGGCAAGGACACTAAGTAACAGATGACACAGAGATTTGGAGAGGTTCACAGTGTAAATACTGCTACGTCCTCTACCAAGTTTGGTCAGAACTTGGATTTGGGTTAAGAGCACTATTAAATATCCCTAGTCTATTACAAGCACGTCTTTGCCGGATACAAAGACTAAATTCTAGAGATAGTTAATGAATCATAAAACATATATCTGACCAAGTGTATTTGAGCGGCAAGTTCAAAAGAACTTGTCTCACTCAGGTGGGTGTGTGAAATACTCAAACAATGTATTCCTTAAAATGATCTAGTTCGGGAATACTAACAATGTTGTTGAGTTTGTGCACAAGTGTATATCCTATTAAATGATCTAATGATTATCTGGACACGGAATGTTTGAGCTTCAATGAATGCTGGAAACAACCAACTCTCTTCAATGCACTAAAATCACCAACCTTCTTCAATGCACTGAGTCCTCTATTTATAGGAGGAGTTAATGTCTTAGCTTGTTGAAGAAGGATAACATTTGAATTTCCAGCTGGGTAGGTGAGGAGCATTTAATGCAGTATCCTTGGCATTAATGGAGAAGATACACGTGCCTTAAAAGTCTGATGGGTAAAGACCCCTTTGTCTCAACCGGTTACCTGCAAAAACAAGTAGAGACAGAGTATAGCTAAAAGTAGCTATGTGTCAGACGGCGCAGTAATCATTACAGAGCAGGTAAACTACTTTATAAAACAGTATGGAGACAATCAGCAAGGTTGACTTAAATGAAAGGATGTCACCTGACTGACAGTGCAGACTGTCTATTATATCGGCATGTTGAGAATGGAGTTGATCGGCAACTTCTTTAATAAGTTGATCGGCAACTTGTGTAGCAAGTTGATCGGCAACTTGTCGCATGTTAAGAATAGAGTTGATCGGCAACTTGTTTACTGGTCTGCTGATTTGCTTCCTCTGCTGGTTTGTCTTGTTTTGAAGAGTTGTAATACACCTGTGCTGGTCACAAAGAATCCTAAAGGTACCTAAAAAGGTTCTAATAAAATTGGGGGATCCTAAGTGCAAACATGATTGGGATTCAGTAATTCTATGATCTAGGAATCTATTTGAACAACAGTCTGAAACTGAAGAAGAGAAGGAACTGAAGCGCGCTAAAGAAGCCAGTAGACTAGAAGCGCAGAAGAAAAGGGATGAAGACTACAAGTTGAAACAGGCTGCTGAGTTATCAAAGTCTGAAAGGCGCAAAGGTACAGGGTCTAGCGCTGATGTACGCGTGCCTGCCACTAATGCGCCTCCTACTGTTCAAGCGCCTTCCACCACTCCTGGTACTCTATCTTCAGAACGTCAAAGTCTTAGAGACCAAATATCAACTGACTTGTTTGGTGAACTTAGTGAAGATACCGCTCAAGGGGAGCCAGATCCTTCAAGGCGCAAATCACCCTCTACTGCGCCCCAATCAAATCCTGAAGAACCCTCTTCCAGCGCAGAATATCTACCTTCTCCTCCTGCGCCCCGTACTTCTCCTATGCCCCCTCCTCCCATTCCTGACATGAGTGTTGTTATTTCACTGCTACAGCAACTCCAGCAAGGCCAAGCTCAGATGAATTCACAGTTAGAGCTTCATACTTCCATGCTTACTCAGCAAGCTGACGAGATTGCTGCCATTAAGGGGGAGATTGCGCGCATAGATGCGAATATCAAGGACAAACATTTCCTTACTCCTCAATAATGGAATGACGCTATAGATCAGATGAATGCACTTTTTAAAGGTACTCTTGCCTCCCTTCATGAGCGCATAGATGGTGGCATCAAACTCATTGATGGCCAAGATTTCATTAACGCTATAAGGGAGGTAGAGTTGAATATAGCGGGTGATATAAGGAATTTGTTTGAGATGGTGCCTGGAGATAGCCAAAAACTGTTGAGTGTTGTTGATAAACTCAAAGAAGTTAAGGATGAGCTAGAAATCTTAGGCTTAACTGTTTATGGAGCTGATCCTGGCCCAGAACCCAAAGCTTCTGAAACTCATGCGCCTTCAGCTCCTGAAACTCCTGCGCCCTCTTCCAGCTCTGCTCCTGGCGCGCATATAGACATTAATTCACTGCTCTCAAAGATTGAAGTTTTGAAGGAATTAGTTGTCACTCACTTCATTGCCACGCATTCCAGTGCAGACAGGCACGCAGATAGAGTTTCCGCTGATATACTTACTGCTCGAGCTGCTGTTGAAGCTAACTTCCAAGCCTTCACTGAAAACTTCTCACAACAGCAATCTATCACTCAGCGCACCATTGATGAGTATCAGAACATCAATGTGGATCATTTGCACTATATTAGAGATGGTGTCACTGATACTCACGGTGTTGTAAACCGATGTCACCAGCTTTCCAAACAAATCCAGCGCTCCGTTTCAGAAATAGAAGAAGGATTGAAGGATTACGACGCGCCTCCTCCCAACCCTTAGTTTTTTGATTTGTTTGTAAGTTGGAACTCTTTTTGTAATTATAAACTTTTATTAGTGATTTAGTGCTTACATGTTTTAGCACCTTTTGTTTTTGTTCTATTGAATACTTGTACTCTGTAACTCTTACACCTTGAGTATTAATGAGAACAAAACATCACTTTTGTTTCAAAACTTGTTCACTCAAACTTCTTGTTTGTAGAACATTGAATGTTGTTTAAAATCATATGCATCATATTTGAACTGCTTCATATTTCATGCATTGAGTTTAAACTTTGTTTAAACACATTTCATAACTAAAACTCATAAATCATTTTGAATGTGTTATAAACTGTCATTACTATCTTTCCATTTGTAATGCTTTATCTTTATTGGAATAGATTAGAAATCTATATCTTGGACTAGTGTGTGCATTAACTTGAGACATGATTTACCAATTTCATTTATTTGGACATGTTATTATCAAGTATAATGTTTGTCCCTGATATAGTAGGTAATAGCATCAATCAAATAGGGGGAGATTGTTGGGTATGCCCACTTATATCTCAGTTTCAATGTAATAGGATTGATTAGATTTGATTGATCCATCACCTAAATTTTATTTCATGGACTTTAGACCCACATGTAAGAAGTATTTATACTTCATTTTTTAGGTTGTCCATTCTAATAGAATAGGCTTAGGAATAGGGCAAGAAGATCAAGATTCAAGAAAATCACACTTTGAGTTTGAGTCACGCGCCATGCGCCTCACCCATGCGCCATGCGCCTCCTTAAGCGCGCGCATGAGTATGCGCCTAGCATAGCTCATGCGCCTCAGATGACTCAGAACGCGCATACGCTACGCGCCTCTCTTAGCTCACGCGCCTTATAGTGATTTAACACTCAGTGATTTAACGGTGGTTAAATAACACGTATGTACCCGCATCTAAGGACATCTGTCCATAACGGTCATATTGGTGTTATGTGTCTAACGGCTATAAAAGGACACGTGCTCCACTCAATGAGCGACAGCACATCCGTCCTTTCTCTGACTCACCAAGGATTTCCAACGGCTAGTTTTTGGGGCTCTACTATAAATACCCCATAACTTCAACCATTTGAAGTTGCTAAGAATTTCAAGAATTTCTCTCTCAAGCATTTGTTGAAGATTTGAAGATTGCCTTTGTTATTTCCAGAATTCTCAAGAACATCTTCATAACTTCATCCTTAGCCCAGATCCTCAAGCGATAACACTTTAGTTTTCGTGTGCTCCCAATCTCAATGATCTAAAGAGCCTTGAATCTAAAATCACACACGCACCTCTTTAAGTTTGATCACTTAGATCTTTCTTTTAGAGATACACCGGTTATTGTCAAGGATTTGTTCTTTCATAGAAATAGATCTTGAGTTAGTGTATAAGCTCAATCGATTGTAATTTGTAACACTCTCTCATTATATAAGATCTCCATTAGAAATCCAAGACTAACCATCTTGGTAGAGGACGTAGATCATTTTCCTGATCGAACCTCTCCAAATAGCGCGTACTTATTATCTTGCTATTTCCTTTCAAGTCATATCATATCTAACTATTTGATTGTTTATTCATTGTAGATTGATTGATTGAACTGTGTTGTGTTTGTTATATCATTTGCCTTAGTTTCTTATTTCACCCACTTTAAGCCAAAATACTTAGAGTGTGTGTGCGCCCCCTTTATCATACTTTGCGCCTATTTACATTACTAAATTCCGCTGTTCATTTCACTCACTCACAGAGCCGCATATCATAACGTTTATTTGATAAAGTGCGCATTTGCAATTGAGTTTATCAAGGGTACGAAAAGAATTTTAAAACAGCTATTCACCCCCCTCTAGCTATTTTTCATACCCTTGTTGCCCTTTGGGACCAACAATTCATCATCCTTTTTTTTTCACTCGCCCCAAATCTTTCCCATCCTCCACAAATTAAGCATAACCCAGCTCGGAAAGATAAATAAGACAAGATTTTAACGTGGTTCACCCCAACATCAATGGGCTACGTCCACAAACCAATCAACAATATATATCTTCAACATTACAAAGTGTATCACCCTCAAATCCAATTCTCTCCCTCACTCAAAGATTATAAGAAATGCTAACACTAGGATTCTCTCTCACAATAGTGTACAACTCCTTCAATATTGTACATATCTCTCTCACTCATTCTCCCCTAAGGGAGGGCACTCTTGTTACCAGAAGGCACACTTGAACTCTTTCTACATGTCTCTATTTATAGGAACTAGACATCTCCTAGTTCAAACCTTATCAAGATAACCAAACACCAAAAGCCTCATTGAAAATCCCAAACATCACATTCATGAATCACATGGGATAATGCATTTGACTCCTTTCTTGAACTTGAGCCAAATTACAACAAACATTCCCTCCCCACCCCCCCCCCCCCCGGCAAAAACCCCCATGCTGAACCCGCCACCTTCGTGGCTAACCCTAGCCAACACACTCCCTCCCTCTAACCATAACCCTAGGCAAATAGCCATGCCAAATTCCCTACCATAGCGGGAAACCCTAGCCGTTCTATTCCCCCACTCTCTCTCTCTCTCTCTCTCTCACACACTTAAACCGCCACCCACCATACCAACCAACCACCTCCTACGACCCTCGGCTCACTCCTCATAGCCGAAACCCTTTTCTATTTTTTCTTTCTTTTTTTTGTTTGTTCATCATAACCCTCGGCACCCAACCATGCCGATTCCTCCCCCCACTCCCCCCTTGCCACTTCCGCAAAAGCAAACACAATCCTCCCCGACAACCCCTACCCAGAAAACCCGTCCTGCTCCCCTTCACAGTCCGGCCGAACCCTAACCAAACATCCGGCCGAACCCTCACCAAACACCCGCCCGGACTACCCTAACTGCCCGTCCAATCACCTACACAACCTGCCCGAACCCTCACCAAACACCCTCCCGGACTCCCCTAACTACCCGTCCGGATCACCTACACAACTTGCCCGGACCCTCACTCACACCCGCACCCTATCTTCACCCACCCTCAACCTTTTACCCAACAAACCCCCCCTCAGCACAACCCAATTTCCGACTACCTCTCCGCCTACCGCCCCGTCAACTGCCCCTCCTCACCACACCACCTGCTGCACCACCGTCGGCCAACCATCCTGCCAAATAAACCTCTGCTAGCTCTCCACCACCCAATAGTCTTTCTGACGTAAAAAGGTACCACTAAAACCCCACCCCATCATTGTGACGTAAAAACCCCCACCCTGTCATTACGACGTTCAATCGTTTTGCACGTGGGGGGTACAACTCCTACAATGGTGACGACTAAGGTGACATCACGTGCTTCAACATTTTCCCAACTCATCACGGCAACATCACTCGAATCCGGGAACTCATCCATCTCAACTGCTTCATCACACCCGGTTCATCTCATGTCTTTCCAAGATTGGACTTATCCAAGGATCGTCCATCTTGCCGGAGCGTATAAGGAATATTAATATATTCTAAAGTATATTTTGTAAATATCTTTTAGATATTAAACCTAGATATTGTATATATCAATTAGGAGATTGTATCTTGTACAACAAGCTATACTAGAACTCTAGAACTTTCTATGTAACCCTATAAATATGTACCTCTAGTATCATAATAAAATTGAGTCTTTCATATTATTCATCTCTACCATGTATTAAATGATTTTGTCTAACCCTCCTAAATCCTAATACATCGGACTGTGAAATATGAATCAAAAAAGCATAATAATATAACATAAGAATACTCACTTGGATCTTGGATTAACATAAGAGTACCCACTTGGATCGATATATTTAACTTCAAATTGCTGGTCCAAATAGGACACTATAATTAGGGGTGGCAAACTGGGTGGTTTGGGTTTACCCATTAAAGTTAAAAATCTACTGGATACCCGGGTATTTTAACTTTAATGGGTAAACCCAAAATACCCAATTTTCCACCCCTAACTAGAATGTCATACATGTTTACTAAAATAAGGAATGAAAGAAAAATTAATTAACAGAAAAAGAGTATACTTTTAAAGACAAAAATCGTGTTATATACTGTTAGAGCAATAAACAAGACTTGATGGAAAAGTAAGCAATCACAAGAACACAGATTTACGTTGTTCACCAACTTGGATACGTCCACGGGGAGGGGAGAGAATATTATTATCAATCTAGAGAAATAATTACAAAAATCACACTATTACTCTTGAACGAATTATTGATCACAATAATTCTAAATGTGCAACTCTAGAATTATAGATCTCTCTGAGCACTCTAATAATCTGTCTATGACAATCTAGGTGTGATTTTGATCTAAACTAATAGCGTCTATTTATACTACTCAAAGCCTAGCTCAAAATCTGCTAAGAACTTTGAATACAAGTCCAAAACGGACTTGAAACCTTTCCTTCTGCGAAACTGGAACTGTTGCAAATTCTGGCCCGAATCTTGATGGGTTTGGCCGAGTCTAGGGCATGGTTCGGCCGAACCAGTGCCTTGACTCGCCTGAATCCCTTCCTTCACTCGCCCGAACCTCTGCTGCTCTAAAGACTCTTTATTTCCATTCGCCTGGTTCGCTCGAGTCATCACTAGGGTTCCCCCGAATCTCTCTTGCTCGGCCGAGTTATATGCCTTGCTCGGCCTGTAAGTACCCCAATCTGAAACCGACCTATCTTAGCGGTAGCCTTAGCACCGTTTCAGGGATAAGCTAATAGGCTAGGACCTTCCTAGGATAAGCTATAAATTCCAGGACTACTCTGGTATAAAATTGGAAAAATCCAGAAGCTCGCCAGGCTGAGCCGTACGGATGCTTTGGGTACTAGAGCGGCCTAGCCATACGGCTGGTTTGGGCACCCTCAGTCCCTATAAATAGAACCCCTTGGTGATCATTTCAGGGGGAGAGAAATACACATTAGGGAGGTCACTCTGCTGGAATTACCACTGAGTAAGAGTGAGAGTGATCACAAACCAAAAAAGAGAGAAGAAAGGAAGATTGGCCATAACCATCATAGGTAAAGCCACCTCCCCCCTCCTTTCTCTTCATCTTACTTCTATTTTCTTTCTTATATCTTGGTTATACATGTATTTACTCTTCATTCATGCAAAGACTTGTCCATTTCAAGCACCTTTTATTTCTTGCAAGACTTGTCCATTATCAAGCACTATATACCTATCTATTACATTACTATCTTGTCCAAGCTATGAGAAGTTCCAAGGTGCCCTCCATACCTTGTATGGAAGAGGTTCTAAACCTAGACACTCATAGACTTGTTGATTGTCATTTACATTCCTTATTCATTTAAATGTTATGTTTGTTTGGCCATGATAATCATGAGGGTGATGAAACTTTAGTGTTCATCATTTTCCTCTTTGGTTTAGCCTCAAAATCCCACTTTTGGGTCATAAAGATTCAATCTTTATGTGTTATTTTGACTCTTGGAAGGATTTTAAGTCATAAAAATGTCATCTTGGTGATAAAGTTCCAATCTTTATTCACCAAATGACCAACTTTGGTCCAAAGGGGACATTCATCAACTTTATCGATTTTCTCCTATGATTGCTCGTGAACACACCCAAATACTTGTTTTGGGGGACCAAGTGATGATTATTTAGCATAGGAATGATGTTATAAAACTTGTAAAATGATTTCTTGCAAACTGGGATCAAAACAGTTTGTCCAGCTTCAGACAGAATGCCCTGTTTCTGTTCTGAACTGGACTGTTCTTGAGCAAACTGTAAAAACCCCAGAATTACCTCCTTTAGCCGTACGGCTACTTTAGGTAGGAGGGCAAAATTACCTGTTTTGCCCTCTGACCTTTATCTTATCACTCAAGGACCCCTTTTTCAGGCGAGTTTCTCAAATAAAATCAACAACAGAACTTTTTCCGTTAAATACACACACACACATATGCATATTTTAACTAACTTAGGGAGACTCGGCTTTGTCCGAGGCAACTTGAGAGGACGTAAAAACTCCTATCAAGTTGTAACCTGACCTACGAACCTTTGAACTCAAACCTTTGTCATTTTGTTGGGTTTAAAATTAACAAAATGTGGTGACTCCATTAAATTTGACCGGTTCCCGTGTTTGGCGTTTCGCCCCATACACCTTCGCGTTTCCGTGCGGGGAGGGATCCTTACAGTGGCGACTCCGCTGGGGTTTAGAGTGCTTTCGGACTTCTTTCTAGAAGGTTCGGGGGCATTCAAAATTCATATCTTGCTTATGCCATGCTCATGCTATCGAAAAACGAATTGAAAATCTGTCTTTTTACTCAAAAAAGGAGCATAGAATGACTTCAAACCACGCGCACTTGACCGTGCACGTTCCAAATACCCTTTAAACCCGGGGTGGATGCCACGATGCAGCTCGTTGGGCGCTCTTGTTCCCTTCGATGCGCGCACGGGTCCATCCCACCTTCCCTTCCGAACCAAGTCAACCACACTTGTCCGTGACACACAAATACCGTGACTATGGTTGGTTTTTGGTCTAGTTCACGTTACCACATCCTTGATACGTGCTCAAAGCTAATTATGGCCAAATTAATGCCCGAGTTGTGACTCCTTGATGAAATGCAAGCGTGGCCTAACCAGCCTCCAACTCGTGTGTTAGTGACGACCGCAATTAGCAAAGGCCATGTACTAAGGATAGGTGACACCGTGTCGTTAAGCCCTAATGAACGAGTTATTTTAATCATCCTTAAGCCCATGGTCAAGGATCGAGATGCCTCACTCAAAATGAGGTCATGTCGGAATGTCGGTGGAGCCTTCGGAGAAAAGTCTCGATCCCGACTGGGGCTTAACCATGATTAGGATGACCTGCGTATTGGGAACCTTACGATGCACTAGACCCTAGGTTCATTTATTTTGATCGGTGGAAGCCGCGTGCCCTATAGGACCCTCTCCCGGGATAGTCCGTCCTTGGGAGCGTGCAATACAGGTGAAAAACGAGGGGTCTATAGGCATAGTGATGGCCTCCACTGATCCAGGGTTATAGAATAGTTGCGAAAAAGAAGAGCGATCTTTTCCAACCAATTAGGAATAAGACATGCCTTGAGAAAAATGAAATAATGAAAGTTGAGCCCCTGAATTGTGCACTAACGTTTGTTTATGTGACAAAGCCGGCTAAGATAATCTAAAGAATAAATGATTTTTTTTTTTAAAAAAAAAAGACAGAAAAGGAAAAGAGAATTGCTAAATTCATCAAAACGCTTGGCTTGGGTTTCTTCCCCCTAAAGAAGAGTCAAACTTGTTATCCCCTTCGAGTCAGTGTCTCTTGTGTGTCGAGTTTTTGTTTTACTTCAAAGCATGACTTCCCGAAAAATCCTTCCACTGTGCCCTTACGGTTTGTTGGTCATTTGTAAGATAGGAAACAATGGAAAACAAGTCCCAAGTAGTCGAGGCAGACGTCCGTTTGGAAGTGCAAGCACAGCTAGAGGGTAGGGTTAAGCTCCTGGAACGAACGGTGGGTACAATGAGAGACCAAATACGAAAGATGGAGGTCGATCGCAATGAAGCGATCAAAGTGGTCCAACAACTTCAAAAGGAGATCAAGGAGGTACTTCACAAGAAAGTCGAGGAACTATGGGAAGAGGGGGGAAAGAGACTCAAAAGGGACCTTGAGAAAAAATATGATCGCCGGTACGATCTTCTACATAGCCGAGCAGACTTGACCGATGAATTGGAAAGGCACAACTCAAGGAACACCCGAGAGTGCCTCCATGAAATTGTGAAGTCCATTGAGGAGCTCAAAAGGTCTTCCGAGAAGTCTTCCTCCCCACCAAAGACTGCCCCCAACCAGCTGGCTCAGGCGAACAAGAGCCCCGCGATCAGCTCCGACCTGTCGCGGTATCCCATGGAAGGCCCGCGGCGGCTGTGGGAGAATCTCACCCCAGGGCAAAGGGGCTCACTACCACTGGTTCCATGAGTTGGGAATGCCTAGAGAGCAAGTGCTAGACCACCTACTCGAGGCTGGTAAGGTTGAGCTTCTTGGCCGACATGTGATATGGACAGAGCTGGTCGGAGCCCGTCACGACCCAAAACAACATTGCAAGTACCACCAAGCACCAGGTCATTCCACAAATGCATATCTCACCCTGAGAAATCATATCCAAGCACTCATTGATGAGGGTGTCATTACCAAACGAGGGGACAAGTGGGTCTAAGCCAGGGACGCAAGGAGAAGAAATGAGGAAGAGAAGAAGTCGTTAGGAGTGGCCTAGTGTTTGTGTTCTAGAGAGTCTCCTAAATCCGTAGTGGATATAGTCTTTTGTCTTTCTTTTTCTTTTAGCTTTCCCAAAAGGCCCTGCGAGGCCAAGGTATGTAAAAAGCCACAATGTGGCGATGGTTGAGTCAATAGTCAAGTCCAGAGTTGTAAAAATTGAGTCTTCCGTGAAATGAATTGTCTTTTACTTCTATTCTCCCTAGACTTGAGGCATTATTTGAAAAATTACACTAACTCTCGGAATCACTCCCATTAATGTTTCCAAATGATTGTTATATCCCCGATATGATGAGTTGATTCCCCCAAACATAGAAGTCAACAACGACTCATAAAGGGACGAATGGATCTAAACGTAAAAGGTACTAAATTCCAATGATTAATCTTAAGATGAATGAATGTTGTGACCCGTTGGCATGAAGGAGACCATCAATGGCAGATCTTCCCCCATACACTACCCGATACACGACCCAAGACACCTCTCTGAGGCAAACTCCCGATGCACATTAAAAGCATCCCAAGACAATGAAAAGACGAGGACGTTGTTGCTCAGCCACCAAAGTTCAGCCATAAGTGCACATACATACTTCCCGAATTGTCAAAATCAAAGAGAGGATAGGTGAAAAACGGTGAAAAAAAAATGGCAAAAAGAAATGCTCGCACAAAGAGCCCGTCCATATCAAAAGGGGTACACCCAAAAGGGCCCATCTCAAAGAGTTCACCCAAGGCAAAGTCAGCAATGACGTCCTTCGAGACAGCAAAAGATACCAACCCCGGCCAAGGTGGCCCAAGAGCCGAACTACGATGACCTGAGCTCCTCACACTGAGGGGAACGTAGGCAACCTTCGGGTCCGGTCATGACACGAAATGAATCCATACAACCTTGGTCCTCCCAGAATGATCCGGTTCTCCTTCCCCGGTCCCATCAATGACCAATTCTCCAGATAATGACTAATCCCCCCATAAACAACTTCTTCTCCCAATCTTGCCACTGATCGAATCTTAATCCCAACGGGTCGTAACAGTTATGCACGTTAAGGCTAATTACTTGAATTTTGACCTAAATACTAATCAAGATCTGTTCAAGGAAACATTTTGATTACATTAATTGAAGATGATTTCGAATGCCTCGACAAGTCTTCTCTTCCACATCTTAGGAAAGAGCCAAACACGTGAATTTCTGTTCATAGGCTTCCTCTCTCAGAAAAGGGACTCACTCCCGTAAAAGTATATGTGTGTTTACTCGCGTGAGCAAGTGTAATCTTCTCTTGTCCGTGTCAAAGTCAACTTTTGCTTTCGTCCGTGTCAAAAGTCAACTAGGCCACTCCTAAAGAGGGAAGATAAAGGAAATATGGAAAGGAGAAAAGTGATATGGTTGGACAATTAAGGGAAAGAAACCCGAGGAGTGATTCCCGGAAAGGTGAAACACTGGGGCTGGCAAACCGTGGTCGAAAAACCCGAGGATTAGACATCACAATGGGGCTGGCTAGCCGTAATCGTGCAATGGAAGGACCGACGAAAAGTCATGCTTTGAGTAAAACAGTCTAAGCCAAATAAACCCTCCTCTGTCAAAATTCCCCAGAAGCACCCAGAAAATTTGGTCGAAAAAGTAAACCATGCTTGAACAACCCGTACGGCTGGTTTGTCCCTGTAAAAAAAAAAAAAATTCACATCAGCAGCCTATATCAACTGATCTCCCACAAGCGAAACTCCTTTTCGCTTGTTCAAAGTCTGTCAAACCCCTCGTGATTGAGTCCAAACACATCTGGGGAATCCCCGATGGTACAATAATGACCACAAAGTCCCCTCGAGGCCCAAGCCAGGCATAAATGATGAATTTACAATGATTTAAACAACCAAAGATAACAAAATTTCATACACTATTTTCGAATAAAACAAGCCAAAAGAAAAATTGTTCAGGTTGGTGCACCCTAGTCTGAATCTGGGTAGGATCCTCCGGAGGCGAATGAACTCCCTCCAAAGGACGACGCGGGTACATGCTAGGGTCAAAGAAGAAAATGGATTCTGCCATGCTGGAACCTTCACCCGAAGAGGATTGGCCTGGAAAGAAGGAAGGAGGAATCTGGGAGTGAAGACCCGAATGTCTTGCCGGCAGGGGATCCACATGCTCTAAGGCCAAGTGGGCAAATGGGTCCGGAGCGACCTCGTGGGAACCAGGATCACGGAGCGAATCACGAAAGGCCTCCAAATCAGCCCCGCCTAAGGTATGGCGACGAACAAAGGACGGCGGTAGCTCCACGCTCGATGACCGACGGAAAGGCCTCTCCCCACCACTCACCGAGTTTCTGCCTGGTGCAAACCTGGATTTTGTCCGAGGCCCCTTAGAAGAGCGCCCAACGAACCTCTTTAGCCACCTTTTTGCACGTTTTAGGAGAGAAGGCCTCCCCAGCAAAGCTCGCGCAGCAACCTGCACATGGATAAGGAAACTGCTTAGTAAGGGAGGAGACAGAAATATGGGATGAACATGCACAAATGGAAAAGAATGCATACCACGTCAACGGGAATTTCTCCAACCGGAGCTTCCCCTTCTGCAACAGACACGGCCACCATTTGAACCCGGCCGTCAGCATAAACAAAAGAATAGTCCTGCCACACTGGAGGAGCTACCCCAGAGGCCACCACCTGTGGCGATCTCAGCCTCGTGGCCACAAACCTCCCGTATGGCTCATCAGTAATCAATTCAGCGGCATCCGCTCCCATGAGAAAAGGGTCATCCCTACGGTCAGCAACGAACATGGTCTCGGGCGGATCAACGGGCGCCCTCTGCATAAGGCCTAGTCCATGCTGCCACAAAACTCTCTCACCTAAATAAAAGTCCTCGCCTCTAAACCCCACCAGCAATCTCCTTTGTCTGGTCACCCTCAGGGCTTCGCTCGGATCAAAGACCACCTCCCTCCCCTCATACCGAGACCAAGGGAAAAGGTTGAGCTCCGCCGGCATGGCACCCCTCAAAACCGTTTTCACATCAGCATAGCGGATAGAAACTCGTCCCTTAGACCCTCTCTTCTCCCGAGCTTCCCTAGCCCAGCAGGTCATGGCCAGAAAGATGAGGTCCCGGTCAAGAGCCGGCCTCCAGGGATAGTTGCCAAAGATCTCATAGTACCAAGCCTACAAAAGAAACGACAAAGAAAGCCGTCAGTACACTGAAATGAAGAATAGGCCGAATGCAAAAAGTAAAGCAAAGACCGAAGTGGAAATACCTCTAGGGCAAACTGAAAGCAAGCCAAAGACTTGCTCGCTTTCCATCTATACTTGTCGAGCTCCATGAATAGCTCGGCCAGACCAGTATCACCCCAAGCAATGTCTATGATGGCCTCAGGTGTAGTCAGAGACCCAAGAAGAGGGAACATACAGGTAGTATCAGCATTGGCAAAAATGGTGCTACTAAGGAGGAGCCACACATAGGAGCGCCCAAGCTGCTCAGTGGTAATCCAGCCCGCCGCATACTCTAGAAAGTTGGCCCGAATGACCCTCTCCACTGTTTGCACTAGGATGCCCAAACCCTTGGTAGGACCTGAAAATCCAATGAACGCCCTGATCTCGGCCTCAGGGATCCTATCCCTCCAAACAACCGGATGCCCGCCAAAGGAAAGCCCGGTAATCATCGCAAAGTCAGTAGGGGTCACAGTCACCTCTCCCCAGCTCAGATGGAACGTGTGGGTTGTGTCCCACCAATAGTCACCCAGGGCATTAAGAAGCCCCATACTCCTATTGGTGTTCACCAGCTGGCCCACAGCCTCTATAAAAGGCACCAGTCCCGTGCTTGCCACCCACTCCCTCGGACCGAGAGCATCATCAACAGACTCAGGCATGGCTTCCCACAAAGAGAAGCAAGCATCCGGCGACCCTCGAGACTTGGGATCACCACCCTACAGGTAAACACAGCAAAGGTATGAATAACACAGTTTACAGATACCAATGCTCATAATGATTGCACAAAAAAAAAAAAAAAAAAAAAAACAAAGGAGGGAAAATTTTAAGGGCCATTTTTGGAGAAAAGTTTCCGTCCCCTCTAAAATTGCATAAGTCATTTTAAGGGTCAATTTTTGGAGAAAAGTTCCCGTCCCTTTTAAAATTGCATAAGTCATTTTAAGGGCCATTTTTGGAGAAAAGTTTCCGTCCCCTTTAAAATTGCATAAGTCATTTTAAGGGTCAATTTTTGGAGAAAAGTTCCCGTCCCCTTTAAAATTGCATAAGTCATTTTAAGGGCCATTTTTGGAGAAAAGTTCCTGTCCCCTTTAAAATAGCATAAGTCATTTTAAGGGTCAATTTTTGGAGAAAAGTTTCCGTCCCCTTTAAAATTACATAAGTCATTTTAAGGGCCATTTTTGGAGAAAAGTTCCCGTCCCCTTTTAAAATTGCATAAGTCATTTTAAGGGCCATTTTTGGAGAAAAGTTTCCGTCCCCTTTAAAATTGCATAAGTCATTTTAAGGGCCATTTTTGGAGAAAAGTTTCCGTCCCCTTTAAAATTGCATAAGTCATTTTAAGGGCCATTTTTGGAGAAAAGTTTCCGTCCCCTTTAAAATTGGATAAGTCATTTTAAGGGCCATCTTTGGAGAAAAGTTCCCGTCCCCTTAAAAAAAAAATGCATAAGTCATTTTCAAGGGTCATATTCTTTCCGTCCCGAAAGGCATAGTCACTTTTGGAGAAATTGTCATTTTGGTCTCAACAACAATATGCCCATCCCATAATTTCCCCCGCAAACATACAACAACTTATCCTAGGAAATGCTAGCATGCACTTAACTGCACCAAAATGACTAGTCGAACCTAAGGTACAAGTAGTTTATGCATGGAAAACGGGCAACATACTTTGATTTTGGAAAGTTTAGCTAGGCATGTCCAAATGAGGCAATGAGCACATACTCACGTCCCTAATGGTCCCAATGACACAAAAATGAGGTCAATATCATGAAATCGCGTCAAGAAATGCGAAGATCTCAAATGGCATGGACAAAAACCCTAGGCCTAGGAAAGACGTGCAAGGCTCAAATGTGAGTAGGAAGAATTCTTACCCCGTCACCATGGCACAAGTGAATTGTGGGAGACTTGTAGAAACCCGTCCCTCATCCCGGAAATTGATAGCGTAGCCTCGAAAGTTTCGAGCCATGTCTAGCCTCTTCTCCGCCCATCTAGGCTAACCCGCGCGTGCCCGTCCCGCCATGATCAATCCCTGAGGAATCCGAGTAAGAAAATTTGGAAATTGAGGGAGTTTTCCCTCTCAAAATCGCCTCTTTTCTCTCTGTTTTTTCGTCTGAAGTTTGGGGCAACCATCCGTATGGCTGCCTTTTGAAAAAGGAAGAAAACGCCCTCTTAAGCCGTACGGATGGTTTGGACGAAGAAAAATCTCAGCCTAAAATTACCCTTGTGCCCCTCGCACCTTGAACAAGACTTTTCCCAAGATTCGGAAATGCCCTCCTTGGCTCATGCAACTTGAATTGAACCTAGAAAATTTAGGTTCCCGAAGTCATCACAGGCAGTCCTAGCGACGTAAGCCCAGCTTTGTGAAATTATTGTGGCCGTCCTCAACGTAAGCCCAGTTAAAAGTTAAAATTTGGAAATGGTCTTTTGCTTAATGGTAAGTATGGCCGTCCTCCACGTAAGCCCAGTTAAAAGTTAAAATTTTGAAATGGTCTTTTGCTTAATGCTTATTATGGCCGTCCTCGACGTAAGCCCAGTTAAAAGTTAAAATTTGGAAATGGTCTTTTTCTTAATGCTAATTATGGCCGTCCTCGACGTAAGCCCAGTTAAAAGTTAAAATTTTGAAATGGTCTTTTGCTTAATGCTTATTATGGCCGTCCTCGACGTAAGCCCAGTTAAAAGTTAAAGTTTGGAAATGGTCTCCTGCTTAATGAAAATTTAGCCGTCCCTGACGTAAGCCCAGTTAAAAATTTGTTGAGAAAATTTGGCCGTCCCTGACGTAAGCCCAGTTAAAAATTTGTTGAGAAAATTTGGCCGTCCCTGACGTAAGCCCAATTAAAAATTTGTTGAGAAAATTTGGCCGTCCCCGACGTAAGCCCAGTTAAAAATTTGTTGAGAAAATATGGCCGTCCCCGACGTAAGCCCATTATCTTAGACTTAGAATAGTCGTTATAGGCTAGAGCCTTTGTCCCGGCAGTCCTTAGAGGGACATAAGACCAGTTTTCCCGTCAATCTCCCCAAAGATGGAGTTGACCCCGGTCAATCTTAGACTTAGAATAGTCGTTATAGGCTAGAGCCTTTGTCCCGGCAATCCTTAGAGGGACGTAAGACCAGTTTTCCCGTCAATCTCCCCGAAGATGGAGTTGACCCCGGTCAAGCTCGGATTTAGAATAGTCACCGTAGGCCGTCCCCGACGTAAGCCCAGTAAAAATCTGTAAGTTAACCCTCTCCTATAGAGTCAAGTTGACCATATCCCAGCAAGTCAACCCTCTCCCATAGAGCCAAGTTGACCATGTCTCGCCTCTGACCCCTAGAGTCATGCCTACTTGCGGACCTTAGTAACCCCGCGTACCCCCGAACTACGTTAGGCTTGATTCCCCACGAACGGGATACGTAGGAATCCTATACCACTAGGTCCAGCCATGCAACCAAAATCGGTTAAAGCCGTCGTCCCGTCAGATTGGGATGCTTATTTCTATCGATAACCCCGCTCCTTCGAAGCGACGTTGCCGAGGGGCTCTGTAAGTACCCCAATCTGAAACCGACCTATCTTAGAGTTAGCCTTAGCACCGTTTCAGGGATAAGCTAATAGGCCAGGACCTCCCTAGGATAAGCTATAAATTCCAGGACTACTCTGGTATAAAATTGGAAAAATCCAGAAGCTCGCCAGGCTGAGCCGTACGGATGCTTTGGGTACTAGAGGGGCCTAGCCGTACGGCTGGTTTGGGCACCCTCAGTCCCTATAAATAGAACCCCTTGGTGATCATTTTAGGGGGGGAGAAATACACATTAGGGAGGTCACTCTGCTGGAATTACCACTGAGTAAGAGTGAGAGTGATCACAAACCAAAAAAGAGAGAAGAAAGGAAGATTGGCCATAACCATCATAGGTAAAGCCACCTCCCCCCTGCTTTCTCTTCATCTTACTTCTATTTTCTTTCTTATATCTTGGTTATACATGTATTTACTCTTCATTCATGCAAAGACTTGTCCATTTCAAGCACCTTTTATTTCTTGCAAGTCTTGTCCATTATCAAGCACTATATACCTATCTATTACATTACTATCTTGTCCAAGCTATGAGAAGTTCCAAGGTGCCCTCCATACCTTGTATGGAAGAGGTTCTAAACCTAGACACTCATAGACTTTTTGATTGTCATTTACATTCCTTATTCATTTAATGTTATGTTTGTTTGGCCATGATAATCATGAGGGTGATGAAACTTTAGTGTTCATCATTTTCCTCTTTGGTTTAGCCTCAAAATCCCACTTTTGGGTAAGAAAGATTCAATCTTTATGTGTTATTTTGACTCTTGGAAGGATTTTAAGTCATAAAAATGTCATCTTGGTGATAAAGTTCCAATCTTTATTCACCAAATGACCAACTTTGGTCCAAAGGGGACATTCATCAACTTTCTCGATTTTCTCCTATGATTGCTCGTGATCACACCCAAATACTTGTTTTGGGGGACCAAGTGATGATCATTTAGCATAGGAATGATGTTATAAAACTTGTAAAATGATTTCTTGCAAACTGGGATCAAAACAGTTTGTCCAGCTTCAGACAGAATGCCCTGTTTCTGTTCTGAACTGGACTGTTCTTGAGCAAACTGTAAAAACCTCAGAATTACCTCCTTTAGCCGTACGGCTACTTTATGTAGGAGGGCAAAATTGTCTGTTTTGCCCTCTGACCTTTATCTTATCACTCAAGGACCCCTTTTCAGCTGAGTTTCTCAAATAAAATCAACAACAGAACTTTTTCCGTTAAATTCACACACACACATATGCACATTTTAACTAACTTAGGGAGACTCGGCTTTGTCCGAGGCAACTTGAGAGGACGTAAAAACTCCTCCCAAGTTGTAACCTGACCTCCGAACCTTTGAACTCAAACCTTTGTCATTTTGTTGGGTTTAAAATTAACAAAATGTGGCGACTCCGTTAAATTTGACCGGTTCCCGTGTTTGGCGTTTCGCCCCATACACCATCGCGTTTCCGCGCGGGGCGGGATCCTTACACGGCCGAGCAGTTCTGCTCCGTACCGGAATTACGAAATCTCTCTGTTGCTTAACCCTTTAACTTGGAGTCCCAAATTCAAAGGCATTAACCCAACATATACTACTCCCTCTGTCCCTAAATGAGTGTCCATTTTCAAAAAAATCTTTGTCCCAAAGTGAGTGTCTTTTTTTAACATAACTTTGTCCCTAAATGTTTTTTTTTCGAAATTTTTTTCACCGGTCTCTTAATATGTGCAAAAATAAATGTTTGGAAAGAGTTGAGATTTTCATATGTCCCTTAAAATTAAATTTGGACACTCATTTAAGGACAAAGGAAGTATTAACTAAGACCAAGCACAAGTAGAAGTTGGTTGCAAAAAATAATTTAAAAAAGGATATTAATGATTAAGAGACAAATAGCATGAACCCTAATACTTTAATTTTTGGACAAAGGGAGTACTTCGATTAGTGATGAAATGTTGATTAATCAAGATAAATCAAAATCTAAATAAACAAGAAAAGCATGAAACCTAATAATCTAATTTCATAATTGTATAGGCTAGAACATTTTAACTAACCAAATCTTCAATAAAAAAAGAGCAAATAAAGACATAGGTTCAGAATGTTTTACCTGATCTTTCTCTACCAATCAAGGGGAGAAGTAAGCGATGAGGAGAAGTAGTGGTGAAAAAAACCTAGAGTAATTGACGGACGTGGTGTAGAGTATATGAAGGGAATGCATAGAAACTGCTGTAGGTGGGATTTTTCGCGCCAATGTAATGCAGATGAAGCGTTTGTTCGGCTTATGTTCTTAGTTTAATGCAACTGTCAAATTTACCCCTACAACTAATAGCAACATATAACGTGGGTTGAAGAAGGATGGGCAGTGAGCGTTAGAATATTTTATTATATTCAATAATAGTGTCCCACATGACTTATACATTAAATAAGTTTTAACAAAAAAAGTCACTTTTGTGGCGACCCGAAAACACGTATCTATTTTCTTAGTAATAAATATTTATTTATTTATTTATTTATTTATTTATTTATTTATTTGTGTGTGCGTTTTGTGTTTCATAAATCTCATGCTTATAATTATTTTACTTGATCATTTGTGCTAAGTATAAATTTAAGGGCTTTAGTTGTAAGAGGGATATAAGGGTTTATGTGTTCAAAGTGGTTCTAGAGGGGCTTAAGTGTATATTTTTTTAAATATCTTATCTACTCCCTCCCTTCTCCCTCACTCTCTCCTGCGCACACACACACACACTCATTTCTCTCTCTCTCTTCCATTGTTGTTGAAGGTAAGAAAGCTCCATCACATTTCTTTTCTTTTGGTCTTCTTTTATTCATCATTTCTTTTTACTCCTTTTATATAAAATGTTTAGATCGTCGCTAGGATCGTTTGTAGCTAAGAAAGATCGAATTCCGTCACCTTTCATAAATTTCAAGTAAGTTACTTTTCTCCCTTTTTGTTAAAATGTTCATTCTAGACTTGTATGATACTATGATTGCTATATATGATTTCTTGGATGAGTTTCGAATTTATTTATATTTTGGTAAATTTTGTGACAATTTGATGTGGGATTGAAATCTTGGATTGGGTTGTGTAAATGTTGTTATATGAGCCTCTTTTAGACTTATATGTGGTTTTGGTACCTTGGTATACTTGTTAGATGTTGGGGTAAGAGTAGTATTTAGAAATGGTAAGGATTTGTGAAGGATTTGTGAAGGAAATGTAAAGAACCCAGCTGCAGTTTTCCCAGAACGCCGACCGAGCGCCCGCCTGGGTTGAGCCAGGCGCCCGCCTACCTGCCCAAATCCCCTCGACTAACCTTCTTCCTATTTGAGCGCCCGCCTGGTCCATAGCGCGCGCCCGCTCGGTCCTGCTTCTGAGAATCTCATTTTTTTGTTTGTTTTGTTAAGACTAAAATGAAATCTCGGTCTAGGTTTTGAGTACTATTCTAGTTGACTTAAATGGACATCGTGGAACACTCTAGTGTTTAAAAGTGGCTCCTTTGTGAACAAATGTGTTTTGGAATTTAACTAAGTATTGTTTGAGAATATTGAAACAACTTTTTATGTGTTGTTAGATTGGTTCATCTTTATGTTGATTTATTTGGCATGGTTCCCTAGTTTGGAATCGTTAATTGTTTATTTAAGCTAGTATTATTTACTTAGAATTTATTTGAAAGTCCAGCTGGTACTTGTGTTCGAGTCAGGCAATGGATAATATTATAATGGCACGAGCCAAGTCCAGTATAGTATTGCCATTGGTCCTTCTTTCCCCTTCCAGATGGCCTTGGTTGGGATGAGGTAGCTCCCTTGAGTGAGTATTTCTAGCTATTCATTTTGGGTTATGACTTTGTGTCATTTTCCCCTTGTCACTATTATGGGTTTCATGGCACCGGTACCAGGGTTGTTATCTTCGGCTGTTTATGCTACTACGAAGATTGGTTGATTGGTTGATTTGGTTGAAGCTGCGCAGCGATTGTCCTATCCGTTTGGGAAACCTTGGCTTATATCCTTTGTTACTTGTTTATTTCCGCTGCTATCTGCTAACTGTTATATGTTAAGTGCTATGTGAGATTTATTATTACTTATTGCATCATAACATGTCATGTAGTTGCATAAGTGGCTTATTGAGATTTATCTCACCCCCTTTCTTTTCAACTTGTTTCCTTAACCCCCCCCCAAGAGGAAAGTGATTGGACTCGCTGATCACGAGGAGGACGTCGAGAGTGATCGTGACTTTTGGGCAGGTTGTTGTTTGGTTTGCATTACTTAAATGTATAACCTTTGGGCTAGTATTACCAAACTGTGACGTCATTAAGAAGTTGTAATATTTTGTATTTTGGTGTAAGCTTGTGGAGCTTATACTAGTGGTTTAGTATTGTTGCTAAGTTTTGGATTTCTAAAACCGTGTATCATCTTTTGTACTAAAGTGGAATTTTTTATCTTCAGTATTTTAGTGTTTATTGTTTTATGTCGACGTCCAGCTCGCGAGTTCCCGGCCCACGGGGTCGGGGTCGCGACAACTTTGATGGTTAAGTGAATATTAAAGTGAGTTAAAACTTGAGAGTTATTAAAAAAAAAAGGAGAAAATTACATCTTAATCCCTGAGTATTATCGAAAAGGCTATCTTTCTTAGGTTTTCTCGCGTTCCTCTAAAACGTGGGTGGCGACTCTTAAAATCAAGTAGACATCCTAGGTAATTCACGCGCTCTAGCCAAGCCGTGGTCCCACGGGGTATCTACAGATAGGAGGTATTATTTCTGTGTCTAGTGTGAGCGCTCATGCATTAGTAGATCCAGGATCATCGCATTCATATATATCTGTGCACTTTGCTTCTTTGCTAAATGCTTCATCTGAGTCCTTACCTTATGTGTTAGAGGTGTCAACTCCTATGGGAGAATGTTTGGTAACTGATAAGGTGTTTCGTTCTTGTGGTGTGCTTATTTGTGGTCATGTTTTGTATGCGGACTTGGTAGTTCTTCTGATACAAGACTTTGACATCATTTTGGGTATGGATTGGATGAGCAAATATCATGCTTCAGTTGATTGTCGTAAAAAGGTCGTTACTTTTTCTATTCGTAATATGCCTAAGTTTGTGTTTGAGGCTATTCCTTTAGGTAGAAATATTCGTATAATTTCTTATGTGTAAGCTAGGAAATTGTTGCATCGTGGTTGTGAGTGTTATTTGGCTAGTGTGCTAGATACTATGAAAGAATCACCTGGGTTAGAAAGTGTTCGGGTAGTTAGAGAATTTCTTGATGTCTTCTCTTCAGAGTACAGTATGCCGCCCGATAGAGAGATAGAGTTATGTGTGGATCTATTTCCAGGTACAGCTCCGATCTCGAAAGCACCTTATAGAATGGCTCCAGCAGAGTTGAAAGAACTTAAAGTCCAGTTACAGGAGTTGCTTGATAGAGGATTTATTCGACCTAGTGTTTCACCGTGGGGAGCATCGGTTTTTTTTTTTTTTTTTTTAAAGGATTTTTTTTTTTTATTCAACTCACACACCCACACACACACACACATGCACGCTCAGAAGTGCCTAGGAGATAAATCCTAGGGAGAGAAAGCCTTCCCTCTAACTTCTGGGGGGATCGAACCCATGACCTCCAGGTTGGAAGCCAAGAGCTCTAGCCATCAGGCCAAATCCCCATGTGCGGGGAGCATCGGTTTTGTTTGTAAGGAAGAAGGATGGTTCATTGAGGTTGTGTATTGATTGCAGGAAGTTGAATCAGGTAAAGGTGAAGAACAAATATCCACTACCGCATATTGATGATTTATTTGATCAACTTCAGGGGTCAGTGGTATTTTCTAAACTTGATTTGAGGAGTGGATACCATCAGTTGAAAATTCGATCAGAAGATATTCTGAAGACTGCTTTTCGCACCCGATATGGTCATTATGAGTTCTTGGTTATGCCGTTTGGGTTGACTAATGTACCATCTGTGTTTATGGAATTGATGAACAGAATTTTCCATCCTTATCTTGATACGTTCGTAGTGGTATTCATTGACGATATACTTGTCTATTCCAAATCTCGAGAGGAGCATGATCAACATCTGAGGACAGTTTTATCAGTACTCGTAAAGGAACAGCTATTCGCAAAGTTTAGTAAGTGTGAATTTTGGCTCGAGAAAGTTTCATTTCTGGGACATGTTATTTCTAAAGATGGGATTTCTGTGGATCTTTCAAAGATAGAAGCTATTGTTGATTGGAAGAGACCGGAAACAGTGATAGAGATCAAAAGTTTTCTGGGGTTAGCAGGGTACTACAAGAGGTTTATAGAAGGGTTTTCACGGATTGCTACACCGATGACTCAGTTGACCCGAAAGAATGTTCCGTTTGAGTGGACCGAGAAGTGTAACAACAGTTTTGAAGAGTTGAAGAAAAGGTTGACTACTGCACCGATATTAGCATTGCCTAATGGGAACGATGACTTAGTGATTTATAGTGATGCATCGAAGGAAGGCTTGGGTTACGTCTTAATGCAGAATGGGAAAGTTATCGCATATGCTTTGAGGAAGTTGAGTCCGAGTGAACAGAATTATCCTACTCACGACTTGGAATTGGCAGCTATTGTATTTGCTCTTCATAAGTGGAAGCACTACCTTTACGGGGCAAAATTTGAGATTTTCACGGATCACAAGATTTTGAAGTATCTTTTCTCCCAGAAGGAACTTAATAACCGACAGCTAAGATGGATGGAACTTATAAAGGACTATGATTGTAAGATATCTTATCATCCGGGAAAGGCGAATGTTGTAGCCGATGCTATTAGTAGAAAATCTTATGTGGCTTCGATGATGGTTCGAGAGAGGAAAATGCTAGAGGATGTTTGAGATTGGTGTCCTCGTGAATCGAGACATGGGGCTATCTTTGCGAACATTAGGGTATCTTCAACCCTAATTCAAAAAATAAAGGAAGCTCAGAAAGAAGATCCAGAGTTAGTTAAAATAATGGGTAAAATGAAGGAGAAGAACTTTGAGGATTTTTCTATCAGTTCGAATGGAGTGTAGACCTTTCGTGGACGTTTGTGTGTGCCCAATGTTGACGGTATAAAGAGGCAAGTTTTGGATGAGGGTTATAAATCGAGATATACTATTCACCCCGGTAGTACGAAGATGTACCAAAATCTGAAACCACATTTCTGGTGGAATAACATGAAGAGGGAAATAGCTGAGTATGTATCAAAGTGTTTAACTTGTCAGCAAGTCAAAGCTGAGTATCAGAGACCCGTAGGACTACTTCAGCCATTAGAGATTCCAGAGTGGAAATGGGAACATGTGACTATAGACTTTGTTACGGGGATACCTCATACCCGTAGGAGTTATGATAGTGTTTGGGTAATCATGGATAGACTGACCAAGTCTGCTCATTTCTTACCGATTGATATTAGATACTCGATGGAAAAGCTTGCGACCCTTTATATTAATGAGATTGTGAAATTACATGGGGTTCCGGTTAGCATTGTATCAGACCCTTTATATTAATTAGATTACGACCCTTTATATTATTGATTTGATTCAGGATTCAGTTGAGAAAGTCTGAGTTATTTGGGATCGATTGAAGACGGCCCAGAGTAGACATAAGAGCTATGCCGATCACCGAAGATGAGATCTTAATTTTCAGACCGGAGACTTTGTATTCTTGAAGGTATCTCCGAAGGTGGGTATTCGAAGGTTCGGGAAGAAGGGTAAATTGGCTCTGAGGTATATAGGACCGTTTGAGATTTTGGGAAAAGTGAGACTTCTTGCTTATCGACTTGCGTTGCCATCTTCTTTAGACCGGTTGCATAACATCTTCCATGTTTCTATTCTTCGGAAGTATTTGCACGATTCATCTCACGTGTTACCGAGGGTACCTAAGGATATAGAGCCTGACATGTCATACGAGGAACGACCAGTTCAGATACTTGATACCAAAGTTCAAGAGTTGAGAAATAAAAGCATAGCGTTGGTTAGAGTACTATGGAGGAATCACAATGTCGAAGAATCAACGTGGGAGCTTCGAGAAGAGATAGAGAGGAAGTATCCCTGGCTATTTAATTCGGGTAAGTATTTCTAAAATTCGGGACGAATTTTCTTTTAAGGTGGAGAGAATGTCGCGACCTGAAAACCCGTATCTATTTTCTTAGTAATAAATATTTATTTATTTATTTATTTATTTACTTGTGTGTGCATTTTGTGTTTCATAAATCTCATGCTTATAATTATTTTACTTGATCATTTGTGCTAAGTATAAAGTTAGGGGCTTTAGTTGTAAGAGGGATATAAGGGTTTATGTGTTCATAGTGGTTCTAGAGGGGCTTAAGTGTATATTCTTTTAAATATCCTATCTACTCCCTCCCTTCTCCCTCACTCTCTCCTGCACACACACACACACACACACACACTCATTTCTCTCTCTCTCTCTTCCATTGTTGTTGAAGGTAAGAAAGCTCCATCCCATTTCTTTTCTTTTGGTCTTCTTTTATTCATCATTTCTTATTACTCCTTTTATATAAAATGTTTAGATCGTCGCTAGGATCGTTTGTAGCTAAGAAAAATCGAATTCCGTTACCTTTCATAAATTTCAAGTAAGTTACTTTTCCCCCTTTTTGTTAAAAATGTTCATTCTAGACTTGTATGATACTATGATTGTTATATATGATCTCTTGGATGAGTTTGGAATTTATTTATAGTTTGGTAAATTTTGTGATAATTTGATGTGGGATTGAAATCTTGGATTGGGTTGTGTAAATGTTGTTATATGAGCCTCTTTTAGACTTATATGTGGTTTTGGTACCTTGGTATACTTGTTAGAGGTTGGGGTCAGAGTAGTTTAGAAATGGTAAGGATTTGTGAAAGATTTGTGAAGGAATTGTAAAGAACCCAGCTGCAGTTTGCCCAGAACGCCGACCGAGCGCCCGCCTGGGTTGAGCCAGGCGCCCGCCTACCTGCCTAAATCCCCTCGACCAACCTTCTTCCTATTTGAGCGCCCGCCTGGTCCATAGCGCGCGCCCGCTCGGTCCTGTTTCTGAGAATCTCCTTTTTTTTGTTTGTTTTGTTAAGACTAAAATGAAATCTCGGTCTAGGTTTTGAGTACTATTCTAGTTGACTTAAATGGACATCGTGGAACACTCTAGTGTTTAAAAGTGTCTCCTTTGTGAACAAATGTGTTTTGGAATTTAACTAAGTATTGTTTGAGAATATTGGAACAACTTTTTATGTGTTGTTGGATTGGTTCATCTTTATGTTGATTTATTTGGTATGGTTCCCTACTTTGGAATCGTTAATTGTTTATTTAAGCTAGTATTATTTACTTAGCATTTATTTGAAAGTCCAGCTGGTACTTTTGTTCGAGTCAGACAATGGATAATACTATAATGGCACGAGCCAAGTCTAGTATAGTATCGCCCATTGGTCCTTCTTTCCCCTTCCAGATGGCCTTGGTTGGGATGAGCTAGCTCCCTTGAGTGAGTATTTCTAGCTATTCGTTTTGGGTTATGACTTTGTGTCATTTTCCCCTTGTCACTATTTTGGGTTTCATGGCACCGGTACCGGGGTTGTTATCTTCAGCTGTTTATGCTACTATGAAGATTGGTTGATTGGCTGAAGCTGCGCAGCGATTGTCCTATCCGTTTGGGAAACCTTGGCTTATATACTTTGTTACTTGTTTATTTCGCTGCTATCTGCTAACTGTTATATGTTAAGTGCTATGTGAGATTTATTATTACTTATTGCATCATAACATGTCATTTAGTTGCATAAGTGGCTTATTGAGATTTATCTCACCCTCTTTCTTTTCAACTTGTTTCCTTAACCCCCCCAGGAGGAAAGTGATACGACTCGCTGATCACGAGGAGGACGTCGAGAGTGATCGTGACTTTTGGGCAGGTTGTTGTTCGGTTTGCATTACTTAAATGTATAACTTTGGGATAGTATTACCAAACTGTGACGTCATTAAGAAGTTGTAATATTTTGTATTTTGGTGTAAGCTTGTGGAGCTTATACTAGTGGTTTAGTATTGTTGCTAAGTTTTGGATTTCTAAAACCGTGTATCATCTTTTGTACTAAAGTGGAATTTTTTTTATCTTCAGTATTTTGGTGTTTATTGTTTTATGTCGACGTCCAGCTCGCGAGTTCCCGGCCCGCGGGGTCGGGGTCGCGACAACTTTGATGGTTAAGTGAATATTAAAGTGAGTTAAAACTTGAGGGTTATTAAAAAAAAAGGAGAAAATTACATCTTAATCCCTGAGTATTATCGAATTTACGTTTTAAGACAATGCCATTTTCGATTTACGTCCCAGTCCAATAAAATATTTTATGTAACCATATAATCCTTGAGTGAAATAACTACGCCCCTTTCCCTCCATTAATCAAACCATTGCAGCCATTCAACCCCTTATTTTTTGTTGAATCCCCATTCAACACCCAAAAACCCAACCTTTGTACATGGTCTTATTCACACCCACCCAGAGACATTTTCTTTCTCTCTCTAATCAACTCCGGCGACTCCTCCACTATCCGGTGAATCCTTTCCTCTCCCTCCAACAACCTTTCTTCGCTCCCCTCCAACTAAACTCCGACTAACCTTCCAAACCTCTGACTAAACTCCGACGAACCTTCCAAACCTCCAACCCTCAAAATCTACCTCCGTTTCTCTAAACTCGACCGACCACCCAATCTACTACGTGCTCATTCCACCTCTCCATATCCAGATCTAAAAGCCCATCAGATCTGAGATATCATCAGAGAATTAGGAGGATGTTGTAGATACCCCGGGGAACCACGGCTTGGCTAGAGCGTGTGAATTACCTAGGATGTATAATTGTGTTTTAGAGTCGCCACCCACGTTTTTGAGGAACACAAGAAAACCTAATGTTTATGAGCCTAAGTTTGATTTACGAAAATAAAGATTCTTTGGGATGAGGGGTTCGGGGGTTAGGTTACGAAATGGGAAGTACTTAAACACCCATTTCACCCAAGCAAAGTCGGTCTTGTTTGTTCATAATTCACTTTTAAGATAAATGTGTTCTTCCTATTTGAATGATGATAAAAAAGGGGTTTTAAAGTTTAAAATATAGGGAGATGACTCCTAGGCCAATTCAATGTAATGAAAGGACCATTGGTGTCATGTCACAAGTGGTTTTGGGGTGATTGCACATTTGATTGAAGAAGAAGAAGAAGAAGAAGAAGAAGAAGAAGAAGAAGGAGAAGAAGAAGAAGAAGAAGAAAGTTTAAGACATTTACCTCTAGTATCCTTCAAAGAGAACCTATTAAAAAGCCTTGAAGAAGAGGTTGAATACTTGGAGAGAATACTTATTAGTTGAAAAGGTCTAAAAGAAGTGTCTAGAAAAGAAATGAGGAAAAGGTCCCTTCCAATGATGGATTGGAGGGGTTTTTATAGTTGAAAGAGGGAAGTTTTTTGGAGCCAAACGGAGTCTCCAAGAAATCTTTCCCGGGCAAAATCATGTATAATGAGCAATGGAGAGATTCTTGGGCAGAATCTGTAACTGACACACCCCAGAAGCGCGCGCATCCCACCTAGGCGGCGGAAGGCGCGCGCGTCTGGCGTCAAGAGGCGGAGGCGCGCGACTCTGAAAAGCAATTTTTGACAGAATGGACTAGAAAGTTAGAACTGTTATTCAGTTTAGTCCCGGGACTTAATGGAGTCCGTCTGGAACTTAACCAAAGTAACAGAAACTAACAGAAAACACTTAAAAGAGGGAGAAATACAAAATCAAGTATGCAATCGGGGTGAGCAGTCCAAAGCGGGGTGTCTACAGAGCCCCTCGGCGGCGTGGATTGAGAAGCAAACGCGCCGACAAAAGACAGACATCCGCCTAGGACATCACCAAGAAAAGACTCGATAAAAGCAGGAATTTGCCAATAGCGGGATCCGTTTGCTGAAGGCGGGATCTGTTTCCTGGATGCGGGACGTGTTTGCTGATAGCGAGATCCGCTTACTGGAAGCGGGACCTGTTTGATGATAGCGAGATCCGTTTGCTGGAAGCGGGACCTGTTTGCTGATAGCGAGATCCGTTTGCTGGAAGCGGGACGTGTTTGCTGATAGCGAGATCCGTTTGCTAGAAGCGGGAACTGTTTGCTGATAGTGAGGTCCGTTTGCTGGAAGCGGGACCCGGAGGACCGTTTGCTTGAGTGTGGGACCCAGAAGACCGTTTGCTTGAGTGCGGGGCCCAGAGGACCGTCTGCTGAAGTGCGGGACCCGGAGGACCGTCTGCTGAAGTGCGGGACCCGGAGGACTGTTTGCTTGAGTGCGGGACCCGGAGGACCATTTGCTTGAGTGCGGGACCCGAGGACCGTTTGCTTGAGTGCGGGACCCGGAGGACCGTTGCTTTGAATGGATGTAGATTTTGCTTGATGAGGAAGCAGTGATTCTGTGGCTCACCCCGAACCGAGTTGTTTTCGTGAGTCGTACTTTGATGTTGACTATTTGACTTTGACTTTCGATGGGGTGCGGGCACAGTTAACTGCGGAGTGCTTTGTGCTGGGGATGAATTGTAAAAAACTGATTTTTGAGAATTAATGGCGTCTGTTACGAACTTCACTTAGCTTGTAGTGGTGGAGCTGAAGCTCAGATGAGCATGGATGTGACACCTTGATTCCCGCGTGGGGAGGTGTGTTTGAATTTGTCAGGGAGCAAAGGCGCGTGCGTCTGATCTTTGCTACGGGAAGCGCGCACGTCTGAGTAACATGGCGGGAGGCGCTCGCATCCAGTTCCAGTTCAGCATATGTAAACAGACAGTTCACTTTTCCGGCGAGTTTTCAAAATTTCAAAGAACCCTCCAAATTTTGAACCAAATTTTCACGGAGAAATCACCCCAAAACACTTTCTTGTTGTTCTAGGAGCGATTCTATCATAGAAACGATGTCGGATCGTCAACAATCTTCTCCATTTGAGATGCCACAAGGCGAGGAGCCCAAGGTTGGAATTGAGGCGATGGACCCGAGTTTGCTCACGTACAAACCACATACCTATATCTCCCACTTTGTCACAGTGGGATTGGTAAGAATCTTTCATTCTTTTTGTGATTTTCGCGGTTTGGGGCTGCTCTGTTTCACCCGTATTTTTCGCTGCAACTTCTTTTATTGATCATCGCTGTTTTTTGTCGTTGTTGTTGATTTATTGCAAGAAACATGTTCGGATACCCATTTTCATACCCACACACTCGCATGCATGTTGAAATTTCTGTTTTGGGTTTGTCCGTTTTTCTAGCCGTTATGCTGACGAAATTTTCGTTGTCTCTTTTCAGGAGTGGAACCGCCTGTCGGAGATTCGAGGCGGAGCTCATGGCCCGGTTACCATTTGGAGTAAGCTGCCCGAGAATGTCAGGGCTCGAGTTCAGGCCACCCATTTTGGCCTCTTTATTACCAGTCTGCCGGCGTTGAAGAATGATCCGGATGTTATTCAGGCTCTGAGAGAGAGATGGTGGGACACCACCCATACTTTTCATCTGCCCATGGGGGAGGTCATGATGACACCCACTGACTTCACGGCATTGACTGGTCTGCCGTTTGTGGGGGGAGCCTGTCCCTTGTGTTTTGAGAGGGACCCTTCGGACTGCTGATGAGCTGTTGGCCTTGGATGACTGTGGCTTCCCGGTGAATAATTACCGAGTCACTTGGGGAAGCATCCGCCGATATTTTAGTATTCTTGCAGCCGAGCCTTTGGGTGTCACTGCTGAGCGGGTCGATGCTGTGGCCCATTATTTTATATGGTACCTGCTGTCCCATACTCTGTTTGCCAGTGGAGGATCCTCGGCTTCCTTGGCTTTGCTTGAATTGTTGGTAAACTTGGACCAGGCCGGTCAGTATAACTAGGGCGCAGCGGGCTTGGCTGCTTGTTATCACGGCACACAGAGTATTTCAGTCTGTTGTGGGAGGTATACTGCTTTCCCTTTTCTTTTCAGCTTTCTTGTCATTGCTCTACTGTATCTTTGAACTGTCATTTAATTCTGCTCTTGCCTCTGTTTTGCAGCTATAGGCCTTCGCTGTCCTGGAGCTGAGGGACTTCAAGGTTAACAGAGAGGGACAGCCCCAGTATCCAGACTGTGTGAGGTGGTCGTATAGGGAGAGGAACGTGAGTACTGGTACTGCTCTCATCAACTTGCTTTCAGCTCGACGCCACTTGGATGCTTTGAGGCCAGAGGCTGTCGCCTCCTCCTTGTTCCCGTGGAGAGCTATTTATGCTTTTATTGAGCACACTCTGATTCCCACCCGCTCGAGGCATCTGATGAGCTCAGTGGAATGTATGGCGATGTATCTTGGAGAGAGAGTGTTCTGGCAGCATGGTGGACAGGTGACAGACTTCCACCACCCTCCTAGGCCAGCGGTTCCTGACGTTCCTCATTTTTGTCCTCGTAATTGGAGGGCTCTTTCAGAGGCAGACCAGACAGTCTATATTACGGGGGTTGATGCTGCCCCTTTCATTCATCTAGAGCATGATTATGGTTTATTCAGGGAGCATAACCTCTAGAAGGGTTTCATGTTTACTGATCCGAGGGAGACACATGCTGCTCCACAGACTTCGGCTCGATTCTATCCCACCGGTGCTGGATATTGCTTTGATCTACCTCTGCCTCCTTCATATTATACTTATTCAAACTTTGGGGTGTATGAGGAGCAGAAGGAGATTGTTCCTGAGGACATGTCGCCGGAGAGAGAGCCTCCTGTTCAGGCTGCTGTGGTATACTTTTCTGACTGTCCTTGCATTTCTCAGTTCCAGTCCTGCTTTTCTGTTCCTTATGTTGATGCAATTTTCTTTTTCTGTCCTCTGTTGTAACATGTACCTGTAGCTGCTTATAGGCACTTTGGCAGACAGAACAAAGGGATGAGGAGGAGACTTCATCAGCTGGAGGAGAGGGTGCTAGGGCTGTGCAGGGATATTGCCGCCATGACTAGAGATGCTGCTGGTGCTGTCTCTGGTGCTGCGAGAGGAGCTGCCCGAGGTGCTCGGGGCATGCGACGAGGCTGCAGGGATGCTGCATTTGATTTGATGAGGCTGTCTCTTCAACGGGGCGGTCACTGAGCAGGTGTCTGAGCCGAGGAGGTAGCCAGAGCAGGGGCGGTGCTAGTTCATCAGGGAGAGCTGCCAAGAGGACCCGTCATGATGTTGTGGTGGAGACATCTGAGGAGGAAGAATCCGCTGATGATGATGATGACGAGGAGACTGAGAGCGGCAGTGGTGGTAGGCATGGTGCTGCCGATGATGATGATTCTGAGTAGCCTTTGAGAGACTGAAAACACTTTTCATTTACATGTAATAAACATTTAGCATGTATTTACAATCCTAGTTATTTACTACGCTTTTTTTTTTAGTTATCTGTCTAGACTCGATCCTGAGTGTCGACTCTTTTACAAACAAATGTGTGCCAAAATGTGTTCATTATTGTTGCTTGAACTCTTTTTCTGTGCTGGGATCTGGTTTCTTGCAGGTTGAAGGCGTTTGAATGCGCCTGGGCTTCCTTCTTGAACTGACAAGGGCATGTTCTGTTTCTCTCTACTGTCAAAGGCGCGCGTGTCTGAACTCGGGAACGGGAGGCGCACGCGCGTCTTGCATCATTTGTCGGAGGCGCGTGCTTCTGGCTTCCTGAATTCCAGCCCCTTTCTTTTCTGAGCAGAGCACTCCAACAGCTATAAATTTAAACCATCTTCGACCAGAATGATCACACAGCAATATTCTGCATCCTTTCCTTTACTCTATACCTCAAAATTCTTGTAGCGATGGCCCCGATGACCTTTACTTCTGAAGTCAAAGTTTCCGTCCCCGAAGGCGATAAGTCCGTCCCCATTGCTCCAATTATGAAGGCGCGACCTAGTATTTTTGACCGTTTGGGAAGGCCAAATGAGGGTATTGTTGCCATTGATCCTGTGAAGCCGGTGGTCCATGGGAGGGATTATAGGCCCCGTTACTTGCCTAAGAAGAAGAAAGGCAAGGGGAGTTCTTCTCATGTGTGGAAGCGCCCCATGGTTGTTCCCGCTAAGGTTCCGCTTGACAAAGGTAAAGGGATGGCCGTTGATGAAGCTCCGTCCCGTCCTAGTGTCTTTTATCGTCTTGGTGGTCTCGAGAATGCTCCGCCCCCCTCCAAGAATACTAAAGGCCGTTCCCGAAAGCAATGGGTCCCCAAACCGAAGAAAGTTTAGATATTTCTTTGTACCCTATGAAATTGCAATTAAAAATAAACCACTTGTTTTAGGATTTTTAATGTTTTAAGTCTTTTATTAGCTCAACATTTCCATTGTAATGATCAAAATAATTCAATGAATGAATAAGAATTCCATCTCGTTAATTTGAAATGATTTGGGTATTTGTTTATATTTTAGACCGCACCCGAAGGTTACCTACATTCCTCTAGTGTAGAGGCTCAGGTCTCCGTAGTTCAAACAAACGAAGACCATTTTGTTTTTGTGTGTGCACCCTGTTTTTTGCCTAGACCGCCCTTTCGGGTTTTCAATCTAGCGGGCTTCTTTTTTGCACGTGCTCTAATTTTTTCCTAGGCCGCCCTTGCGGGTTTTCAACCTAGCGAGATTTTTTTTTTTTTTTTAATGGTCTTCATTTATTAGACGTAAAATCTCTTCAACTTGTCGAGGTTGACTTCCTTTCGCAGCTGATCTCCGTTTAAATCCACGAGTCGGACTGCACCGCCACTTAGTATCTTCTTGACTACGTACGGACCGATCCATCGGGGTCCCCATTTTCCAAGGGGCTTCATGGCATTAGGAGGGTGTTGTCTTAGGACCAAATCTCCCACACTGATGTTTCGGGGCTTCACCTTTTTGTTGAAAGCCCTAGCCATTCTTTGTTGATAGGCCCTCGTTCGTTCGATTGCCCTTAGCCTTTTCTTGTCGAGTAGGGCTAGATGTTCATATCGACTTTGCATCCAATCGACTTCATTGACTTGGTTCTCGAGGAGGACCCGTAGAGATAGGACTTCGAGCTTTATTGGGAGTACAGCTTCGGAACCATATACCAGTGCATAAGGAGTTTCTCCAGTCACTGTCCGTATTGACGTGCGGTAGCCCCATAATGCTAGAGGTAGCTTTTCGGGCCAATCCCTTCCGGTGGAGGCCATTTTCTTCACAATGGTCTTAATTGTTTTATTAGCTGCCTCGACCGCGCCGTTTGCTTGAGGGCGGTACGGAGATGACTTGTGCTTAGTAATTTTGTATTCTACCAGGAGCGCGACCATCTCTTTCTCAAAGTGAGAACCGTTGTCTGAGATGATCTCATGAGGAACGCCGTACCGGCACATGATGTGGGTTTTTACGAATTCGGCCACTTTCTTGGCATTCAGAACTCGGTAAGCCTGTGCTTCGACCCATTTTGTAAAATAGTCCACGGCTACTAGGACGAAAGATTGTCCGTTTCTTCCAGTAGGGTGAACTTTGCCGATGATGTCTATGCCCCAACAAGAGAAAGGCCAAGGCGTAGTCATATTGTAAAGCTGTGAGGGTGGAGCGTGTTGTAGATTGGCATGGAATTGGCATTTAGCGCACCTCTTGAATTTCTCGATGCAGTCCCTTTCCATGGTACTCCAATAATAACCCATGCGGAGTATCTTCTTGGTCAACATAAACCCGTTCATGTGGGGCCCACATTCCCCTTCGTGGATCTCATGCATTATTTCTTGAGCTTCGGTCTCATTTGCGCATAGGAGATTGATCCCTTCGTGGTGCCTTTTGTAGACTCGGTCCCCAATCAGTACATATCGGGAGGCTAGTCTTTCTAATGCCATTTGGGACTTCTTATTGCTATTCTTGGGATAAGTACCATCCTTGAGGAAATTCATGATATCCGCATACCACGGGGAGTTTGCTTGGACCTTGTTGATCTCGATACTCATGCAGTATGCCGGACTGTTCCTTCGAGAAATTTTGAAGGGCTTCACCATTTTACCCTCAGGTATTTCGACCAGTGAAGCGATGGTGGCTAGTGCATCAGCAAAATGGTTTTTGTCCCTGGGCAGGTAGTTGAAGGTGATTTCTTGAAACTGTTCAACCAACTCCTCGAGATGTTGACCATACTGTTGCAGGGTCGAGTCTTGAATCTTCCACTTTCCAGATGTCTGTTTGATGATGAGCAAGGAATCACTAAATAATTCTAAACTTGTGACATTTCTCTCGAGGGCTGCTTCGAGCCCCACTATGCATGCTTCGTACTCAGCGATGTTGTTGGTGGATTCAAATTCGAGGCAGATAGCGATTGGAGTATACATGTCCTTTGGATCAACAAGTAACATCCTTATGCCATATCCATGCTTATTGGCTGCGCCATCGAAAAAAAGTTGCCACTTATTTTCTTCTGTCGTAGCGCAAATTAAATGCTCGTCGAGGAACTGTACATCTTCCCCCTTCACTTCGTCACACGGAAATTCAGCAAGCTAATCACTGAACACTTTCCCCCTGATGGATTTGAGTGTGACGTAAGTGATATCGTAGCCGGCGAGCATGAAATACCATTTGGCTATTCTTGTTGACATGAAAGGCTTCTCGAAGATGTAGCGGAGCGGGTCCACTTTTGCTACCAACTTGATTAAGGAAGGCCTCCATATAATGCTTGAGCTTTTGAGTAACCCAAACCAATGCAGCACAAGACTTCTCTAAGACAGAGTAGTTCTTTTCAGCTCCTTGAAACCGGCGGCTGACAAAGTAGATAGCATTTTCTTTTGTGGAGTCTCGTTGTTCTTGTGATAACATAACCCCTAGGGCTTCATCATTGATAGTGAGATAGAGCAAGAGAGGCTTCTCCTTATGCGGTGGAAACAAAACTGGAGGGCATGTCAAGTAATGCTTCACTTGGTCGAAGGCTTCTTGGCAAGCATCGGTCCATTCTAGAGCCACATTCTTTTTTAGTAGCTTGAAGATCGGCTCACACATGGAAGTGAGTTGGTGCACCAATCGACTGATGTATTGAAGTCTGCCCATGAAACCTTTGATTTCCTTCTGCGTCTTTGGAGGAGGCATGTCAATGATTTCCTTGATCTTGGAGGGATCGGCTTCAATTCCCCTCTCAGTGACCATGTAACCGAGAACCTTTCCTCTGACGACCCCAAAAGTGCACTTTGCGGGATTGAGTCTCATGTTGTGTTGTCGAAGTCTTTCAAAGAATTTGCGAAGATCGATCAAATGTTGACCGTCGGTTCCCTTCGAATGGATGATCATGTCATCTACATAGACCTCGATCTCTTTATGAATCATGTCATGGAATAGATCCGTAACGGCCCTCTGGTAGGTAGCCCCAGCGTTCCTTTGTCCGAACGGCATGACTGTGTAGCAGAAAGTGCCCCATGGAGTTGTGAAAGCTGTCTTGTGTTGATCCTCTTCGGACATTAGAATTTGATTGTAACCGGCAAAACCGTCCACAAATGAGCGGACTTCATAGTTGGCGATCGAATCGATGAGCATGTCAATGTTTGGTAGTGGAAAATCATCTTTTGGGGAAGCTTTGTTCAAATCCTGGAAGTCCACACAAACTCGAACCTTGCCATTTGCCTTTCTGACTGTCACAATGTTGGCTAGCCAAGTCGGATACTCAATGACTTTGATGAAACCCACACTGAGGAGCTTTATAATTTCTTCTTTGACTTGTAGAGACCATTCTGGCTTGATCTTTCTGAGCTTCTGCTTTACTGGCTTGGTGTCCTCTCTGATCGGAATTCTGTGCTCCGCGACCTTTCTGTCCAAACCCGGCATGTCTTTGTACGACCATGCGAATACATCCACAAACTCTTTGAGCAGTGCAGTTAATCTGTCTTTGTCTTCCCCCTTGAAGAAGCTGCCAATCTTCGTTTCTTTCGGCTCTTCGTCGGTACCCAGATTAACAACATGCAATTCCTCATCAGCCCCTGGACCATTTTCACCACGACAACGAACCTGTTGAGCTAGTTCATTTTGGTATGTTATGTTTTCGTGGTCTATTTCATCATAATTTGAATCGTTATTAACTTGTTCATTAAGTTCGCTATTAGTTAATTCATCATTTATGATGTTTGCAATCTCGGGGTACTCAAAAATATCGAATTTTTCATTAGCAAAGAAAGGAAACACACGCTCGGCTATTGCCTCCATATCCTCTTGGGTGAGGGCATTAGAAACACTCTCGGACTCGAAAGTAAATGTGAGCCGCTCTTCCTTTGTTGCTGTACGGGGTATGCAACCCATTTCTCGGATCAAGAAATCCTCGGATACTATGGGCCCCTTCATTGAATACCAGTTGTTGATTGGCTCGGAGCTTGGCGGGATCTCACTGATGGTTTCCTTTCTGACAACGGTGTCATAGATGGCGTTGACTTGACAATTGTCCATGATGGCAAATTCTTCGAACATGGAGGCTAGATCGGATATTTCTTCCCCCACGGTAATCTTTACCTCAGACTCTATTGTCACTTTCTTGCCCCACCACTCTCAGGGTGACATTGGAGTAGGCTCCCTTCTTTGTGTCGGAATTTCACAATCAGTGAAGATCTCGAGACCGGGATTTCTGACGCCCTTGTTGTTAACCCATGGTTTGGGAAAGATCATGTACGGAACATCTTCCCCTTGGCAAACAAAATAACCGTTCAGTGTGTTGCGGTAAGGCCTCAAGTTAGGGATTTCATATTTTCGACCTTCTTTGCGAGCTCGGGTTTTTTGACTCTTGACTGCTTGCTCGAATTTCAAGTCATCTTTGGTAGGCTCATATCCCAGACCAAACTTGTTCTTGACAAAAGGAACTTCTATGGGGTGCAATATCCCTTGTTGATGCTTCCCTAGGCCTAGACCGGGAAAGTGATTCATGTTCCTCATCATGCGGAGGATTTTAGGATTGCCGAGGGTCCATTGTCTGTTTCCCCCTTCTTTTTCGATGGTGTTAACGCTGGAGAGAGTGGCATCTTCTATCCCGTGTTTACCTTGGTGAACGGGTTGTCCCCCATTTCTATGGATGGTGAAATTCTCGGCCATGACGGTGACTATCTCGTCCCCATTTCTTATCTTAACACATTGATGGAGAGTGGAAGGAACCGCATTAGCACTGTGGATCCATAGTTGGCCCAAAAGCAGGTTGAATGAAGCAGGGACATCAAGTACTTGGAATGGGACTGACATGATCATGCTTCCAAATTTGATATCAACTTCTAGCATTCCCATGACTGTACGGGCAGTGCTGTCTGTGAATACCCCTTTCCGATGAAGCGACGCATGGGAAGTATCTTGTGATTATTTTTATTTACAAAGGGAATATTCATAACGACATTAAAATTATGAGAGTCGCCACGCCGTTTTAATTAAAGCCAAAACATTGAAAAAAGTATTTTTAGTGGGTTCGGGGGTCAAATTACAACAAGAGAAGAATATTGAACGTTATCACTCCTATTGCCCGAATTGATCGGTCTTTCTATCATGATGAATGTGTTAGTAGTGTGTTAGTGATTTAGACCGGATCCGAAGATTGCCTACGTTCCTCTCAATGTGAGAAGCTCAGGTCAGCGTAGTTCGCAGAGAATTAGAATAGGCAGAAGAATCGGGATCATGCATAATGAGGGGGAAATTACCTAAATATTAGGGTTTAGAAGTAGTTCCTAGATCATCCTCGGGTTGATGAACCCTCGATCATTATCGGCTATGAAATAACATGAAAACATGAAGATCGCAACCCTAAATATAGCATAAATAAGGTTTTAATCTATGAACACGAATAACATATATGAACATATGAATGAATATGCAAAGCATACGAAGAAACTATGAATAAACATGCACGAACATGAATATAAAAGATCTACATTAAAAATAATGCAAGAACACGAAGAAAAAATTATAAAACTTACCTATGTTGGCAAGAAATAAACCTTGGATCTTCTTGGAGGTTTGAATGCTAATTAGAGAGCAAAATATTGTTTAAGAACTCCAAAATTCGTACTTAGAGCTCTCAAAATCCGATCCTTAAACCAATAGCATGGGATTGATTTATATAGTAAACTGAGGGGAAGATCTGATGGTCCAGATCATCCGGCGTAAGGTTGGCCGCCTGGCCATGGTTGAAGACGGCGACAATGTTGGCCGCGTGGCCAAGATCAACGCGTAACAATGTTGGCCGCCTGGCCAAGTCTGCAGGCTGACTTGATTTTCAAGCTAGGGTTTCACTGTTGCTTTATGGTAACCCTAAGTTGCCTATTTTGATGGATTTTGTCATAAATGAGATATTTTGGGAATCCAGGACAAGTCTTTGCAAGGTTTCTAATTCCCATAAAGTCCTTGTATTTTTGGGAAAGTCCTAATAAACTCATTTTCAAGTCGGGTACTAACAGTAGCCCCTCGGCGACGCTTCTTGCAAGGCAATGTGGGGTCGACGATAAAAGAAGGATCCGTCTGAAACATGAGTTTCGAAACAGATAAAAGGTAAGGGAACGGCTGAACCTTGGCAGGCGACCTACGTATCCACGGGGGAATCAAGCCAAACGTAGTTCAAATCGAATGGGAAATTGGGAATGACTGTCCTCTGATGGGGAGCAACGTCTTCTGCTGGGGAAAATGCACCTGCTGGGGATGAGAGATAACCGCGTCGGTCGGGTGGCTGGACCTTTTCAGGTTTCCTACGTATCCTCCGAGGAATCAAGCCGGTCGTAGTTCAGAGATCTACTGGGGATAAAACGAGATGTCGGACTCCTGCTGCGGATAATAAACCTACGGGCACTATCCTGCATGAAGAACGAATTATTCGTAAGTAATGAAGTTATTTGGGAAAAATGAAGACTACGTTGTCTAAATAATCCCACGATGGAATGGTAAACGCAATGAGGATCGCCAGGGCTCCTGCCGATTGCGCTAAAGTAATCGATGTTGGATCTGTCGCGAACAGAAACGCCGAGGCTTCTGCCAACCACGATCGATCAAGGATACGTATGTTATAGAGGCGCCGAAGTCTCTACAACCACACGAATCTTAATAATAGATGTTGGATCTTTCGCAAACAGAAACGCCGAGGCTTCTGCCAATTACGATTGATCTAGGATGGTATGTCATAGAGGCGCCGAAGTCTCTACAATCATACGAATCCTAATAATAGATGCTGGATCTTTCGCAAATAGAAACGCCGAGGCTTCTGCCAATTACGATTGATCTAGGATGGTATGTCATAGAGGCGCCGAAGTCTCTACAATCATACGAATCCTAAGCAAATATTTGGTGAAGAATGGAAATTTTAAAGGGCTTTCCGTACCCAAAGGTAACGAATATCAGTCAAAGTAGTGTTAAAGGCATTTAAAATGAATTAATAGGGAAAAGATCAGGGGCAAAAGTGGAATTTTATCTGAAGGGGAAAGGTTGGCCGCGTGGCCAAACACACGAATTTGCAATAGTGGCTGCGTGGCCAAGACCGTTGAGTGGTCAGATCTCCTTCACGCGGATTGCTGATCTGACGGCTGGGGTTGCAATGGCGAAAGTGGCCGCGTGGCCAAGGTAGCCGGCGGGCTGACTCTTGGTCACATCACCAGAAACCCTCCCTCTTCTTCTTCTTTTCTTCTTTCTTCTTCTTCCTTCCTCCATTGACGAGTTAGAGTGAGAAAATTGAGTTTTTAGAGAGAGAAAGCTCAGATTTTGATAATTTCGAAGCCTTCATTTCACATATCTCTTGAAGCTATGGCAGATTGGATCAATGAGGCGTTATTTAGAGATTTCCCGGGCCAAGGTGGGTATATGATTCCACAACAAGAGCCACAAGGAGAGGGGCACGGTAATGCTCAGGGCGGAGGAAATGTAGGGGCTGACCCAGGAGCGGGCTTTGAAGCGGCGCCTTTGATTCCGCGGGGCGGTTTGAGACCACGAGCCGAGACTCGGAATTATCGCGATAATCTGCTGCGGTCTATGTTCGACCAAGATTACGATTTTTACATCGACTCTGAGCGTCATTGGTCGATGGGGCTTCCGGAGACGCGAGAGGTAAATTTCGAATTTTCATTCCTCTCCTTCTCGCACATTTGTATGTTTTATGCACATAATATGAAATGCTAGAATGATGGAATGCTAGAATTTAAATTGCTGGAATTGTAAATTGCTAGAATGGTAACATACCTGTGCTGTGTTTACCTGCAGAGGATCAAGGCTCGTGGGTCCACAGTGACTGTGGGCAAACTGTGGGCGTCCCTGCCGGAGGGACCGGGCGGTTTGCGTGCTCGGATCGAGGCTATGGGCTTTAGCCCATTCTTTGACAGTGTCCGCATGGTCGGGGCTACCCTGAAGGTGGCAGCGGTGATAGAGGTGTGCCGGGAGTTCTGGTGGGATACCACCCATACCTTCCACTTTAGTTGGGGAGAGATTACCATCACGCCGACGGATTTTGCGGCCATCACAGGGTTGAGGTTTACTGGTACCCCTTTGCCTTTTGATGTGAGCTTGGCGGAGCGGTGGGACTATAGACAGGTTCTGCTGGGAGTTGACACCGACCTGGGAGGAGGTGTCAAGGGTTATGGAGTGGAGGCTGGGAAGGTGAATCGCTTGGTGGAGGTGGCTATTGAGGCCTTTAGTAGGGGGAATATGATTTGGATTGCTTGGTCCGGCTGTTCTTATGGTACAGCTTTTCAGAGATTTTGTTTCCCAGTGGGGCTACTGTCTGCCGGTACTCACTGCTAGGGGCTCTTGTGGACTTGGACTTAGTCGGTGGGATTTCTTGGGGCGGAGCCAGTTTGGCTGAGATTTACAGGGCTTTGGACCATTGCTCGAGTGCTAGCTCGTCGGCCTTTGACGGGTTCCAGTTCGCCTTTGAGGTACGCTCTTGACCACCCTTCTTTTTCATTCGTTGAGATTTCTGTTCTATCTTTTGGTCTAAAATGTCTCTCTCATTATATGCACAGGCTTGGGTGTACGAGGTCTTCGGTGTCACCCCTTTTCAGTTGGTGATGAGTGTTAACAAGGTTGTTCCCATCATGTCGTACTGGTGCAAGGGCAACAGGGCTCCTTCCCGCAGACATCGGGACAGGAAGACAGTGGATGCTGCTGATCTGAGGAGGGTGTTCGCGATGTCTGAGCCCATCGGGGTTAGATTTTACCCATGGAGCCCGGCCAATGAGGCTTCGATGGGTCCCTTTGTGGTAGATTTGACCGCTTCTAGGGTTCTGCTTGTGGGTCTCACTGGGGAGGCCATGTATCTTGGGGAGAGGGTGGTTCGTCAGCACAGGGCTGGTGCGTTACCGTGGGCTCCTTATGACCCTCCTCGGGATATGCTCCGTCCCGCGAGGTTGGCGACTTTCTTGGCTCCCACTCCGGCAGAGCATTACAGAGGGAGTGACGACTATGCCGGTTACGTGCGGACACGGCTGATCAGCCCTCAGGTTCGGGCTAGGATGCTATCGGGAGAGGGATCGAGCTCGGCCCGGTATGTTGGTCGGAGTCGGCCTTTGGTTGACATGCCCCTTCGCTCGAGTAGCGTGAGAGTGATGAGGGGCGGCCGGGAGGTGGAGCTTAGCTTGGAGCCGACTGATGCAGATCTTGTTGAGGAGACATTCATTCCTCCGCCCGACGCTGGGGTACGGCTTTGTGCTTTATATCAGTCATGTTCGCACACACTTATTTCTTTCTGCATTGTAATCATTGCCTTGGTTTCCCTTTCAGGTGACTCGGGAGGCATATATCCGTTCAGCCTGGCGGGAGAACGTGTTGATGCGCTTACTGAGGGAAGCGTACCATTCATGTACTTGTCAGAGGGATGACGTTGTGTCACCCCAGCGTCAGGAACGGTCACCGAATGGTGCGGGCTCTTCTCATATTGGTGGTCGAGCGGTCCGGTAGCTCTCGGGCTTTAGCGCGGCGTGGAGACACCACGGAGGAGGATTCTGATTAGGCGGGGCCCATCTTTATTTCCTACACTGTTAGCTAGTAGAGAGCAGAGGGATATGTATGTACAGAACAAATGTATAAAATGCATGTATTATGTTCTAAAATGCAATTTTATTGTGGGAGCCTACTTGTGCAAACTAGTTATTTTACAAATGTTCTTAATTTTATACAATGCATGAGCCATGGAAGGGGGCAGGTACGTAGTTGCATGGATCCGTCACGGAGTGGGAAGAAATAAACCAGATTTCTGCATGGAGCGATGTTGGCCGTATGGCCATGGTGAGGCCCAGAGCAATGTTGGCCGCATGGCCATGGCAAGGCACAGAGCAAAGTTGGCCGCATGGCAAGGCACAGAGCAATGTTGGCCGCGTGGCCATATCTTCCAATATCACAAGTGGCCGCGTGGCCAAGTCTGTAGTCGGCTCTGCTTTTCCTTTTCCTGGCAAGAGTGGGAGTCCGTGCCCTATTTAATGAACCCTTTGCAGCCACAAAACGTACCAGCAACTTTTTGAGCAGTTTTTGAGTTCCTTTTTAGCCAATTTTCTTGCTCTTTTCCATGGATCAAGAGGCTAGAATCACAAGTCTTGAGAGGAAAGTCTTTATAACCTCTTTGGAGAAGTGGGTTGCCAAACTTCCTAGTTCTAGTCGTAGGAAGCTTGGTGAACGGTATGGGATAAAGTGTCTTTGGTCACTTTTGCACATGAACTCCAATACCAACCTCTTGCAAGCCTGTGGGAGATTTTGGAATGATACCCTCCATGTCTTCAACTTTTCATTCAACGAAATAACACCCACTTATGAAGACATCGCAGCATTATGTGGCTACGAAGGGAAGGGTAAAGTTGCCTTGCCTTTTGACTTCGTTTGCTTGAGGGACAAGTTGGTGACCTTTGGCGTACCCGCGGATGACTTTGATAGGTATGCTAGGGGCGGTTATGTCGACCTTTCTTGGATGCCACAACACTTCATGCATGCAGACGTGACCTCTAACCGCTCCTTGGACCATCTTGCACTGTGCTTGTTCAGCTCTATCCTTTTCCCTTCCGAGGTGGGATTTGCCAGTGAAGGATGTTTGGGTATGGTGAACTTGGCTCGTTTGGGTTATGACATTGTACCGGCCATTCTTGGGGAGATGCTCTGTGGGATTCCCCATCTTGCGGCTTATGGTGGGATGCCTTGTGGTAGTGATAGGCTTTTGACCATGTGGTTGCAAGAGCGGCTTCGAGTGAATAAACCGGCGGCTTCTCTGAAGGTGGCCCCATGGATGCACCGCATTAGAGGCATGGTGGAGCGGTTTGAGGGCATGACTCTCAAAGGTTGGGAAAAGTATTTGGCGGAAATGGTGACTGACGACATTCAGTGGGTGGTGCCCCATTGGCACATTCACTCTGTGAGGGAGAAACAAGTGGGACTTCACATGATCAAAGTTCCAACCCTTTCTGGGACTACCTTTTACTATCCCTCTAGAGTGCTTCGTCAGTATGGTTTGGTGCAGACCATCCCGGAGGGTTGGGACGAGGAGAGAGATGATTTTCCCTTTGGGGTACTTCAGTTGGATGATAGTGCCTCAGTCCTTCTTTCTCAGATGTGGGGCGAGGCCGGCTTTAGTCGTAGGACCTTCCTCACACGCTCTAGCAACACCTTCCTGCCACGCGAGTATTTGGATTGGTATATGGGGAGACTTGGGCATGCGGAGCAGACTCTAGAGACCCTAAGGGGCACTATCTTGGGATCCTGTGCTCCAAGTTTCTCATTGAGAATTAAGGAGGCTGAGGCTTATGCGAGGAAGATGAGTAAGAGCGTGGCTAACGGAGGTGGAGAAGAAGTGGGGGTGTCAAAGAAGAGGAAAGGTGAAGAGGCTCCTAATGGCAAGGCTAAAGGTATTAGCGAGTTCGAAAGAAGATTTTGTGAGAATCCTAGCAAGAAGAAAGTTCGCCGTGGGCAAAGCAAGAAGAAAGAGACCGAGGGCACAAATGGCACTAAGGAGTAATCCTGAGCGTCTCTCCATAGTCGTGCAGACACATTAGTTTAATTTAGTTTTCTTTTGTTTGAGTTTCAATTTCAGAATAAGTTATTTATTCAAAAAGTATGTCAAGCTTAGACTCATCAAATAAGTGTTAACATGCAATGACTACGGGAATAAAAGTTTTTTGCTTTCAGAAAAATACAACTTCTATCTTTATTGCTTTGACAAGATTTGGATGTTTATTTGTTTTTTAGACCGCACCTTTTGAAAGGCTGCCTACGTTCCCCTTTTACAAATAGGACTAAGGGGCTCAGGTCACCGTAGTTCACTCCAGTCAGACTAGAATGATTTTAAAAAAAGGGAAGATAGAAGGGGGGGATGCTCTAACTTTTGCCTAGACCGCCCTCGCGGGTTTTCGATCTAGCGAGCTTTGTACGCACCCTTATTTTGCATAGACCGCCCTTTGCGGGTTTTCAGTCTATCGGGCTTCTTTTTGCGTAGTAATATTTTTTTTTTTTTATATTTTTTTTTTTTTTTTTTTTAAGAGGGGGGTCTAGTCAGAGTAGCGTCCGAGTTTGCTGATGTTGACTGTTTCCTTAGGCGGGCTGCCATCCAAATCTGTCATTCTGTCAGTCTTGTGGTGCACCTCGAGCTTTGGTCATTGTGCCGACGCGTTGCTTCAAATCCTCTATTTCTCTTGAGATGTCTTGAATCGTTTCTGCAGTCAGGTGCGAGGGTGCCTCCGAGTCGTTATAAGGCTCGATTTCGCAGCAACCGAGGAGTTCTAAGTTTTCGCCTTCCCTATAGAACCAAAGTCCTCTCACGCTGGTGAGCATGTTCGCGTCCATCAAGCCTTGGATTCTCCTTTGTAGAGCGACACAGTCATTGGTGTCGTGGCCTTCGTCTTGGTGGTAAGAGCAACTTTTGGTAGGTTCAAATGGTTGAAGGGGTGGTAATTCGGAGAGTAGTGAATGTTCCCCTAAAGGTTGCATCTTGCCCATTTGTTTCAGTTGGTCGAACAATATTTCGAAAGGGGTCCCCATTCTTGTGTATCGGTGGACTGAGAGGGGGTATTTTTCCGAAAATCTCTGCAGTTTTTCACTGATCTTCTTTTCTTGGTGCGAGGGCCACAATTCTGTCGTTGGTGTTGGGGTTCGAAGTTCATTCCCATGTGCCGGGTGCAGGATTGGGGTATTCGCTAGGTACTCCTTGAGGCAGCATAATGCGAACTCACATCTCGAACTCCATTCTTGGTCGCGGGCCCTTTCTATTTCTCTGAGCATCGGTTCCCCCACTGTTGTAAAATGGTTGAGGTGTTGTAGTAACTTGACGAGTTCTTCCTTTTCGGCTTTGTTCCGAGGAGACTGCATTCTCAACACGGCTCGAACTCGCCGACTGATGGTCCTCCCCGAGGTTGTGGAGGGGGTTGCTTCTTGGTTCTCCTCTGTTGTCTCGACCTGGTTATAGCCGTCAAACCCATAAACGAACGACTTGGCCTCATAATGGGTGGTTGCGTCCGCCAACATGTCGATATTTGGCTGGGGGAAGTCATCCTTTGGCGTAGCTTTGTTGAGATCCCGAAAATCCACACATACTCTGACTTTACCGTTGGATTTCTTGACAGTCACCAGATTTGATAACCACGTTGGATACTCGATCACCCTGATAAAAACCACACGGAGTAGCTTCTCAATTTCTTCCTTCACTTGCAAAGACCATTCCGGCTTAATGCGCCGCAGCTTCTGCTTGACTGGCTTAGCGTCTGGTGCTGTCGGGATTCTGTGCTCTACGATCGAGTTGTCGAGCCCCGGCATGTCCTTATAAGACCATGCAAACACATCCACATATTCTCTGAGTAGCTCAACCAGTGCTTCCCTTTCGGCTCCGCTGAAGAAGCTTCCGATCTGCGTTTCCTTAGGCTCGGCTTCGGTTCCCAAATTCACGCATGTTAACACCTCATCGGCAGCTTGGGCTCGAGATTCTTTTTGATTAATAACCTGTTCTGAGATCTCTTTAATGTATTCATCATTTAATGTGTCTGTGTCTGCCTCTTCTAATGAATCATTATTAACTAAGTGTATATCATTAGTTTGATTATTAGCCAATTTATCAGTTAAAAGAGTGACTATGGAGGGATACTCAGAAAGGTCGAGGGTTTCATTCATGGCAAAAGGGAAAATAGCGTTTGCAACAAGATCATAGTCTTCAGACGTAAGGTCGTCAGACTTAGAGGAAGACTCAAATTCAAAATGTAAAACACTAGACTCTGGGGACGGGGATTTTGGGTGAGTGACAGGAGATGCTGCGGGAGTGGTGACAGGAGAAGGAGTAAGCCCCAGTGTCTCCATCATAAATTCCGGAGTAGCTATAGGTCCCCCAATGATGCACCAATTCTTGAGCTTGTCCCCCATGGGTACCACCAATGTCCTTGGGTCCACCTTATCCTCAGGTTCATCTCCAATGACGGCAACCATGTCTTCGTGCAGCCCCAGATTACACAGATGTTGAAGCAAATATTGGCCGTCCCACGTCTCAGTCAAACTTGGAGTTTCTGCGGCTTCTATTGCTGGCTTGTCAAGGGTTGCGGCTTCAAGTTGATCTGCCAAGTCATCTGCAACCTTGGTGGAGTACTCGTGCTTGATGGTTCTAACTCTGCCCGTGGCTTTGTCATATTCCATGTAAGTCAGCTTCATGTTGGACCGATCAAATTCCACATCTCTGAAAATCTCGAACCCTTTCTGTAATTTCCCGGTGTGGTCAATCCATGGCTCGGCGAACTCAAAACATGAAAACTCCTCGCCTTCCCTGACAAAGTAGCTATTCAGGGACAGGCGGTATGGCCGCATTTCAGGCTTTTTGTAGGGAAGCTTCATCTTTTTAAGCAATTCTATCCTTTGTTGCTCCATCTTGTCTTCAAGAGTAAGGGTGTATCCTAGGCCGAACAACCCTCGATGATTAATCTCTTCAACCAATTCTGTGGGGCCTTGCAAGTTCTTACCTAGCCCCAGCCCCGGTATAAAACCCATGTTACGCAGTATCTTGACAACATGTGCCACTTTGTCCGTTGTTTTGGTGAGGTCGATCGTGCAGATCTGTGCTTGAGCGACTATTTCGAAGCCACTGAAGAGCCAGCTCTCTTCCCCATGCTGAATCTGCAAGACAGGAACGCCCTTGGTGTCCGTCCCTTGGGCAGTTACAAGATCACTGTAGATGATGGTCACTTCATTACCGGATTGAAACTTCACACACTGGTGCAGGGAAGATGGGACCGCGCCCGACTGATGTAACCATGGCCGGCCGAGGAGGAGTGAGAAGGTTGCGGGGATGTCGATGATGTGGAAATCGGTTGGCAGGATCTTTGTTCCGATGGTAATGGGCAAGGTGACTTCGCCTATCACGGCGCGGCATGTGGAGTCATAAGCTTTGATGGTTTGCTTGGATGGGCGTAAATCAACACCATGAACGCCAACCACATCCATCATCCTTGAAGGCAGGATATTAATAGCAGAACCATTGTCAATGAATACACGGGGAATCTTCTTGCCATTTACTTCGACAGTGATGTACAAAGGTTCATTATGATCAACTCCGAACACTGGCTTGTCTAGCTCCGAGAAAGTGATGATGTTTCCATAGTGGATATTACCAATCATGTGGGTGACGTCCTCCGGGGTAATAGTGGATGGTACCATGGTGGCGGCGAGGTTTTGCTCGAGCATGAGGCGATGGGCTAGGGAGGAGGTGAGTAGGGACCATAGTGAAATGTGGGCTTGGGTTTGTTTGAGTTGAGTGAGGATAGGGTCTTCTTTGTCTAGGTCGGCTTGCTCGGGTTCCTTCCCAAAGACTTTCTTTGCACCCTTCGGGTCGGATTGGTACACTTGACCGGATCTTGTAAGGAGACAAACTTCCGCACGTAGCTCCTCCAAAGACAATGGCGAGTCATGACAAGGGGGCGAAACTTCGGTCTTTTCGGCCTCCTCGAAGATTTCGGCCCAAGAAAGAGGTTGAGAGGGCTTGGGACTCTCCTCCTCTAGAGATTCGACTTCACTCACTAGTTCTTCTAAAGACAACAAGTAGCAAGAAGATTCTTTATTATTAGTCATTGAAATACAACCCATCTCATCACAGTCCGCCACAACAGGCTCGGCCGGATCAGTGATCTCACTAAGTTCTACCATGAGTACATTGCTAGCTACATAATCTCTAGGGTCTTCGATGACTCCCTTGTGGATGAGCTCTTGCACGGCCTTCTTGAGTTCAAAGCATTCTTCGGTAGTGTGACCGGTGCACTTGTGGTAGTGGCAAAACTTCGACAAATCGCAACCAAGGCGGGGAAGGTGTCCTTCTAATGGTTCGAGCATTTCTAACGTCACCAATGCCATGAAGACATCCACCATCGTGAGCCCTATCTTGTCAAAGGCATCCATGAGCTCTAGGATACTAATCTCGCATGTTTGCACCATATTCACCCCACCCCCATTGTTGGGAAGAGGGTTATTCACCACATTAGGACCCTTCGGCTTCTCAATCTTCTTGTCATTGATCAACCCTTGTACTACGCGCTTCAATTGAATACAACCATCCGTTGTGTGCCCGATGTGCTTGTGATACTTGCAGAACTTGGAGGCGTCCAAATCACTTCTTGGGTAGGCAGGTTGGTAATTCTCTAAAGGCTTGATAAGACCCCTCTTGACTAACACGTCAAAGACTTTCCCCATAGGCATACCAAAATCATCAAAGTGCTCCCTCTCCCTTTGCGGCGGAGCCCCATTCCTTGTTACGGCTTGGACATCTAACGGGACCTCTTTCTGGACCATATTCACTTGGCCGACGGCCTCCTTTCCACCCCTAGGAGGCGCAGGCGCAGTAGGAGCCTTGTAGCGGAAGGAATTGTTGTTGTTGGTCTTTGGACATTCCTTTGGCGGCACAATCCCAGTGAACCCTGCTTCGTACCTTACTCCGGCGTCAACCATTTCCCGCAAATCAGGGAAGTAACCATTACCTATAGCTGCTTTCATCTCCGGTAGCAAGCATTTGTAGAAAATCAGTTTCTGTTCCTTCGCTTTTGGTGGGTATTGGACCTCGCACAACCGATGATTCCATCTCTTGTAAAAATCATAAATAGCCTCGCCGGGCTTTTGCATAGTGTTCTCAAGGTCTGTTCGATTCACGTGCCAATCTAAGTTAGCTTGATACTTCTCACAGAAAATGGCGCTGATCTGATCCCAAGTTTGCCTCTCGCTTGGTTCTAGCCCCAAGAACCAACGCAGAGCTATACCATCCAAAGTGCTATGAAATACGCGAGCCATTTGTTCGTTGGTGCAGTCACAAGCCCTCATGGCCAACACATAACTATCCAAATGAGTCTTAGGACACGAGTCACCATGAAACATTGCCACCTTAGGCATCTTGAAATCCTTGGGGAGAGCCCCTACTTGGCTAGGGTTGATTGTCTTGGTAGTCGGTGCACTTTGCTTATCCACGGTCTCGATCAACTTTCGCATTTGCTCTTGCATGGCCATAACCACAGGGTGATTGGAGATGTCGGGGATAGTTTCTGACAGAGTGACGGGAGGAGTAGTGGAAGCAGTAGCAGCGGCCATCCCAATACTCAAAGGCAACGAGGGTGCGGGTAGTTTGCTAGCGGAGAGGTAGCCGCCAAGCAGTTCAGGGGAAGGTTCATAGACAGCCTTGTTCTTGCTCATGGTAGTGAAACCTTGTTGGGTGTAGAGAGAAGGAGGTGGAACATTGCGGTAGCTTGGGAATGGGAAGGTAGTAGCATTGGTGTTGGGGGGACAGTTGGTATTGACCTCTTCATCCTCGACATAAATGAAATTCTCTCCATCGGGCACCAGTTTAGTCCCCTTTTGTTGAATGTGACCCTTCAACTGTTGGTTCTGATCTTCCAACATCTTGTTGCTTTCCTCGAGATTCCTGATCTTGACTTCGAGACCGGCTAGGAAGTTCTGTAGGCTTGGGGGAATACCATTAAGAGTAGCCTCGGTGTTGAGCTCGGCGGTACTGGCAGGAGGAGCAGAGGCTGAAGCTGAAGCGGGAGTTGACATTGCTGATGACGAGACTGAGAACGTGGACGGAGTAGAAGCTTCACGTTGTAGTCGACCACCCGAACGGATCCAAACTTGCTTTGCTGAAAGGTTGAAGGGTAATGAAGCTTTTAGGAGAGGGGGAAGGCTCATGCAAAGTATATTTTAATTTATAAAAACATACATTATTTACATCCTAATTGGTTGGAAGGGGTACCCCTTTTTCGTAACTAGTTAGAGGACTACGATCAGTGGAGGCTATCACTACGTCTATAGACCCCTCGTTTTTCACTTGTATTGGACACCCCCAAACGGACAATTTAGGCGAGGGTCCTATAGGGCAAGCGGCTTCCACCAACCATCGGATCCTACGACTAACCCTTCCTTAAAGGCATTTAAAGTGATGTCTATGTTACATCCTACGCAAGTTAATGATGAGCGGAGATCTTGACAATAAACACTCATCTCACCATGGCACGTCCCTTGTAGGGAAATCACTTTTTTGTGCACTTTCTCTCAAATATCTCGATTCATCATTGACTTGGGGATGACTCGACATAGACAGCACGTTAATTGACTATTAAGAAAAAACTAGCCAAACCAACCGGTCAAAACCTAGGTGTGTTACCTATACTAGTGTGGGTTGACACGGGTTAGGTAAAAGGTTCCCACCGCTCGCGGAACGTACACGGTGAGTGGAGTAGACGAGTGACTCGAAAAGAGGGCGACAGTAGCGCACAAATTCCTGCACATCGAATACTCCGGGTAATGGGGACCTGTGCAGTGCTGACACGGACTGGTGGTAGTGTGTGGCAAGAAACTAATTCTTTTTAAGGAGAAAAGAGAGAAGCTTTTGATGTTAGGATGATGCAATGCAATGCATGAGAGAGGGAGAGAGAGCCATGTACAGGGGAGCATAGCAGAGTTTTGTTTGACCCTAATACTAAAGCGAAGATAACAAGGGTACACGGTACAAGGTATATACAAAGTACAAGTATCGACAAAGTACAAGTATTAACATTGCGGGCTGCGCGGGTGCATGTGTGAACATGGCAAGTATGTGAGATGCATGTATAAACATGGCAAGTGTGTGGAGGGTGCATGTGTGAACATGGCCAGTATGTGAGGTGCATGTATAAACATGGCAAGTGTGTGCACGTGAAAACATGGCAAGTGTGCATGTGTAAACATGGCAGGTGTGTGCATGTGTAAACATGGCAGGTGTGTGCATGTGTAAACATGGCAAAGCGTGTGGTGCATGTGAGAACATGGCAAAGTGTAAGGTGCATGTGAGAACATGGCAAATGTGTAAGGTGCATGTGAGAACATGGCAAAGTGTAAGGTGCATGTGAGAACATGGCAGACGTCATGATGTGAACGAAAGTTAGACCCACTAAGTTTGAAAAAGTTTCAAAGCAGTCCCCAGCAGAGTCGCCACTGTGAATACCCCTTTCCGATGAAGCGACGCATGGGAAGTATCTTGTGATTATTTTTATTTACAAAGGGAATATTCATAACGACATTAAAATTATGAGAGTCGCCACGCCGTTTTAATTAAAGCCAAAACATTGAAAAAAGCATTTTTAGTGGGTTCGGGGGTCAAATTACAACAAGAGAAGAATATTGAACGTTATCACTCCTATTGCCCGAATTGATCGGTCTTTCTATCATGATGAATGTGTTAGTAGTGTGTTAGTGATTTAGACCGGATCCGAAGATTTCCTACGTTCCTCTCAATGTGAGAAGCTCAGGTCAGCGTAGTTCGCAGAGAATTAGAATAGGCAGAAGAATCGGGATCATGCATAATGAGGGGGAAATTACCTAAAGATTAGGGTTTAGAAGTAGTTCCTAGATCATCCTCGGGTTGATGAACCCTCGATCATCATCGGCTATGAAATAACATGCAAACATGAAGATCGCAACCCTAATTATAGCATAAATAAGGTTTTAATCTATGAACACGAAGAACATATATGAACATATGAATGAATATGCAAAGCATACGAAGAAACTATGAATAAACATGCACGAACATGAATATAAAAGATCTACATTAAAAATAATGCAAGAACACGAAGAAAAAATTATAAAACTTACCTATGTTGGCAAGAAATAAACCTTGGATCTTCTTGGAGGTTTGAATGCTAATTAGAGAGCAAAATATTGTTTAAGAACTCCAAAATTCGTACTTAGAGCTCTCAAAATCCGATCCTTAAACCAATAGCATGGGATTGATTTATATAGTAAACTGAGGGGAAGATCTGATGGTCCAGATCATCCGGCGCAAGGTTGGCCGCCTGGCCATGGTTGAAGACGGCGACAATGTTGGCCGCGTGGCCAAGATCAACGCGTAACAATGTTGGCCGCCTGGCCAAGTCTGCAGGCTGACTTGATTTTCAAGCTAGGGCTTCACTGTTGCTTTATGGTAACCCTAAGTTGCCTATTTTGATGGATTTTGTCATAAATGAGATATTTTGGGAATCCAGGACAAGTCTTTGCAAGGTTTCTAATTCCCATAAAGTCTTTGTATTTTTGGGAAAGTCCTAATAAACTCATTTTCAAGTCGGGTACTAACACTGTCATACCCTCTAATGACTTGGGCGGAGGGTTGTAAATCGGAGCTTTTGAGCCCCAGTATGTCCATGACTCGGCTAGGCATTAAGTTGAGTGCAGAACCACCGTCTACTAGAACTCTTGAGATGGGTCTCCCCCTTGTCCTTACTTTGAGGTAGATGGCTTAATTGTGTTCGGACCCAAATGGCGGGAGGTCCATGTCGGCGAAAGTTATGACATTGCCGAAGTTAATGTGACCTATCATTGCTGTGAGGTCCTCTGGAGTTGTTTCAGGAGAGACTGATATGTCATCCAAGTTCTTGATGACGAGGTCTCGGTGTTTCTTTATTGATGCAATAAGGTCCCAGATGGATATGCTGGCTTGCGTCTTCTTGAGTTGTGTTAATAAAGGATCTTCGGGTACGTCGAGTGCTTGCGATCTTTGAGAAGAGGTGTTGGTTGCTGTGGTATTGGGAGGGATTGTGCTCGTTGTTACTCGGCCACTGCGAGTGAGCACGTTCACGGTCCCGTATAGCTTCTTCTTCCTATTCTCTAAGACTTCCCTCATAATCTCATCATAAGTCACAACATAACAAGAATTATCAAGTTTATTCATATCATCAGAGCCCTCATTCACAATTGGGATCGAATGAGTGGTTCCTTCAAACTCTCATACTTCTATTACATTGACACCACCCTCATTAGGGATTATGAATTCCTTCTTGTCTATGAGGTCTTGGATGGTGTTGCGGATGGAGAAGCAATCCTCGGTGAGGTGGCCGGTGTATTGATGGTAGTCACACCATTTGTGGTGGGCATGATTAGGACGGAGCGGTTGTGGTTGCTTGTACCCTTGAAGAGGAGTGATTTGCCCCTTGGCATTTAGAGCTTCATAGGCCTCGGTGATGGTCATGCCATTGAGAGGAGTGTAGACGCGGTCGGTTTGGAACCGCTTGCCTTGTGGTAGAGGGACCTTCTTGTAATTCCCCTTGTCGGTAGTAATGGCATTGACAGAAGCCTCTTTGTTTGAATTAGAGGCAGCCTTGTAACGATAGGTAGGAGTGGCCTTCTTAATCTCCTTGAGAAAGTCATCCATGCGTACCCCCGCCTCATACATTTAGGAGAAGTCGGAGTAGCAAGCCCCACTTAGGTGGGTACGGAGATCAATCTTGAGACACTTGAGAAAGATGTGCATTTGCTCTTTTGTGTTTGGTCTCTCAACAATTTCAGAGAGCTTGTCATTCCATCTCCTTGTGAAGTCAATGAAGGACTCGTTGTCTCTTTGAGTGGTGTTCTCGAGCTCTTTCCTTGTGGGCTGGTGAGTGGTGTTGCCTTGATATTGATTTTTGAAGGAAAGCATAGCGGCATCCCAATCAAGACGGACAGTGAGCGGAGAGTTGCATACCAATCTTTTGCCGCCCCCTCGAGGGTTAGAGGAAAGCATTGAGCCATAACTTTTTGGGAGACCTTCTTCGGAACCATAGCCCAAATATAAGTCTCGATGTGAGCCATCGGGCATGAGTTGCCCTTAAACTTGCTAATGTCGGGCATCTTGAATTTTTCGGGGAGAGCGGCCATCGTGCTCATGAGGATGGATGACTGATAAAGGCTTGTGTTGGAGCCTTTTCCCATGTTGAGGCCGTTAAATTTCTGATCAATGTAGGCCATGATGGAATCGACCATTTTGGGTTCATTGTTGTCGGTGCTTGGTCCCCCCACTTTCTTGGTACGGGCACTGACATATGGGCTTTCAAACAAACCCTCGGTCCACTCGGATTCCTCGTTGTCATTAACCCCCTTGTTCTTGGAGAGCTTGAGGAGCTTGGCTTTCAATTGGTCAACCTCGGCCTCGTGGGCCTCCCTTTGACTGTCGACATGAGCTTGCCACAAGGCTTCTTTGGTTTGAGCATCGTTGTGGAGAGTGGTGACTTGTTGTTTAGAGTTTGGACCATGGCAGAAAGTTGCTCGAGAGTTATGGCGTTGTTGGTGCTGGAGTCGCCGGCCATTGATGATGCAGAAGCTGTTGGAGTGATCGGTTCACGAACAAGCCGGTTGGATGAATTCCTGTAGATGCGGAGAGTACCAATCGGACCTATAATTGGAGAAGTAGCCCTTGTCAGTCTCGGTTCACACTTTCGGTCCATAAGAGGTTGAGAACACACAGTTGGGCACACGACTCGAACCACATAAGAAAAAGACTCCTTTTTTTATTATATAAGTCGGAGGGAATGGGTCCCTTTTGGGGTTTCTAAGAAGATAATGGAATCGTCACACTAGTATATAGACCATCTCGCGGTCCCATATACTCATCGGATTCCATCACGTTTGTGAATCCTACATGTGTCGGGATTAAACTAAATTAATGTAGTAAAGCATACATGCGGGGACGGATTTTTTATTTTCGTCCAAAATAACCACTTTTGGGGACGGATTTTTATTGCGTCCGTTTCAACAAGTTGGCATGTTTGATTTGAAAAAATTAGTTTAGGGAAATCTCGGTACATGGAAACCGACTTGGTCACGGAGTGTTAGACCCTAACTAGAATTGTGTGGTTTATGCTCGGCTAAAGAGAGGCTTAAAGGTCACCCCCGGCATGTAGTCATGAACTACGCCACGGGCTGAGGTTTACCACTTCGAAAGAGCCAAGGTCGAGTGGAGCTTGAAACTTTCTAGGACGGGCCTCGACGGGTTTGGGGTTGGACTTGTGCGACTCGATAGTGAGCAATTTATAGGAGTAATGTGCATGTAGTGTGAGGTCTATCACGTGATAAATTTTTTTATTTTTTATTTTTTTTTTGAAAAGAAAAGATTAAAAAAAAACACATAAGTACGTAAATTACATCTCCCGAATCACCCATGTGACCGGAAAAATAAAACACAAAATTAAACAGTTCAAGGGTTCAATTTGTTATGATGCAGGCAACTGTCACTCACGTCAAAGCATTCAAAATTTGGGATTAATGGCCCAACCACTATCCAGCAAGTGGTTGGAGTTGGTTGGGCAATTGAATAAGGGATTGACCAATCGGAGCGCGACACGTGGCAGAAACAAGATTTCCCAACAGCCAGAACAACAACCAATAAGAGTACGGCAGCTAATCATCCGTACGGCTCTCCTAATCCAACCAGACCTGCAGTTTGATCTTCAACAACTTGGTCATTCAAGGCAACATTAAGACCATTTCCAGCCATATCTACCCGGGTTGTTGGCTTGAAATTGAATCCCTAAGCCCTAGCAAGGGTACCTAGAGTCATTTGGCCTCCTTTCCATCATCCAAACACTTACCTTACACTTCCCCAACCTCAGCCCATACACCACCAATACACCCTCATATCACCCCTTAAACACTCACCAAAACAACCAAACAAACTCACAACTCTCTCAAAACACAAATACAATCACATCTCTAGAAAAGCAACCAAAAAAGTGAGATGCGCTCCCTGTGTGAGTGATTTTTTCTGATATAGGGGGTACGGTAGTATGAAAATGGCCCACCGTGGCAAAGGCTTAAAGTTCGTATAGGGGACTAGCGGGATCCGAGAATCTGTCTGCTGATAGCGAGATCCGAGAATCCGTCTGCTGATAGTGAGATCCGAGAATCCGTCTGCTGATAGCAAGATCCGAGGATCCGTCTGCTGATAGCAAGATTCGAGGATCCGTTTGCTGATAGCGAGATCTAAGGATCTGTTTGCTGATAGCGAGATCCGAGGATCCGTCTGCTGATAGCGAGATTCGAGAATCCGTATGCTGATAGCGAGATTTGAGAATCCGCCTGCTGATAGCGAGATCCAAGAATCCGTCTGCTGATAGTGAGATTTGAGAATCCGTCTGCTGGCTTAAAGTCCATATAGAGGACTGGCTGGATCCGAGGACCCGTCTGCTGGCTTAAAGTCTATATAGAGGAATGGAAATGAATGTGAGATTGTTGAGTAGACTTTGTTGATAAAGAGGTGGTGATTTCAAAGGTTCACCATGGACCAAATTGCTGCTTGGAGCTGTATGCCATTCGGAGCTGCACTTGCTGTTGACTTTGTGGGGTGCGGGCACAGTTGACTGCAGACCAAAAAATGTTTTCCCTTTAGAAAGGAAAATGCCAAGATTGACTTTTGACTGAAAGGAAAGACACACCCTACTTTTAGTGGGAGTTTTCTATTCTACTTCAATTTAGACATGCCTTAGGGGCGGACCAAATTAATGTGTGCCCAACTGTGTATTTGATGGCGGAGATGAAGGATGTTGATTCTGCTGATTTTGGGGGATGTCTGAGCTCTTGTTCCCTTGTGATTTCCTTCTTTGGCAAGGGCCGGTTGGGACACTTCTGAAAGGGAAGGCGGGCACCCCGGCTAGTGACTATGAGACGCGTGCGCTTCCCATACGGGTGTCAGGAGGCGCGCGCTTCTGGGGAGCTAATTCTGGGGCTTGAAATTTGCTAGCCAAAAGATCCCCAACAGCTATAATATCAGCCTTTGGTCGAAACCATTCCCCCAATAGCTATTGAGTGGTGTCCTACCTCTTGGGGGCTTCGTCCTTTCGTGGAATGGACTTTGGGCTTCAGGCATGTGGTCCTCACCAGCCTCAGAGATTCCTCATTTTATCAGCCTGAGAGAGTTCTAAGGCAGTTCGGTCGTCAGGAGATTGTCCCTTTTCCGAGGAGTGGGGTGCTTCATCCAGTCTCGTATATGGGTCCAGACTTTTCGAAGGAGATCCAGTTGGCTTGGTGCGGTGACCGTCATTGGTGGGCTTCCGTCCCTACTCATCGGGGAAGTATTTTCCTTCCCGAGAGTTACTTGGATCATCTGTTTGGCACCCTTTACCGTGGTATCACTTGGGTTGACATGCTTCAAGCTGAGTTGCTAGGGAAGGACTTTGAGCCTAGCAGTGCTTTGAGGTATAAGGAAGCTGCTACTAATTCGAACAATATTTTGGCTGACCCTTTCGGTACTCCTTTGGATAGTTTTTTGCTCGGAGGCGTCTTGCTGCGCAGAAGGTTTTGGTCCGTCTCAACGTTCCTAGGCCTCCCAAAAAGAGTAGGATTGAGAGCCGCTCAGGTGGTCCTTCGAAAGCTAAGAAAAAATTAGATTTTTCCTAGTACCCCAAGATTGAAATTAAAGTAGACCTCTTGTTTAGGATTTAATGTTTTTTTATTGTCTTTTATTGCTCAACATCGTCCGTTGTAATGATCAAAATGATTTGAGAATGAATAAAAATTGCATTTTATTATGACATGATAGGGTAAAAATTTATGTTTTAGACCGCACCCGAAGGTTGCCTACGTTCCTCTTGTAGAGAGGCTCAGGTCTCCGTAGTTCAAACAAATGAAGACCATTTTTTTTTGTGCACCCTGTTTTTTGCCTAGACCTCCCTTTCGGGTTTTCAATCTAGCGGGCTTCTTTTTTTTGCACTTGCTCTAATTTTTTCCTAGGCCGCCCTTGCGGGTTTTCAACCTAGCGAGCGGTTTTTTTTTTAATGGTCTTTATTTGTTAAGCGTAAAACTTCTTGAGCTTGTCGAGGTTGACCTCCTTTGGCAATTGATCACCATCCAAGTCTACGAGTTGGACTGCACCGCCACTCAATATCTTCTTCACCACGTAAGGACCGATCCATCGGGGTCCCGATTTCCCAAGGGGATTCATGGCTTTGGGAGGATGTTGTCTTAAGACCAAATCTCCCACCTTGATGTTTTGAGGCTTCACCTTCTTGTTGAAAGCCCTTTCCATTCTTTGTTGATAGGCTCTGGTGCATTCGAACGCTTTTAGCCTCTTTTCGTCTAGTAGGGCTAGTTACTCATATCGACTTTGCATCCAATCAACCTCGTTGACTTGGTTCTCGAGTAAGACCCGTAGAGAGGGACTTCGAGTTCGACTGGGAGTACGGCTTCAGAACCATAAACCAATGAATATGGGGTTTCTCCCGTTGCTGACCGGATTGATGTGTGGTAGCCCCACAATGCTAATGGTAACTTCTCAGGCCAATCCCTTCCTATTGAAGCCATTTTCCGTATGATGACCTCAATTATCTTGTTTGCTGCTTCGACCGCTCCATTGGCTTGAGGGCGGTACGGGGATGACTTGTGCTTGGTAATTTTGTAATTGACCAAGAGTGCATCCATTTCCTTCTCAAAGTATGAACCATTGTCGGAGATGATCTCATGAGGAATACCGTATCGGCTCATGATGTTGTTCTTTACGAATTCAATCACTTTCTTGGCGTTGAGAACTTAGTAAGCTTGTGCTTCGACCTATTTTGTGAAATAATCCACGGCCACTAGAATGAATGACTGTCTGTTGCTTCCCGTAGGATGGACTTTGCCGATGATATCTATGCCCCAATAAGAGAACGGCCATATTTTGGTCATGTTATACAATTGTGAAGGTGGAGCATGTTGCGAATTAGCATGGAACTGGCACTTGGCGCATTTCTTGACTTTCTCCATGCAGTCTCTTTCCATTGTAGTCCAATAGTAGCGAATACGGAGTATCTTCTTGGCTAACATAACCCCATTTATGTGGGGTCCGCATTCGCCCTTGTGGACTTCGTGCATTATCTCTTGAGCTTCGGTCTCATTTGCACATAAGATATTGATCCCTTGATGATGTCTCTTTGTTGGTCCCAAAGGGCAACAAAGGTATGGAAAATAGCTAGAGGGGGGGGGTGAATAGCTGTTTTAAATTCTTTTCATACCCTTGAAAAACTCAATTGCAAATGCCCACTTTATCAAATAAGCGTTATGAAATGTGCCTAAGTGAGTGAGTGAAATGCACAGTGGAATTTAGTTAAGCAAATAGGCGCAAAGTATGATAAAGGGGGCGCACACACACTCTAAGTATTTTGGCTCAAAGTGGGTGAAATAAAGAACAAAGGCAAATGATATAACAAACACAACATAATTCAATCCAATCAATCTACAATGAGTAAACAAACAAATAGTGAGATAAGATAATAACTTGAAAGTAAATGACAAGAAATTAACACGCGCTATTTGAAGAGGTTCGATCGAGAAATGATCTACGTCCTCTACCAAGATGGTTAGTCTTGGATTTCTAATGGAGATCTTATATTATGAGTGAGTGTTACAAATTACAACGATTGAGCTTTACACTAACTCAAGATCTATAATCTATGAAAGAACAAATCCTAGACAAAACCGGTGTATCTCTCACTACAACAAAAGTTACTTTTCCCGGTACTTTTTATAAAGTGCTGGAAATTTAGCGGAACTTGTTAGAAAGTGCCGGGAATTAGCGGAACTTATGAAAAAGTGCCGGAAATTAGGGGCACTTTCGAAAAAGTGCCGGAAATTAGCGGCACTTTTTCCAAAAGTGCCGAAAATTAGCGGCACATATGAAAGTTCCGGTAAATAAGTGCCGGGAAAATCCATTTTTTTGTAGTGTCTTAAAGAAAGATCGAAGTGATCAAACTTAAAGAGGTGCGTATGTGATTTTAGTTTCAAGGCTCTTTAGATCTATGAGATTGAGAGCACAATAAAACTAAAGTGCTTTTGCTTGAGGATCCGGGCTAAAGATGAATGTATAAAGATGTTCTTGAGAATTCTGGAAAATCAAAGGCAATCTTCAAATCTTCAACAAATGCTTGAGAGAGAAATTCAGATATTCTTAGCAACTTCAAAACGTTTGAAGTTATTGGGTATTTATATTAGAGCTCCAAAAACTAGCCGTTGGAAATCCCTTGTGGATAAGGTTAAAGGACAGATGTGCTGGAGCTCATTGAGTGGAGCACGTGTCCTTTTATATCCATTAGACACATAACACAAATATGACCGTTATGGACAGATGTCCTTAGATGTGGGTGCATACGTGTTATTTAACCACCGTTGGATCATTGGCGTAGTTTGAATTTCTTCAAGTCATCATGTCTTCATGTCTTCAATAAATCACTGAGTGTTAAATCATTCACAATGAGGCACGTTGAACCAAGGAGGCGCGTAGGCGCATTGAGCCATCTGGGGCGCAGGATCAGCTAGGCGTATGATCATGTGCGCGCGCTAAAGGGCACATGGCGCGTGGCTCAAATTGAATGGAGTGATTTCCTTGAATCCTGATATTCTTGCCCTATTCTTAAGCCTAGTCTATTCAAATGGACTAGCTAAAAATGAAGTATAGATACTTCTTACATATGGGTCTTAAGCCCATGAAATAAAACTTAGGTGATGGATCAATCGAATCTAATCAATCCTATTACATTGAAACTGCGATATAAGTGGGCATACCCAACAATCTCCCCTATTTGATTGATGCCATTACCTAATATATCAGGGACAAACATTATACTTGATAATAACATGTCCAAATAAATGAAATTGGTAAATCATGTCTCAAGTTAATGCACATACTAGTCCAAGATATAGATTTCTAATCTATTCCAATAAAGATAAATCATTACAAATGGAAAGATAGAAACAACAGTTTAACACATTCAAAATGTATATGAAAATTAGTTTTGAAATGTGTTTAAACAAAGTTTAAACTCAATGCATGAAAATATGAAACAATTCAAATATGATGCATATGATTTTAAACACTAAATTCATTGTTCTACAAACAAGGAGTTTGAATGAACAAGGTTTGATAAACGTGATGCTTTGTTCTCATTAAAACTCGAAATATAAGAGTTGGTGATTACAAGTTTTCAACAGAACAAAATCAAAAGAGGTGCTAAAACATTTAAGCACAAAAGGTTTCTAACATCAAAAGGTTTCTAATAACTTACAATCAAAAGAAACTAAGGATTAGGAGGCGCGTCATCATCTTTCAATCCTTCTTCAATCTCTGAAACGGATCGCTGAATTTGCTTGGAAAGTTGATGAACACGGTTGACCATTCTGAAAGTATCAGCGACACCATCTCTGAGATATCGCAAGTTACCATCATTTAATGAATGATACTCATCAATAGTGCGCTGAGTTATGGCTTGCTGTTGTGAAAAGTTTTCAGCAAACGCTTGAAGGTTCGCTTCAACAGCAGCTTGAGAAGAGATAATATCAGCCGAGGTTCGCTTATTGTGCCTGTCAAAACTGGAATGCGCGGCATTAAAATGAGTAACAATCAATTCCTTCAAAACATCTATCTTTGAAATTAAGGAACGAGAGTTGAATGGCCCGCCAGGTTCTGCGCTAGAAGAGGGCGCATAGGACATAGGCGCATGAGGAGCATTTTCTAGCTCATCCTTGATCTCCTTGAGTTTGTCCATAACATTCACCAACTTATCACTTTCACCAGTGACAAACTCAAGTAACTTCTTTATATCATCAGCCACATTTGTCTCCACTTGCTTTATGGCATCTAAAAATGCCAAACCATCTGTCAACTTGATGCCGCCTGAAATTCTATCGTGAAGATCAACAAGGTGTCTTTGAACATATCATTCATTTGAGCTATAGCATCGATCTATTGCTGAGGAGTATGAAAATGTTTGTCTCTGATGTCAGCGCTAATGCGCGTTATCTCCCCCTTAATGGCAGCAATCTCGTCTGCCTGATTCGTTAACATTGAAGTATGAAGCTCAAACTGAGACTCAATTCGAGCTTGGCCTTGTTGGACTTGTTGAAGTAGAGAGATCACCATACTCATATCAGGAGTGGGAGGAGTAGGCACAGGAGTAGGTTGAGGCGTAAGAGAAACAGAGCGCCTGACTGGTGAATGAACAAAAGTGTGTCTAGGAGGCGCTGGAGTCATAGGTGCAGTAGAAGATTTACGCCTCTTGAATGGCTCTGGATCCCCCTCAACTTGTTCCTCAGATAAGTCACCAAAAAGATCAGAGAAGAGTTTATCTTTGAGTTCTTGTTGATGAGAAGTGAGTGGAACTGGAGTTGGAGTTGGTTTTTGAAATTGTGCAGGCGCATGCTTGGTTTTCTTTAGAGGTACAGTTGTTGTCATTGTAGTATTTGTTGGAGGTGCTGAGGAGGGAGGGGCGCAGAAGGTGAAGGCACGCGTACATCAACGCTTGAGCCTGCGCCTTTGAGCCTCTCCATTTTGGCTAAGGCAGTAGCATGTTTTATTTGATAATCTTCATCCCATTTCCTTTGAGCTTTAAGTGTTGGGTTTCGTAGTAACATGCGCAGCGGAATTAAGCATTTAAAATTTTATGAAACTCAAAGCCCATAGATCTATTAAGTCAAATACATGCACAATGAATACTAGAATACAAACCCTTGATGCCTTTAATTTTGCAACCTTGAATTAAATGGAGGCTTGAAAGCTTGATCACGAACAGAGCAAGAATCACAAACTTTGAAGATGATAAGTTTCATCCTCTAGCTGTATCCAAAACATGAACGAATATCAAGAACACTTGATCTTGGTTGCTAGACCAAATTATGAAACACGCTTTCACAATTATAATGACTATATGGAATTATGAATTCTTGATCTTAGATTCCAAACCTTTGATCAAGAATATTGTTCTCTCAATGAACTAGGTTAATTCTCCTTAATGGCTGGTGAAAAAGACTTTAGGTCCTAGTCCTTAACCCTTAAGGACCTAGGATTCCTAAATCCCGTCACCCAATTAAGGAAAAAACTTTCTGTGCAAGCAGCTCTGGCACGGTCGTGCCCTAAAACTGGCACCGTCGTGCCAATAGGTGCGAGCCGCCCATCCCTTTTCTGATTATTGACACGGTCGTGCTTTATATTCGGCACGGTCATGCCCTAAAACTGGCACGGTCGTGCCCGGCCAGAAAAGCTAATTTTTCTATAATTCCAATTCAGTCCTTTAGGATTCGTTCTATTCGTGTGTGACCCTCTAGGATTACACTAAGTTGGCAATGAGTCCAAACATGAACCATAAGATATGATTAGGTTCTAGCAAACCTTCATACCTACCCAAATAGTGTAACTAGATACAAGTTCGCATTCCTTTTAGAACATGTCATAATCCCTTTGTCAATGATGTCTTTGAACACAAGTCATGGTCAACAAGTCAACTTGTTTTGTTCAATACTTTTCTCGATCCCGAATATGTTGATAATCCAAATGACATTGATCCAATCAATCCATTTGAGTTTGGCCAAACATTTCATCAACATCATTCCTTCGAGGGGCACAAGCTTGACATCTCTCCGAAGAGGGACAAATCCATTTAGCTTATTATTCTTCCCTACGTGAATCCGATTATACCAATCATATCCTTTATAACTACCTGGTTAAAGGTAGCATTTGAATATGTCAAACATAATCTTCATCAAGTGAAAGACTATAATAACTTCATGTCTAAGGATTCAAATGAAATAACTAATATGAGATATATGTACGACATAGACCATGACATAAATCTCATACAGCGGGTCATGTCCAGTACCTTGTTCTAAAAAAGTACCCATAAATCTAACATGATCATCCCATGATCATTTAGCCTTTATACTAGTGCTTAATATGCTCTAGGGACGGAGATTATTATAAGCAAACATGAGCATTAATAATAACCTAAATATCTTTTCATTAATATGAATATAATGATAACACATACAACGTTTAACAAACGTGCCTAGGGCACCGACACCAACATTAAGGAGAGTGGCCTCTTGTGCGCGCCTGAGGTCTTGTTCCTCATCTTTATCTTTTCTTTGGTGCTTTGGTGGTCTGGCTCCGCGCTCAACAGGTGAAATCCCTTTGCCACGATCCTGTCCTGCGCCTGGAACTGTGCTAGATGGAGCACCAGTTTCAGCGCCAGGAGCAATCCCAGTGACTGCGCCATCTACTGTGCCTTCAGCATATGCCTCATCTGACTCAGTTTCTTCATCAATCAACTGATCACCCTTAACTCGAGGCGTGCGCTTGGCAATGCGCTTTCTGCGCATTTTCAACACTAAGTTATCCTTACCAAAGATTGGTACATCGTCTGTTTTATAGATGGGATTATCATCGATGAATTTTGCAAGGTCTGGGTAGGTGATGAAGATTTTAGTGATTATTCTGCAATGAGTCTTGAATTTAGTCTTCCCCTCATCTTTGTTCTTGTTATACTTATCAATCTATTCCATCAATGTTTTGAAGAGAACTTGAGGCCAATTCAATCTGGTCTTACCCATAATAGCAGCCGTATACTCCCACTGCTCCACTGTGAATCTGTTTACATTGCCCGTTTTGAACACAATAGACGTATCAACGAGATGTTCTATATGTGCTAACAAGTCACCACCACCCCTAATCTCAACAGACTTGATGTTATTCTAAAGAATGGGGATCTTGAGATAGGCACGCGCAATAATGTTCTGCGCGGCGGGTGAATAAGTGTTGGTTTGGCCAGATATACTTTGAGGCCAGTTGTGTTAAAATTTACTGAGTGCTTGAGTGTGCCAGCAGAAATGGTTATATCAACACCATGTACGACGGCGCGTATTCTGTAGCGCACAAAACCTTCAACATAAGTTAGTAGCTCAACTAATTTGGCAGTGGAGAAAAATTCATCAACAATGAGTGGTGAGTAGAAGGGTTGATTCAGAGTGAATAAGGGCAGAAGACCAGCTGTTCTGATGTAATCCATAACGTCAATGCCCATTGATTCAGCAGCTAACTCAGCAACATTAAAGGTTTCACTAGGTCTAAAGTTTGCAATATCCTGAAAAAAAGATAATGATTTTAAGTTAGGAGTGAATAAGGCGCATAGAAGCATAAAATGAGCAAAGTATATTTTAGGCGCATAGAAAATTTGTGGCGCATAGATGAATCAGGCGCGTAGAATCTAAGGCACATAAAGAGGCGTAGAAAGATTCAAGGCGCATGAAATTTTGAATGAGTAAAAATATAAGAGGCGCATAATATGAATCTATGTAAAACACTAAGGAAAATTAAACATAGAAAAAAGACTAAGTGAAAAAGTAGGTGCATAAGAAAATGAGGCGAATTATAACAACTGCACATAAAGAGGCGCAGAAGGATACGGTGCGCAAGGAGTTAGGCGCATACAATACACTTAAGCGCATAACTATGTGAAACTTATACTTAGTATGAAAACACACAAAGTCACACAAACACATGCAAAACAAAGACATGCAAGCAATAAGAATCAAATATGAAAATTTTCGAAAACAAGTTTTGAAAATCATGAAACCCAAGTCATGCATGAAAAACGAAGAATACGAAGAACATGATCATGAGTGCTCGAAGAACACCAAGAACACATAAACACATGAAACTTCACCAAATCAAACAAACAATATGTCAAAATGACCGCTTGAACACAAGGATCACAAATATGTAAACCAAAACAAGTACAAAAAAACAACGAACACAGAAAATGGAAGAGAAATATATAGATTCTAAAACACGATACGAACATAACCCAATAAACGATTTCAAAAATGGAGAAACGAAACAAGTTGAATCAAAAGAAAAGGATTTTTCGGTTTTTACAAAAGACATAACTTAGAAAACTAGAAAAAAAAATCAGAAATTAAAAAGGTTTAGAGTTAAGGAATCATACCATTTCGTCTTGATGGGCTTTAGATGCTTTCTTAGGACCCATGAAGTTAAATATATATATATGAAGGAAATGGAAGAGAAATATATTGAGAGATAGAGAGAGATGAACTAAGAGAGAGAGACGGTGAGGGAGTTGAGGGAGTCAGAGAGAGAGATGAGAGAAGGGAGTGGTTTTGGAAGTTGGTGGAGAGAAAGTGAGGAGTGTGCAGAGGGAGTTCAGAGAGTGAAAGGAGAAATAATCATTAGAAAGGAAATAAAAGGTGTAGAGTTAACTAATATAGGTTTAGGTTTTCTAGAAAAATGGAAGTTGAAAAGATAGGCATTTATGAGGGGTTTTAAGGAAAGGATTGGTAATAAATGCTGAATGACACAAAGGTACTTTGATGTGACATTTTGGGTAAAGAAAAACTGCTCCACTAAGTGTATGAGCAATTTTGACTAATTTTTGCACAAACCCCAAAAATATATGTTTTGGTGTAAGTTTGGGGTGCGAGATATATCCCCAGTAAATAAAATTTTTGAAAAACGCAAAACGAGGGAAAATTAATTGCACAAGTACCCTTGAACAATCATGGAATGTCAAAAGACAAAGATTCTATGCAATAAATAAAAACATACCTGGTACTTGTGAAATTTAATACGTTCAATCATAAGGATATTAAATATGGTAGCATTGATTGAGCCGCAATATTTAATGGGCGCATGGTAGGCGCAATGCTCAATGGCGCGCGCATAATGAATAAGACGCATAAGCCTTGGCGCGCATAGAGTGAGTGAGGCGCATAACCAGCGCCTAGTTACCTTGAAACTCTAAAACATGATTTAACTTTTAACCTAGGATATTGATAACTCAAAAAGACACAAAATCATTAGTAATAACAAAACAATATGTACTAGTTGAGTTCAACCATACCCATTTCACCTCTAAAAAAGATGAATTGTTTCGCGTCATGTGCTTTTGTTAGAATGTCGGGGATTTGAAAGTCGGTTCCCACGTATTCCAAATGAATGTTGCCTTTCTCCACGTGGTCTTTGAGTAAGTGATATTTGATGTTGATGTGTTTGGTTTTAGAGTGCATGACAGGATTTTTAGAAACAGCAATGGTTGAGGTATTGACGCAGTAGATAGGACAATTTTTCTTCGATTATATCATAGTCCACCAATTGCTGCTTCATCCATAGAATCTGACAGCAAAAACTTCCTGCAGTGATATATTCAGCTTCTGTTGTTGAGACAGATACGGAAGCTTGTTTCTTACTCACCCATGACACAAGTGTTGGGTTTCGTAGATACATGCGCAGCGGAAATTAGCATTTAAAATTTTGAAACCCAAAGCCATGGATCTGTTCATATGATTAAATCAAATACAACATAAGAATAAAGGAATAACTAACCCTTGATGGCTATCAAATTCTCTTGGTCTTTGGTGGAGGTTTGAAGAGTTGATCACGATCACAAAGCTTGAACACGAACTTTGAAGATGATGATTTTCACCCTCTAGCGGTATCCACACTTCGAACGAATATCAAAGGAGCTTCTTTGATCTTGGTTGCTAGACCAACAACTATGAAACACACTTTCACAATTTGATATGACTATATGGAATTTTCTTTTGTGCATTATTTTGTTCTTCAACCAAAGATGTTTTAGAACAAAATAAAACCTCTCTCAAACTCTTTGGAGACTCACAAAAGGCTATGTCTGAAGTTCTGGCCGAACTCATCCTTTTATACACAAGCAAGACCTATTCCAAATAGGAATCTTGTGTCAAAAGACATTCCAAATCAAATTAGGAAAGTGCCAGTCGACAGTACTGTGCGGCCGCCCAAAAACCTCTGTGCGGTCGCACAACAATCTGAAACAAAACTGGTACATTTCTGAGCTAAGTGTGCGGCCGCCCAGTCCATTATGTGCGGTCGCCCACTTCCCAGAAAGTCCAGAATTTCCAAAATTCCAATGTAGTCCTTTTAAAGATTCGTTCTATTGTGTGTGACCCTCTAGGATTATACTAAGTTGGCAATGAGCTCAAACATGATCCCATAAGATATGATTAGGTTCTAGCAAACCGTCATACCTACCCAAATAGTATAACTAGATACAAGTTCGCATTCCTTTAGAATATGTCACAATCCCTTTGTCCACGATGTCATTGAACACAAGTCATGGTCAAACAGTCAACTTGTTTTGTTCAATACTTTCTCGATTCCGAATATGTTGATAATTCAAATGCTATTGATCCAATCAATCCATTTGAGTCCGGCCGAACATTTCATCAACATCATTCCTTCAAGGGGCCCAAGCTTGACATCTCTCCGTGGAGGGACAAATCCACTTAGCTTATTATTCTTCCCAACGGGAATCCGATTATGCCAATCATACCCTTTATAACTACCGTGTTAAGGTAGCGTTTAAATATGTCAAACACAATGTTCATCAAGTGGAAGACTATAATAACTTCATATCTAAGGATTCAAATGACATAACTAATATGAGATATATGTACGACATAGACCATGACATAAGTCTCATACAGAGGGTCAAGTCCAGTACCTTGTTCCAAACAAGTACCCATAAATCTAACATGATCATCCCATGATCATTTAGCCTTTATACTAGTGCTTAACAAGCACTAGGGACGGGGATTATTATAAGTAAACATGAACAACAATAATAATCAAAACATCTCTTTATTGATATGAAATAAATGATAACAATTACAACGTTTATTAAACGTGCCTAGGGCACCACTACCAACAACAAGTCGATATCCGAGGAAATGATAAGTGCCACTTGTGCTTTTCCTATCAATTGTGCACGTTGTATAATCCGCATCTGAATAACCTACAAGTTTAAAATTCGAATCTTTGGTGTACCAAAGTCCAAGGTTAACAGTACCAGAGAGATAACGTATAATACGTTTCACAGCAATTAAGTGCGCTTCTCTAGGGTCAGATTGATAACGAGCGCAAACACAAACACTAAACATTATATCAGGCCTACTAGCAGTAAGATAAATGAGTGAGCCAATCATACCTCGGTAAAGAGTTTGATCAACACGTTTACCTTTTAAATCCTTGTCGAGTTTATTACCGGTAGCCATAGGAGTGTCGTATGCTTTTGCATTCTCTTGGCCAAACTTCTTGATTAGATCCCTTGTATACTTGGCTTGATTGATAAATATGCCTTCATTCATTTTCTTGATTTGAAGCTCAAGGAAAAAGGTGAGTTCTCCCATCATGCTCATTTCAAACTTGCTCTTCATTAGTTTCTCAAAGTGCTTGCACAACAATTCATTAGTAGAACCAAATATAATATCATCAACATAAATTTGAACAAGTAATTTATGACCATTATGTTTGGTAATGAAAAGAGTTGTAGCGATTTTACCGCGCGTGAAGCCTTTCTCAATGAGAAACTTGGATAGTGTATCATACCATGCTCTTGGTGCTTGCTTGAGCCCATACAAAGCTTTCTGGAGTTTGTATACATGATTTGGAAATTGTGAATCTTCAAACCCAGGTGGTTGAGCTACGTAGACTTGCTCTTGGAGTTCACCATTTAGAAACGCGCTCTTCACATCCATTTGATATAACTTGAAGTTCTTGTGATCAGCGTAAGCTAGAAAGAGTCTAATAGCTTCAAGTCTTGCTACGGGTACAAAGGTATCATCGTAATCAATTCCTTCTTCTTACTGATAGCCTTGTGCAACCAACCTTAATTTGTTTCTTGTGATGGTTCCATTCTCATCTATCTTGTTTCTGAATACCCATTTCTTACCAATCACTCCATGATCATTTGGTCTTGGAACAAGAGTCCAAACCTTACATAGTTCAAATTGATTGAGTTCTACTTGCATTGCAACAACCCAATTAGGATCTTGGAGCGCTTCATCAGCCTTCTTTGGTTCAATTTGAGAGATAAATACAGTGTAAGCATCAAAGTTTGTAGCTCTCCTTGTACGAACACCAACATGTAGATCACTAATGATATTAGTGATTGGATGACCTCTAACTTCACGAATTCCAGGAGGTAAGTTAGGTTGGTTTGTAGTAACTTGAAGATCTTCAATTTGTACATCTTAACCAGATTCAAGATCATCAAAATTTGGGGGATGGACTGGTGTAGAGGTGAAACTGGGGTTAACACTAGATGCAATAGTTGATATAGGCGCGTTAGAGGAATCAATAGGCGCGACATTCAAAGGAGGCGCAACTGAAGATTCACCAGGCATGCCATACATTGAGTTAGGAGCAACTGATGTAGATGGATTTCCTTGAGTTAATAGATTCTGATCTTATGTAGGCGCAACATGAATAGGAGCACCTGTCTCATTAAACTCAATAGAATCATCAGAAACATTTGAAGCCAAATGTGGCTCAATGAGAGAATGTTAATCAAATGTAACATGTATTGATTCAACTATTACTAATGTAGATCTATTAAAAACGCGAAAAGCTTTAGAATTTTTAGCATACCCAACAAAAATACCTTCATCGGCTTTAGCATTGAATTTACCTCTATGTTCGTTTCCGTTGTAGAGGATATAACATTTGCAACCAAAGATCTTGAAGAATGCAATGTTGGGAGTTCTACCCCGCCAAAGTTCATACGGAGCTTGTTGTGAAGTTTGTTGATGAGGGAACGATTTTGAGTAAAACATGCTGTGTTGACGGCTTCTTCCCAAAAGTACTTAGGCAATTTAGCTTCAGCTATCATCGTCTTTCCCGCTTCAATTAAAGTCCTATTCTTTCTTTCAACAACACCGTTTTGTTGAGGAACTCCAGGGGTTGAGAAGTTATGACCTATCCCACGATCTTCACAATATCAAGCAACACCGTTGTTCTTGAATTCTGTTCCATTGCCGGATCGAACACAAACGATGTCATCTTCTTTTTGGGTTTGGAGCAGTCTAAATAAGGTGGTCAAAATGTCATAACAATCGTCTTTTGAGATCATCATTTCCACACATGTGTATCTTGAATAATCATCCACCACAACTAGAGTATACTTGTTTCTTCTAATACTTACAGTGGAAACTGGTCCAAATAGATCAATGTGCAGCAGTTTCAAACATCTTGTAGTTGAGGGATTTGTCTTGCTTGAAAAAGACTGCTTCGGTTGTTTGCCAAGTTGACACGCGGCGCACTTCTTGTCATGATGATCAGCAACCTTGGGAAGTCCTTTAAAAAGATTATTCCTGCTGAGTTTAGATAGATACTTGAAGTTCAAGTGACTTATGCGCTTGTGCCACAGCCAACTATTTTCGCTCACACTTTTAGCTACAAAACAAAGATTAGTACTAGATTTCATACTATGGAAATCAATAATGTAAATATTTGTCTTACGATAACTAGTGAGTAATATAGCTCCGGTTTTGCCATTATTGATAAGACATTGAGTTGAAGTAAAATGGCATTCTAATCCTTTGTCGCAGAATTGAGATATGGATAATAAATTGTGCTTGAGTCCTTCGACGAGAGAGACTCTTTCAATGCACACTTTGTCTTTCTTGAGCTTTCCATATGCTACAACTTGACCTTTGATATTTTCACCAAATGTTACAGAGGGACCTCTTTCTTCATGGACATCTTCTAATAAAGATTCATCTCCAGTCATGTGTCGTGAACACCCACTATCGAGAATCCATTCATACGATCTAGCTTTTGAAGATCCAGCCATGAAACAAAGAACCTAAAATATAAACATTTAAGAAGGTCCCCTTTATTTCTTTTTGGGTCCTAGAGTTAGCAACTCTTGACAACCCACTCTTGCTTGACTTTAGGATTTTTACGTCCTTTGGCATTAGGAGTGAATCGCAGAAGGCATTCCACGGCCTTATGTCCTGAACAATCACAAATTAAACAATGATGAAAGCCACCAATCACGTGAGCTTTCACAAACTCTTTACTATTCTTTGGGATAACATTCTTCTTTAGGTCAGATGAGCCAAACTTAACAAAATCTTTCTTTTGAAATTTTGGGGCACTATTTCTTGGATGTGCCTCCTAAGCACATAATGAGCTCTCAGAGAAGGAGAGCGCCTTGTTTCAAGAATGATTTTGCTAGAGGATGATTCATCTGTAGCGAATTCCTTCCCTTTAGCTTTCGCAAATTGCTTCGTTGGATAGACATAATGGAATGTTTGTCTCTTGACTTTTTCTTGTCCTTTACCCATTGAATTAAAATGTTTTTCCTTGGGAATTTCTGTCGCGACCCCGAACCCCGCGGGCCCGAGACCGCGAGCTGGACGTCGACTTAAAACCAAAACTATGAAATACCGAAGTTAAAAATTCCATTTTGAACCAAAAGATGATAACACAAGGTTTTACAAATCCAAGATTAAATCAACAATGTACATCCAACATAAGCTCCACAGCTTATACCCAAAAGAATAAAATATACAATTCTTAATGACGTCAATAATGGTAAAACTATCCCCAAAAGGTTATACATTTAAATAATGTAAACCGATCCATAACAACCTGCCCCAAAATCTCAATCCTCTCGACGTCCTCCTTGAACCGAGAATCCTAATCCTTTTCCTCCTGGGGGGGGGGGGGGTTAAGGAAAAACAAAGATGGAAATAAATGGGGTGAGATAAAATCTCAGTAAGTTACTAATGCAACTACATGACATGCTAATATGCAACGACCAATAGCAATTAACATAAGACAGATAGCAGCGGAATAATAAGTAACATGCTGACGAACGGTAACATCCAATAATCAATCATATAAATAAACATATAACAACAAATGAGAGGCTCCCTATCGCCAACCGTCCCATACCGGTTGGAAATAACGACCAGCTCATCATGCAACACATAAAGCTGAAATAAACACTCATAAGTGGATACATAGCCAAGGTTTCACCCAACTGAAGAACCAAATAAAGGTCGCTGCACAGCTTCAATAATCAACAAATCATCATCTTCATAATAGCATGAAAGCTGAAGAGAAATCCCCGGTCAGAAGCGACCGATCAACCCATCGATCAACAAACCATCTTCAAAGTAGCATAAAAGCTGAAGAGAAACCCGGTACCGGAACCAATAATCAAATGAAGTGTCACAAGGGACGGGAGACATGCCACAAAGTCATGCTCCAAGTAAAGATAAAATGCACACAAAGGAGCTAGCTCTTCTCACATCCAAGGCCAATCTGGAGGAGGGTAATAATGGGGCAAAACAATGGTCAACATCACAATGGACTTGGCTGTGCCATCATAATGTTTTGCATCGCCCAAACACACACAAAATACCAGCTGGACTTTCAAGTAAAGGCTAAGTAATAAAATACTAGCACAATAAACAACCAATGATTCCAAAGTAGGGAATCATACCAATTAATCACCATAAAAGATGCAAATGATTACTCAAGAAGAGTTCAACAACAATAGCACAAGGAGTTTCTCATAAAAGAGTCCAACAACATTGACCATTAAAACATAATGATTCCAAGATAAGGCACGTACCAAATACATCCTAAATATGATACCCACAAGTTAATCATAAAGAGAACAACCCAAACGGTCGCTCACCAATGGCACAATGACTATTACCAAAATGATCATAAACATTTACTCAAAAGATATACTAGGACTATGAACTCAACCATCTCATCACACCTGGAATTCCAAATAAGAAATCCGAATGAATACATCTTAAGGTTAATCAAACCGTAGGTACCCAATTACCAATTCACGCTTTATCTCCGTTCATAACGAACCCATTCTAAACACCCCAAACGAATCCAAAAGGTTACACTTATTAGAACATGATCACGACTGGACTAAACCCTACACTTTGGTGTTCAGTAACCACCCTCTAGGTACTATAGGACATCGCCTAAAACCTAGACCAAGACTCACTCGAAAATCAATTCGATTGGAACAATCATGAACACATCATAAGATGCCCAAACATATACCAAATGATCATCACAAAGATAAGTCAAACCAACAATACCTCAATAAGATGTTCCAAATCCCAATTAACACTTAATTAATTTCAAACACAAACTTGATCACAAAGGACCCAATTCTATCACTAGAGTGTACTACAATGATCACTAAGGTCGACTAGAAGGACACCCAAGACTTAGACCAAAACGCATTCTTCAATCACACAAATTAACAAATGAAAACTTTCAGAGGTTCTGTGCGACCGCCCAAACCCAACTGTGCGGTCGCCCAAAAAGCCATCAAACAAGAACAAAACCTTTCAGATAGATGTGCGGTCGCCCAGACATTTTTGGGCGGTCGCCCAATCTTCTGAACTGCTGGAAATCGGGAAGAACAAACTGGGTTTTTCCATTTTCATACCAAAACACATTTCAACCAAAATCCAACCCTCTAACTAGCATACTAATGTACCAAAACAACTTATAAGTCCAAAAAGACTCATACAACAATATTTAACAACCAATATCAAGATCAAATCCCAACATTCAAACAATCACCATTTTTAACCAAAAACCCAAATAAATTCAAAATAAATTGCAACCTCATCCAAACTTCAAATATAACAACAAAAGCATTATATGAACATGATATGAACATTTTAACATCAAAATGGGGGAAAAGTAACTTACTTGAAAATAATGAAAGTTGACGGAATTCGAATATTTTTGATTCTACGCGATCCTATCGACGATCTAAACACATTTCAAGTTTTAAGAAATGAGAGATTATGAGAGCAAGATGAAGAAAATGAAGAGAGAAGTGAAAGAGAAAACTTACCCCTTTCTTTGGCTAGGAAGACAGAGAGAGAAAAATGAGCTGGGAGATGATGAGGGTGAAGGGGAAGAGTGAGGGAGAAGAGAAGGAGTAGGGAGGGAGTAGGGGAAATGATTTAAAAGATTTTACAATTAGGCCCCCTCCACTACACAACACACAATTGCTTGCACTCCCTACAACAATTAAGACCCAACAATACTACACTAACCCAAATGACCCAAACAAAATGCTAGGTATAATTATTATAACACATAAAATGCACACATAAATATTTAAATAAATAATAATTTAAATAAATAAATAAGCAAATAAATAAATAATCATTATTTATTACTAATAAAATATAGCCTAGTTTTCGGGTCGTGACAATTTCATGAGTTTGCTGAGGTGTAAATTCACTGTCTCTTTCAGCACAGACATCACACTTAAAGTTGTCACTAGTTGATGTGAATCCCAAGCCACTTTTATCACCACTGGCTTTTTGGGACTCAAAGATACCGTTCATAGTGAGACGAGAATTGGACCACTCATTTTTAATCTTTTTAAGATCAGTAATTTGAATGACCAATTCATCGTTTTGAACTTTAAAAAGTTAGTTCTGTTCTGTTAGATATGTGTTTTTAACAGTAAGAGGAGTCATACTCTTTATCTGCTCCTTAAGGAGGGTGAGTTCAGATTTTAGAATAGATTTCTCGGTCTTAAGCTGGGAAATTTCATCACAAGATAGTGCTAAAGCTTCCTTCAATTTGCCAAATTTACTAATTACCTTTTCAGATTGTAAGAACAATTTTTCTTGTTTGGCAATGTCCTCATCATGAGTGATTACAGGGATTGGTTCAACTTGAGATCTGATGTAGTTGTCTTTTCTGAGCTTGCTTCTTGCGCTCATATCACATCTTGCATATAACAATCCACCATCAGTTTGAGCCGGAGTGAGAAATCCTTGTTCAACTAGCTCGCTGATGGTTGGTCCTTTCTTCTTCTTTACTTCAGAATGACTTGCAGATTTCTTGATGGGTTTGTTCAAGATTTTCTTATCGGGCACATCTTTGGAGTAGTCATCTGAGTCATAGTCATCAAAATCATCATCATCATTTGCGACCAAACAAATGAGTCCATCATCAGAATCTTCATCGCTCTCTTCTGAGTCTGTTTCAATCCAAGTGTTATGCTCATTTACTGGTGATTCTTCTTCAGCAACCATTTCCTTGAGATGAGTGAATTTGGGAGTAAATTAGGGAGTATGGCTACTCTTCTTCTGCATATACTCAAATTGGGGAATTGGGCAGCTTGATGCAAAGTGTCCGGGTTTCCTGCAATTAAAACAAACAAGATCTTCTTTTCTTTTTGAATCACTGCTCCTTGTGAACTTGGGAGGAGCTCTGCTGGTAGATCCTTGAAATCTGTTGGTTGAGCCAGGTTTTGAGAATTTTCTGAACTTCTGGAATTTCTTCACAAATAAAGCGAAGTCTTCATCATCCATGTCTAATAGCTCAGAAGTAGAAATTTTGGGATCAGAACTTTTCTCTTCTTGTAACGGCTCAGGCGCATGAGCTTTTTCTCTATGCGCCACCATAGCAATGGATTTTGATTTTCCTTCAGTTTCACTAATTCGCTGAAGTTTGAGATCATAAACTTTAAGGTTAGCATAAAGGTTTCTTAAAGTCCAATCATCTAGTGTTCCAGCGTCTTCAAGAGCGCTAGATTTGTGCAAGTATCTTGATCCAAAAGAGGCAAGGAAATTAACATTTAATTCCTTATTAGAGAACTTCTTTCCAAGTGAAATACATAGATTGATAATTTCACAATATCGCTCAGAAGTCTGTCTAAGTGTTTCATCGGGGAGTTGAGAGAAATTATTGAATCTCTTTTGCACTTCGTATCTCTTGTTCTCTTTGAAAACGGTATCTCCTTCTATATGCTCTTCAATGGCATCCCATAGCTCATTAGCAGTAGCACAATGCATGACTTGTTGTTTCATAGCCGTGCTTAGAGTGATGAGGAGAATATTTCTTGCTTTCCCATCATTTGCAACTCTTCTTGTTTCTTCTTCAGACCATTCTTCCTTTGGTTTCTGAAATGTAGGTTGAGCAGCATTGGTGCGTGGATTTGGATTTACCTTCATCAGAATATAAAGTCTATAAATTACGGTGTCATGGAGTCTTTCATCAATTGAGTTGAGATGGGTCAATATGCTGAATTTCCACACGTCAAAATGATCTTCATCAAAGATTGGAACGTGAGTGTAGTTTGCAGTTGCCATAGGTTTTGAGTTTGCCGTTTCGAATCAGCACCCAAGCTGTTAAGCTTGAAAAACAAAAAAGTTTTATAAAGGTGTTCGCTCTGATACCACTTGTTGGTCCCAAAGGGAAACAAGGGTATGGAAAATAGCTAGAGGGGGGGGGGGTGAATAGCTATTTTAAAAATCTTTTTGTACCCTTGAAAAACTCAATTGCAAATGCGCATTTTATCAAATAAGCGTTATGAAATGCGCCTAAGTGAGTTAGTGAAATGCACAGCGGAATTTAGTTAAGTAAATAGGTGCAAAGTATGATAAACGGGGCGCACACACACTCTAAGTATTTTGGCTCAAAGTGGGTGAAATAAAGAACTAAGGCAAATGATATAACAAACACAACACAATTCAATCCAATCAATCTATAATGAGTAAACAAACAAATAGTGAGATAAGATAATAACTTGAAAGTAAATGACAAGAAATTAACACGCGCTATTTGGAGAGGTTCGATCGGGAATTGATCTACGTCCTCTACCAAGATGGTTAGTCTTGGATTTCTAATTGAGATCTTATATTATGAGTGAGTGTTACAAATTACAACGATTGAGCTTTACACAAACTCAAGATCTATAATCTATGAAAGAAAAAATCCTAAACAAAACCGGTGTATCTCTTAAACAAAGATCTAAGTGATCAAACTTAAAAAGGTGCGTGTGTGATTTTAGTTTCAAGGCTCTTTAGATCTATGAGATTGAGAGAACAATAAAACTAAATTGTTTTTGCTTGAGGATCTTGGCTAATGATGAATGTATGAAGATGTTCTTGAGAATTCTAGAAAATCAAAGGCAATCTTCAAATCTTCAACAAATGCTTGAGAGAGAAATTCAGATATTCTTAGCAACTTCAAAACGTTTGAAGTTATGGGGTATTTATAGTAGAGCTCCAAAAACAAGCCGTTGGAAATCCCTTGTGGATAAGGTTAAAGGGAAGATGTGCTGGAGCTCATTGAGTGGAACACGTGTCCTTTTATAGCCGTTAGACACATAACACAAATATGACCGTTATGGATAGATATCCTTAGACGCGGGTGTATACGTGTTATTTAACCACTATTGGATCATTAGCATAGTTTAAATTTCTTCAAGTCTTCATGTCTTCAATAAATCATTGAGTGTTAAATCAATCACAATGAGGCACGTTGAACCAAGGAGGCACGTAGGCGCATTGAGCCATCAGGGGTGCAGGATCAAAGCTAGGCGCATGATCATGTGCGCATGCTAAAGGGCGCTTGGCGCGTGGATCAAATTGAATGAAGTGATTTCCTTGAATCTTGATATCTTGCCCTATTCCTAAGCCTAGTCTTAACTCCATGAAATAAAACTTAGGCGATTGTAGACACCCCGCCTTAGACCGCTCACCCCGATTGCACATTTAATTTTATGTTTCTCCCTATTTTAAGTGTTTCTCGTTAGTTTCTATTACTTCCGTTAAGTTCCTGACTGACCTCGTTAGGTTTAGGGACCAAACTGAATATCAGTGCTGACTTTCTAGTCCATTCTGTCAAAAAGGCCATGTCCAAGGCGCACGCCTCCACCCTTTGGGGTCAGAGGCACGCGCATCCCACCACCAAGGCAGGATACGCGCGCACCTGGGTGTCAGTTACAGATTTCTATCCAAGAATCCCTCCCTTGCTCCTTTTAACAGGATTTTCCCGAGAAACTGACCTTTGTGACTTGGTTTTGGCACCAAAAACACATCTTTTTTACCTATATAAACCCCTCCAATACACCATTGAAAAGGAGGAGAATTTTGATCATTAAACTCTACACAAATATACTTGCAAGGCATTTTCCAAGAAACTTTCTAAGAAGTACTTGAAGCTCTTTGAAGTATAGGTAAAAGACTACTCTATTCTCTCATTTCTAATTCATCTCTCATCTCTTTCTTCTACTTTAATCAAAAGTGCAAACACCCAAACATTTTGGGACATGACACCAAAGACTACTTCACTTCATTGAAGCTGGTCAAGGAGTTATCTCCCTATATTTCAAACACCCCTTTTTAACCCCCCCCCTTTTATTATAATTCATGAATAGGAAGAACATCATTTTATTTATGTAGACATTGATCAAGCAAGACCAACATTAGTTGTGCGAGATGGGTTTTTAAGTACTTCCCATCTCGTAACCTAACCCCCGAACCTCATAACAAGAATCTCTGTTTTCATAATCAAACTTAGGCTATACATTAGTTTTTCTTATGTTCCTCTAAAACATAGGTGGTGACTCTTAAACACGAATAGACATCCTAGGAATCCTCTCGCCGCTCTAGCTAAGCGGGTGGTCCCTCTCGGGGTATCTACAGTAATGGATCAATCAAATCTAATCAATCCTATTACACTGAAACTGAGATATAAGTGGGCATACCCAACACCCTTGTAGACTCGGTTCCCAATCAATACATACCTCGCAGCTAGCTTTTGTAATGCTACTCAAGATATCCCATTGCTGTTCTCAGGGAAGGTTCCATTGTTGAGAAAGTTCATGATGTCTGCGTACCACGGGGGGTTATCTTGGACTTCATTGATCTCAATGCTCATGCAATATGACGGACTAGTCCTTCTTGAAATTTTGAACGGCTTCACCATTTTTCCTTTGGGCATCTCAACCAGTGAGGCTATGGTGGCTAAAGCATCGGCAAAGCGGTTCTTGTCCCTCGGCAAATAATTGAACGTGATGTCTTAGAATTGTTCAGCTAATTCCTCAAGGTATTGACCATACTGTTGGAGGGTCGGGTCTTAGATTCGCCATTTACCCGATGTTTGATTGATAAGGAGCAAGGAGTCACCGAGTACTTTAAGATCTGTGACAATTCTTTCTTGGGTTGTTTCTAGCCCTGCTATACATGCCTCATATTTAGCAATGTCGTTGGTAACTTCAAATTCAATATGGATTGCAATCGGAGTGTAGATGTCCTTTGGATCGACAAGCAACATTCCTATCCCATAATCATACTTATTGGCTGCGCCATCGAAAAAAAGTTGCCACTTATTTTCCTCAGTTGTAGTGCAAATCAAGTGCTCGTCGGGAAATTGTAAGTCTTCCCCCTTCACTTCGTCACACGGAAATTCAGCAAGCTGATCACTGAACACTTTCCCCCTGATGGATTTGTGTATGACGTAAGTGATATCATAGCCAGCAAGCATGAAATATCACTTAGCTATCCTTGTTGACATGAAAGGCTTCTCGAAGATATAGCAGAGCGGGTCCACCTTTGCTACTAGCTTGATTGGAAACGCTTCCATGTAGTGTTTGAGCTTTTGAGTGACCCAAACCAGTGCTGCACATGACTTCTCCAAGACAGAGTAGTTCTTTTCGCCTCCTTGAAATCAACGACTGACAAAATAAATGGCATTCTCCTTTGTGGAGTCTAGTTGCTCTTGTGCTAGTATAGCCCCTAGGGCTTCATCATTCACTGTGAGGTAACTTGAAGATTGGCTCACACATACAAGTGAGTTGGTGCACAAACCGACTGATGTACTGGAGTCTGCCCATGAAACCTTTGATTTCTTTCTGTGTCTTTGGAAGAGGCATGTCAATGATTGCCTTGATTTTTGAGGGATCTGCTTCAATTCCCCTTTTTGTGACCATGTCGCCAAGAACTTTACCTCGGATAACCCCGAAAGTGCACTTTGCGGGATTGAGTCTCATCTTGTGTTATCGAAGCCTTTCAAAGAACATGCGGAGGTCGATCAAATGTTGACCGTCGGTCCCCTTTGAATGGATGATCATGTCGTCCACATAGACCTCAATCTCTTTGTGAATCATGTCTTGGAACAAGACTGTCACAGCCCTTTGATAAGTAGCCTTAGTGTTCCTTAACCCAAATGGCATGACTGTGTAGCAAAAGGTGCCCCACGGTGTTGTGAAAGCAGTCTTGTGTTGATCCTCCTCGGCTATGAGAATCTGATTATACCCAGCAAAACCATCCACTAATGAGCGGACCTCATAGGAGGTAGTGGAGTCGACTAGCATGTCGATATTGGGTAGTGGAAAGTCATCCTTTGGAGAAGCTTTGTTCAAATCTCAGAAATCCACACAAACACGGACCTTGCCGTTAGCCTTTCTGACCGTCACCACATTGGCTAGCCATGTCGGATACTCAATAACTTTGATAAAGCCCATACTGAGAAGCTTCTCTATCTCTTCTTTGACTTGTAAAGACCATTCCGGCTTGATCTTTCTGAGTTTCTGCTTTGTTGGCTTAGCGTCGTCTCTAATCGGAATCCTGTGCTTGGGGACCTTTCTGTCTAAACCCGGCATGTCTTTGTATGACCATGCAAATACATCCACAAATTCTCTGAGCAGTGCAGTGAATCTGTCTTTCTCTTCCCCCTTGAAGAAGCTTCCGATCTTGGTTTCTTTCGGCTCTTCATCGGTACCCAGATTAACAACATGTAATTCTTCGTCAGCCCCTGGACCATTTTCAGCATGACTACGGACCTGTTGAGCAAGTTCATTTAAGTATGTTTCATTTCTGTGGTCTATTTCATCATTATTTGAATCGTTATTAACTAGTTCATTAAATTCATTGTTAGTTAATTCATCATTCATGATGTTTGCAATCTCGGGGTACTCAGAAAGATCAAATTTTTCATTAGCAAAGAAAGGGAACACACGCTCGGCTATTGCCTCCTTATCCTCTTGGGTGTGGGTATCGTAAACACTCTCAGACTCGAAAGTGAATGTTAACAAGTCTCCCTTTGTAACCTTGCGCGGTATGCAACCCATTTACTAGATCAGGAATTCCTCGGATACCACGAGTCCCTTTGTTGAATACCAGTTGTTGATTGGCTCGGAGCTCGACTTGATCTCACTGATAGGCCCACTTCCCGTGTTAGTGACGTCGGAGATGGCATTTACTAGGCACTTGTCCATGATGGAAAATTCTTTGAACATGGAGGCTAGATCAGTTAACTCCTCCCCCATGGTAATCTCTGTCTCGGACTCTAGGGTCACTTGCTTACCCCACCATTCTCAGGGTGACATAGGAGTTGGTTCCTCTTTGGATTTCTGGATCTCATAATCGGTAAAGATTTCAAGACCGGGCTTTCTGATGCCTTTACTGTTGACCCATGGCTCGGGAAAGATCATGTATGGGATGTTTTCCCCCTAATGGACAAATTAGCCATTAAAGTCTTGCGGTAAGGCCTCAAATTGGGGATCTCATAGTAACGGCCTTCTGTAACGACCCGAAAACCCGTATCTATTTTCTTAGTAATAAATACTTATTAATTTATTTATTTATGTGTGCATTTTGTGTTTCATAATATTTTGCCTAGCATTTTAATGGATCAATTGTGCTAAGTATGAAAGTAGGGGCTTTTAGTTGAAAGTGGGGCAAAGGTTTATTTGTTTTAGGTAGAAGTAGAGGGGTTTAAATGGAAACATATTAAATATATCCTAACTACTCCCCTCCCTCCCTTTACCTCTCCCTCCCCTCATCACTCTCACTCTCAGTCATCTCTCTCTTCCTCTCCCTCTCCATTGTTAAAGAAAAGGTAAGAAAAGCTCCTCCCTCTCTCCTCCTTTTGGTCATCTTTTATTCATATTTTCTTATTGCTCATTTTATGAAAAATGTATAGATCGTCGCTAGGATCGTTTGTAGCCAAGAAAATTCAAATTCCGTCATCTTTCATATTGTCCAAGTAAGTTATTTTTCCCCCATTTTTATGCTAAAATGTTCATCACTTGTTTGAATGATGCTTTAGTGATATATATGATGTTTTGGTTGAGTTTGGAATTTATTTGGATTTTTGGTTAAATTTGTGATAATATGAATGTTGGGGTTAAATCTTAGTTTGGGTTGATAGATGTTGTTATTTAGGTCCCTTATGAATTTATAAGTTGTTTGGGTTCATTGTTAGGCTTGTTAGAAGGATTGATTTTGAGAAATTTGTGAATTAGTAAGAAGATGTGAAGAACCCAGCTGCATTTTGCCCAGATCGCCGACCGAGCGCCCGCCCGGATTGAGCCAGGCGCCCGACCACCTGGCCAAATTCCTTCGACCAACCTTCTGTCTAAATGAGCGCCCGCCTGACCCTTAGTGAGCGCCCGCCCGCCCCCTGTTCCTGGAAATCTTCCTTTTGATTATTTAAGACTAGGTTGCAGTCTTTGTCTAGGTTTTGAGTACTATTCTATTTAACTTGTATGAGCATAGTGGAACACTCTAGGGTTGTAAAGTGGTTCCGTTGTGAGCAATTGTTTTATGGAATTAGTCTAGGTATTGTTTGGGAATGTTTGGGCATCTTATGATGTGTTCGTGATTGTTCCAATCGAATTGATTTTGGATAAGACTTGGTCTAGGTTTCAGGCGATATCCTATAGTACCTAGAGGGTTGTTATTGAACACTAAAGTGTAGGGTTTGGTCCGGTTGTAATCATGTATGAATAGGTGTAACCTTTTGGGTTCGTTCGAGTGTTAAGAATTGGTTCGTTGATGAACGGCTGTAAGACGTGAATTGGTGATTGGGTACCTACGGTGTTGATTAGCTTTAAGGTGTATTTATTCGGTTTTCCTATTTGGAATTCTAGGTGTGATGAGATGGTTGAGTTCATAGTCCTAGTATATCTTTATGAGTAAATGTTTAGGGTTATTTTGGTAATAGTCATTGTACTATTTGTGAGCGACCGTTTGGGTTGTGCTCTTTATGAGTAACTTGTGGGTATCATCTTTAGGATGTGTTTGGTATGTGCCTTATCTTGGAATCATCATGTTTTAATGATCACTGTTGTTGAGCTCTTGTTGAGAAGCTTCTTGTATTCGTTGTTGTTGAACTCTTCATGAGTAATCGTTTGCATCCTTATGGTGGCTAGTTTGTATGGTTCCCTACTTTGGAATCATTGGTTGTTTATCGTGCTAGTATTTATTACTTAACCTTTATTTGGAAGTCCAGCTGGTACTTGTGTTTGAGTCAGGCAATGGATAATGTTATAATGGCACGAGCCAAGTCCAGTATAGCATCGCCCATTGGTCCTTCTTTCCCCTTCCAGATTGGCCTTGGTTGGGATGAGCTAGCTCCTTTTGGTGAGTATTATAGCTAGATGTTTTGGGTTTTGACTTTGTGTCATCTCCCCTGTCCTTTGTGACATGTTACATTGTTATGGTTCCGGTACTGGGGTTGTGATCTTCAGCTGTTTATGCTACTACGAAGATTGGTTGATTGATTGATTAGTCGGTTCTGTCCTAGGTTCTCTTCAGTTGTTATGCTGCTATGGTTGATGGATTGATTGGTTGGTTCTGACCGGGTTCTTATCTTCAGCTGTTTGTGCTACTATGAAGATTGATTGATTGGTTGATGGGTTGGTTCTGCGCAGAGGCTTCTTTGTTATATCCGTTTGGTGAAACCTTGGCTCAGTATCCTTTGTAACGTGTTTATTTTAGTCTTGTGTGCTGCATGATGAGTTAGTCGTTATTTCCAACTGGTATGGGACGGTTGGCGATAAGGAGCTTCTCATTTGTTGTTATATGATTTACCTGTTCAGTTACATCGTTGTTTTGCATGATATTATGCCTTGTAGCTGCATTAGTAACTTACTGAGATTTTTCTTACCCCGTTTCTTTTATCCTTGTTTTTCCTTAACCCCCCCCCCAGGGAAGCAAGTGGTAGCGTTATGAGGTCCGTTGTTGCGGGAAATCATCTGAGCAGGTTGACCTTCTTTGGGGTAGTTGATCTTCGGAGTTCTTATGTATCATTGTAGCGGGATTTGTGATCGTTTAGTATTATGTAACTATTATTACCTTTTGGGTATTATATTATTATAGTTGTTCTTGCTTCCGCGTTTGTTTTAGTCTCCGAGTTATTATCTCGTGGAGGTGTGGTCTGATGGTTTGGTTTATAGTTGAATTCACGTGCCCGGTTTGGTATTTAACATTTTTGGAGATGTTAATTATGTAAATTTTATATTTATGGATTTTTAGAATTTCCGGGGTGTGACACCTTCTCTGCGAGCGCGGGTGTTTGCGCGCGAGGTTTTGCATTCGAGGCACGTTTTTGTCCTTCGATTTACCTTCTTATTGATTCGAGAGTCGCCACCATGTTATTGTCGAAAAACGGACTGAGATGTCTGGATTCGTGGGTTAAGTTATGAATTGGGAAGGTCAAGGAGCACCCAATTAACCCAATCTAGGATTGGTATTGCTAAGAAATCATCATCATCGTTTCAAAATCATGCATTCGTGTACCAAAAGAGAAAAACAAACAAATAAATAATTACTTATGTAGTTGGGATAATGGATCATATGCTTCGAGATCATCTCCATGGATTGGAGAGGCTCTTGGCTGATCCTTTGATGTAATCACACTACTTCAAAGCAAAGAAGGAGATGAGAGACTGATTATGAGAGCTTTTTGGTGGTTTAACGGCCTTGGGGCTGTCTAGAAATTCTCCTCTTCCTTTTAGAGTGAAAGAAACCCTTTATTTATAGGTTTTTGGTGACCTAGGGTTCAAGTTGGAGAGTTGCTTATGGTTGGGAATCAAAGACTTAATTCTCAATAGGTTATTTTAGGACTCTAGGATCGGCCATGGGATTTTCCCCAGATTGCATGAGTGTTTGCCAAGAAAAGGGGTTAAGATCAACAAGGAAACTGACCAAAAACCCGACTGTCGAGGGGGATACCTCGCACGAGACATCAATGTCTCGTACGAGGCATCTAAGTGCTGGAATCACTTTTTTTTGCCCTCTACAATTGTTTTAATGTTCAGTTTGGCCCCTAACTAACGGAGTCAGTCAGAAACTTAACGAAGCATGTCCAACTTAACGAGTTTCGACCCAAATCAAAGGCGAGACACAAAAGTAGTGTGATTATAGATGAACGTCAAAAATGGGGTGTCTACAGAGCCCCTCGGCGACGATACTTATGGATGAAGTACCGTCGTCGATAGAAAAGAGACCATTTTGAACAAGGGGGTATGGTCGTGCTAAAAAGCAGCCTACGTATTCCTCGAAGGAAATCAGACCAAACGTAGTTCGACTCTGAAAATACGCAAAATCTGAGGTTTAAGGTATTTTGAAAATCATCTTTGACTCAATTCTGAATATACTCCTTTTTGTTAATGACGTAACCGGCTCCAGTTGCAATCCATACTGAGGAATCAATCTCTTTGACCCAATTCTGAACATGCCCTGTTGTTGATGACGAACCGTCTTCGATTTTGGAGACGCCAGTTACCCGGACCTTGCTTCTCCTTCCAACGTGTTTTTCCCTTACGTTGGAAAATGTGAATCCTATGCCATTAACTTACGTCTTGATAAAAATCATGTGACTCTAGGTTTGGAGACGCCAATTACTCGGACCTCGCTTCTCCTTCTGACGCGACTGCCTTTCCGCCAGAACAGTGAATCCTATGCCATTAACTTACACCTTGATGACAATTATGGGATTATAAATGGTAGGATCCTGTGTTGTTAACTTACGTCTTGACAACAGTCGTGGGATAACCGATTTTGGAGACGCCAATTACTCAGACCTCGCTTCTCCTTTCAACGAGACTGCCTTTCCGTTAAAAATGTGGATCCTATGCCATTAGCTTACACCTTGATGACAATCGTGGGATTCCGAATGGTGGGATCCTGTGTTATTAACTTACGTCTTGATAACAGTAGTGGGATACCCGTTTGTAAATCCTGTGCCATTAACTTACGTCTTGATGACAGTCGTGGGATTCATAGTTTGCTGATGTAGATTCTTATTGCTCACCCATGATCTTGGATGCGCGGTGAGGATAAATTCGTACTGAAAAACAACCTTGCTTGTTCCAATTTTGAAAATATCCATTTGTTGACGACTCAATGTTCCATCTTGAACTGGGTTCAAATTCGACCTTTTGGTCTAAAGCGGGGCTTTCTCTAACCTTTCTGTTAAAAGCAGGGATTTTCTGGGATTTCCTGAGAAAACGTGGTTTTCTGGAAATTTTTTGGGAATGCCTTGTACGAGGGAGGGATGTCTCGTACGAGACTTCTCTGTTTTTGCGCAGAACAGAGTTATATTAGGTGCTGAAAGTGATTTTCAAATCACTTTTCTCATTCTGCTTTTGGGAGCTTTCAACCCTAGGTGATTTCCTCTCTTAAAAATCTCCCCTTTTCCAAGTTTTAGCGATTCCACAACCTCTCTAATGGTCGGCGCTAATCGTTCGCATAAGGAACACCTCTTCGGTAGACATATGAAGGGTAAAGTGTGGGTGACAGATGAGTTGTGCCCGTTCCCGGAGGATTATGTTTCTCACGCCATTCGGACTAGGCGAGTAAGGATCTATTCCTTTGATTGAGTTTCCATGTCAATTTCGTTGCTGCATGTCTCAATTTAGTGTTCTAGCAATTCGACTTTCGCCAATTTTTGCCTAGAATTATCGCTGCTTAGGGTTTATCATACATGGCTGATATTTCGATAGTATTTCACCCTTGTTGATGTTGAAAATCATTGTAGTTTGGTAGTACATGATTTTGACTGTCGCTTTAGGCAATTCTGCTACTTTTCGGGTAAAATGCTTGAATGGGGAATTTACCGATTTTCTGATATTTGTCTCTTTTGTCTCTGTTGTTTGCAGTCATTTAGGGTGATCAATAACTGTAGAGGCAGCGTACGGGCGGTCGCTGAGAGGTGGACAACTCTCAATGGCGAGATGAAGGAAGAGATCAAGAATCTCGGATTGAAACCCTTCTTCAACGGCCTTGTCGTTGAGAGAAGGAATGTGAACTTACTCCAAGGCCATCCGGGAGCACTGGTGGGATAGCACTCACACCATGAACATACGGTGGGGGGGAGGTTACCATGACGCCTACTGACTTTCATGCCATTACTGGGCTTGATATTGTCGGTGAGCCGCTTGAGGTGGATGCGGACTTTACTCCTAGCAAGGACGATATGATGCATTTTCTGGGATTCTCTCTGCGTACCCTAGGCAAGGGTGTCCCTCGGAAGGACTTGAGAGACAAGATCGATGCTTATGTTACTGTTAATGCTGGTCAGATACATTTGACCGGTACTCGCATTGCAGCTGTCCGTGGCTTTCTATGGTGGGCTTTTTCTGAGACGCTTTTTGCTAACTATGCATCGACTGCCCTTTTTACTCTTCTGAGTGTATTGAGAGATATGCAGCATGTTACTGATGCTAGTTGGGGTTCTGCTAGTTTGGCCCACTGTTATGTGGCCATGGATGAGAGTTCGCGTGATTGGGCGAACGCTGGCTTGGGCGGCTACAGTCATGCCTGGGAGGTATAATACTCATCTTCTTCTGTATTCCTCCTTTGTTTCAGCCCCAGTTTACTTTCATAGCATTTTCATCTTAGCTACTGTGTATTGACATCTTTTATGTTTCTCCTATTTTGCAGGCCTGGGGTTACGCCATATTTGGTCTCTTCACTTTCAACCTTCGAGACAACACTGTCATGTTCCCAGATACTCTGAGATGGCACTGGGATAATAGGGATACCCGTGATGAACAGGCCGAGGGGGATGATATGATGGTGGAGCGCATGAGGCTGTATTTCGACAGGTGGGAGGTTGTCCCTGAGTCCGCTGTTGCCTTCTTTCCTTGGCGGGGTCTGGGCATTGACCATGTTTATGGGTTCGCTGGCATGAGGCTGTTGATGATTGGCCTTGGCAGGGGATGCTTTTACTTAGGAGAGAGAGTCTCTCGCCAGCAGGGTGGTGCCAGACTCGATGTCATCGTGCCTTTAGACCCGCCGGATCATATACTTAACTCTTATGCCATCGCGGAGGAGGAGAGAGGAGAACTCATTATTGTTTAGGATGCCTTTGACCATATGTCTTTGGAGGCTGATTATCAGGACTTCTTGCTCGTCTCATGCCCCAATTGATTATAGAGGGTGATCAGGCTCAGGCCCAAGGAGTGGTCCATATCCCTTTTCGTCCACAGCTTGGACCTGCTTCCTTTACTTACAACTGGCTGAGGGGGTAGAGAATACCGAGGATCTTCCCGCACAATATGCTATGCCTGAGGAACTTGTACCTCCTGCTGATGCGACCATGGTATGATTTATGACCCTTCTTCCGTCATTTCCATCATTTTACCATTTCATCTTTCTGCTCATCATTTATCTGAAGATTTTTATATCTTTATTTGTTTCTTCTCAACAGGTGCCTATAGCTGAGTATAGAGAGGTCGCAGGACGTCTTGCCCAGTTCATGGCCTATGCCAAGAGGATGAAGAGAGAGACAGCGGGGCTGCTCGGACGGTTGGCTTAGCAGACGGCGGAGCTAGCTTCTTGCGAGAAGAGGCCTCAGACTGACGGATGATAGTGTGGCAGTGGCGACACGTCCTGGATAGGATTCCCCCATTCTCCCCTTTTGTTGATGATGTATTTGTTGCCTCGGCGTAGGCGAAGACAATTTTTTCTTTCTTTGGTTTGTACCTATGCAACAATTATTTCCTAACTCTAGCACACAATACATTAGTTAATTTTAGTTTTATTTCTGACTGTGTAAATGTATTGACTCACGTCTAGTTGGTCAACCAAGGGTTAAATTTATGAGATGGATTCGTGTTGGGCTATTTGTATGTGATGAATGAACTGTTTTGGATGGATTTCTAAGGTGATTGAGACATATTTTGACTTCTCGATCAACCTGAGATTTGAGCAGAGTTTCTGTTGTTCTGACTTTGGAGATGCCTCGTACGAGACATCGATGTCTCGTACGAGCCATCCTTTCATTTTGCGTCTGTTTCTCCTTTTTCCTCGAGGATTTGGTGTCCAAACTTGTATATCAACACCTCTAGTCCGTCCTAAAATACCATGCAGCCTTGAATCAGTTTTGGGAACCTTTCTTTTGGAGTAAAATTCTCAACCTTTTTCTCCCAATGGCCCTAAGTAAGTCCGTCCCTTCATCAATAATTGTCGATGAGTTCTCCTTGGACTTAGAGTTAGTGGAACTCTACAAGGGTGATTTAGCAACGTTCTTTCGTTCATTCAATAAACCTCGCCAAGAGAGATTCACGGAGATGTTCGGGTTTAAGATTCTTTTCACCTTGAAGAATCTAAAGCCAGAATGGGACCTCTTAAAGGGAGTTGCACGCTTCTGGGATCCATCGACTCACCTCTTCAACTTTTCACTTAATGAGATGGCGAAATATGTCGTTGACTGGGGTGATTACGGTTCCTAATTGTGACAAGGTACCGGCAGAGTCTCTTAGGGACTTATTGAGTATTGGCCTTCCAGAGGCGCAAAGTTACATTCATAACCGCTATGTCAATCTCCACGCTTTGCCTAGGAGATTTAAAGGTCGGGTGACTCGCGGTTACGACATGGATTCCCAGTGCTGCCTCTTGGCATTGTGCTTATTTCGAAGCGTGCTTTTCATGAGCAAGTGTGGCATGGTGGACACGGAGCTCGTGGACATCTATCTGCAAGCTAGAGGACGGACCTTCAACATAATCCCTCTCATCTTGGGGGATACCCTTCATGGTCTTGATGAGTTACACCGAACCGGCTCTATGACTCGGGGAAGTCCACTATTGTTGACTATTTGGCTCAGAGAACATTTCAGATTGTTGGACTCTCTGGTCGAGTATTCTCCTTATGCTTTCCATAGGTGGAGACTGTTAGTGAAGGGTCTCAGCATTAAGGAGTGGGCTCATGTTTTTGCTAAAGCGGAGACTAATGATATTGCATGGTGCCCATCCTTTTGGAAGGTGATGAGGTTCGTAGCTAATACCCTTGGATACGACTGGGTCGTCCTTCCGGGTTTGAGGGATTCCTCTTTCTATTTTGCTAGGAGGGTAATGCGGCAATTCGGTCAACAGCAGGACACTTTCTTGTCAGGGGGACGGCCTCGAGACATTTCTTTCATGGACTCGGAGTTCTCTACGAGCTTGGCTCGCGCTTGGGCGCAGGGCACCACTATGGATCATTGGACCAATCTTCGTCATGATGGAGGGAGCATCTATTTCGGACAAGTACTTGGATTGGTTTCTCTCGGAACTCCATCCCAATGTCGAGGGTATTGATGAGATCCGTTGCTTTCTGTTGGGGGACTAGTTTGAGCCTAGCTTGGATTTGAGGAAGAAGGAAGCTAAGGAGGATCCTTCTAATGTCAGAGTAGATGCCATTCAAGACTTTCTGGATGTTGACTTTTACGAGAAGAGATCAAACGGACTTCCCAGCAAATTCCAAGCTTTCGATAGGCCTCATGTGTTTGCGAGACTGACTCCCTCGGTGTTCAGTCGACTTGATGTTCCTCCCGGTTTCGAGATACCTTGGTTCAAGGGATGACAAAGCGGATCGTGGTCAAGCCCCTACTAAGTTAAGGAAGAAATAGATCCTTAGGAATATCGAGAGATTGCCATATATAGACCAATTTTTAGATTTTTAGTATTTTATATATTTTATTTTGCAAGTTGGTATTCATGTTAGAAATTTTCTTATTGCTTTCTTGAAATGCATTCAATTAATGAGAAGACAAGATTTTGATTTTTATTTATTGAATAGACCGGACCAAAAGGCTGCCTACGTTCTCCTTTTACATCAATTAAATAAGGAGCTCAGGTCATCGTAGTTCTTATTTAAGAAAGAGAAAAATATGTCTGCTGACTGACATGTCTCGCACGAGACATAGGTGTCTCGTACGAGACTGTCCCTTATTTATTTTTTTAATTTTTTATGCACACCCTGATTTTTGCCTAGACCTCCCTTTCAGGTTTTCAATCTAGCGGGCTTCTTTTCTCGTGCTCTCTGCTCTAACTTTTGCCTAGGCCGCCCTTGCGGGTTTTCAATCTAGCGAGATTTCCTCATTTTTTTTGAAATAGGGGACGGACTCATGAATAGTACTTCTTCAGCTTGTCCATGTTGACGGGCTTCGGCAGTTGATCTCCATCTAGGTCTGCGAGTTGTACCACTCCTCCGCAGAATACCTTCTTGACTATGTAGGGGCCTATCCATCTTGGTCCCCACTTTCCCATAGGGTTGAATGGTCCAGGACGATGCTCACGTAGGACAAGGTCCCCTTCTTTGATGTTTCTGGACTTGACTTTCTTATTAAATTCTTGGGCCATTCTTCGTTGATACGCTTGGATATGCTCGGCGGCTCGAAGTTGTCGTTCATCTAGCAGGGCTAGTTGTTCATAACGGCTGTCTAACCATGCGACTTCATTCACTTGGTTTTCTAGGAGAACCCTTAGTGATGGTACTTCTAATTCGATTGGTAATACTGCTTCCATCCCATAGGCTAGGGCGTATGGAGTTTCACCAGTAGCGGTACGGATTGAAGTACGGTAGCCCCAGAGTGCAAAGGGTAGCTTGTTGGGCCAGTCTTTGCTAGTCTTAGCCATTTTCCTAATGATGGTCTCAATGGTCTTGTTAGCAGCTTCGACTGCTCCATTGGTTTGCGGTCGGTATGGTGATGACTGATCTCTATCTATTTTGTACTCTACATGTAGTTGGTCGCATTCTTTCTCAAAGTTCGTGCCATTGTTAGATATCATCTCATGAGGTACCCTATATCGGCATATGATGCTGGTCTTAATGAACTCAGCCACCTTTCTGGCATTCAAGACTTTGTAGGATTGAGCCTCGATCCATTTAGTGAAGTAATCAACGGTGACTAATACGAATGAGTGTCCGTTGTGACCTGTCAGTGAGACTTTGCCAATGACGTCTATTCCCCATGTAGAAAATGGCTAAGGGGATGTCATGGGGTATAACACAGACGGTGGTGCATGTTGTAAATTGGCATGTATCTGGCACTTGTGGCATTTATTAACCATGTTAGTGCAGTCTGCTTCCATTGTAACCAATAGTGCCCTAGTCGGATGATTTTCTTTGCTAGCATATTGCCATTCATGTGGGTTCCACAGACTCCTTGATGGACTTGGTCCATGATTTTTATGGCTTTGTGCTCATCGGCACTGCTCGTTGTGTTTTTTGTAGAGACGTTCACCTATAATAATGAATTGGGGGGCAAACCGTTTGAGGGCTATCCTCGCTTTAGGTGATGCGTCTGATGGGAATGTTTCGTCTAGGAGGAAACGCCACACATCATAATACCAAGTTTTATTGTCTAAGGCATTCATGGAAATGATATCACATGGCTCTTTACTGTCATGTAGGTCTATGATTGAGTAGTAGGCAGGAGTCGCTCGCCTCGTGACTTTGAAGGTCTTAACCTCAGTCCATTCGGGGATCTCCACAAGTGATGCTAGCATGGCTAGCGAGTCTGCTAATCGGTTCTTATCTCTAGGAAGATAGTAGAAAGTGACCTCTCTGAACTGTTTGACCAAGTCTTGGAGATGGTCGCTATATTTCTGGAGTTTAGGATCTTGTACCTTCCACTTCTTGAGTGACTGATAGATTATAAGTTGTGAATCTCTGTATACTTCTAGTTTGGTCACATTTATTTCTAAGGCTGCTTCAAGTCCCGCTATGCAAGCTTCGTACTCGGCTATATTGTTAGTGGCCTCAAAGTCAAGGCGGATTGCGAGTGGAGTGTAGAAATATGAGGGATCTACTAGTAACATGCCAATGCCATACCCTCTTTTATTGGCTGCGCCATCGAAAAATAATTGCCACTTATTTTTTGCTATGGCCATGATATCCTCATCAGGGAATCGCGGGTCTTCCCCCTTCGCTTCATCATATGGAAATTCGGCTAAATGGTCCGCAAAGCTCTTCCTCTCATGGATTTCTGTGTGATGTAAGTGATATCGTACCCCGCGAGCATGAAGTTGTTGGGTTTCGTAGTAACATGCGCAGCGGAATATAGCATTTTAAATTTTATGAAACCCAAAGCCCATAGATCCATTCATATGATTAAATCAAATACAACAATATGAATACTAGAAAACTAACCCTTGATGACTTTAAATTTGTTCTTTGATCTTGGTGGAGAACTTGAAGCTTTAATCACAAAACTAAGAACACGAACTTTGAAGATGATAAGCTTCACCCTCTAGCGGTATCCACACCACGAACGAATATCAAGAACACTTGATCTTGGTTGCTAGACCAAATTGTGAAACACGTTTTCACAATTAATATGAACTATATGGAATTTTATTTGTGTATTATTTTGTTCTTCAATCTAAGATGTCTTAGAACAAAATAAAACTCTCTCAAACTCTTTGGAGACTTGCACAAAAGCTATGATGTGTTCTGGCCTGAATTTGGCTGTTTATATACAAGTTAGACCTATTCCAAATAGGAAACTTATGTCTAAACCCGTCCAAAATTCTTTTCCAAAACAAATTAGGAAACCAATCCCGACATGGTGTGCGGCCGCCCAAAACTCTTGTGCGGTCGCACATCTATCTGGAAGGTTCTGGTACTATTTGAACCAAACTGTGCGGCCGCCCAATCCAGCCTGTGCGGTCGCCCACTTGTCCAGATTCCTAAAGTTTCCAAAATTCCAATATAGTCCTTATTTAAGATTCGTTCTATTGTGTGTGACCCTCTAGGATTATACTAAGTTGGCAATGGGTTCAAACATGAAACCATAAGATATGATTAGGTTCTAGCAAACCGTCATACCTACCCAAATAGTATAACTAGATACAAGTTCGCATTCCTTTAGAATATGTCATAATCCCTTTGTCCACGATGTCATTGAACACAAGTCATGGTCAACAAGTCAACTTGTTTTTGTTCAATACTTTCTCGATTCCGAATATGTTGATAATCCAAATGGCATTGATCTAATCAATTCATTTGAGTCCGGCTGAACATTTTCATCAACATCATTCCTTCGAGAGGCCCAAGCTTGACATCTCTCCGAAGAGGGACAAATCCATTTAGCTTTTATACTAGTGCTTAACAAGTGGAAGACTATAATAACTTCATGTCTAAGGATTCAAATGACATAACTAATATGAGATATATGTACGACATAGACCATGACATAAATCTCATACAGCAGGTCATGTCCAGTACCTTGTTCCAAACAAGTACCCATAAATCTAACATGATCATCCCATGATCATTTAGCTTTTATACTAGTACTTAACAAGTACTAGGGACAGAGATTATTATAAGTAAACATGAACAACAATAATAATCAAAACATTTCTTTATTGATATGAAATAAATGATAACAATTACAACGTTTATTAAACGTGCCTAGGGCACCACTACCAACAATCTCCCACTTGCCCTAGGCCCAATCTCCCATGTATCTAATACCCATGGACCTAACATGACCTTCATGTTTAGCTTGTGGAAGTCCCTTTGTTAGCGGGTCCGCAACATTGTCATCAGTAGGTACTCTGCATATATTTATGTCTCCCCTATCAATGATTTCTCAAATGATATGAAAACGCCTAAGTATGTGTTTGGATTTCTGATGTGCTCTTGGTTCCTTTGCTTGAGCAATAGCACCATTATTATCGCAATAAAGGTCTATTGGATTAACAATTCTAGGAACCACTTCAAGTTCAGTAATGAACTTTTTAATCCAAACAGCTTCCTTGCAGCATCCGATGCAGCAATATACTCAGCTTCTGTTGTAGAATCAGCGGTTGTACTCTGCTTGGAACTCTTCCAGCTTACAGCTCCACCATTTAACATAAACACAAAACCCGATTGCGATCGACTATCATCTTTGTCGGTTTGGAAGCTTGCATCTGTGTAAGCATTTACCACGAGATCATCTTCCATTCCTCCATAGACCAAAAACGAATCTTTAGTTCTTCTCAAGTACTTAAGAATCGCTTTTACAGCCATCCAGTGATTTTCACCGGGGTCGGATTGGTATCTACTTATCATGCTTAAAGCATAAGATACATCCGGCCTAGTACAAATCATGGCATACATGATGGACCCAATTGCCGAAGCATATGTCGCGCCCCAGACCCGTGGTCCTACTTGGCCCCACGCTCGGGACACGATTGGAAGACGTCATAAAACATTTTAGGAAAATTTTTCTTTCTTTTCAAAATATACTTTCATTAAAAGTTTAACACTTTAGAATAACTTTACAAACAACTTCCAAAAGGAAGTACTTAGCCCGAAGGCTAACAAACTTTTATACAAATGTACAAACACCAACATTTTCCAAAATATAAGTTTTTAAAGGATGATGAAGTCACGGATACTCTACCCCAAAAGGTTATACCTTACATAATGTAGCATTTACAAAACTCATATCCCAAACTCTTACCACCACGACGTCCTCCCATGCAAGTGTCCTATTCCCTGGACTTGCCTTTATCTAAAACAGTAAACAAATAAGGGGTGAGAATGAATCTCAGTAAGCTACTAAAATGCAACTACGTTACATGCTGATATGATAATCATAAATAAACAATATCAACAAATAATCATGTAGCATATAGCATATAGCGCATAACATGAGAGGCTCCCTATCGCCAACCGTCCCATACTAGTTGGAAATAACGACCAACTCATCATGCAGCATATAAGGCGGAAATAAACACTCATACGTGGATACTGTGAGCCAAGGTTCTCGAAACAAACATAGCCATCTGAGAATACCATCTGAGAAAACCAGTTGAGTAGCATAATTAGCTGAAGCCGGGATCCCGAAAACCAAACCATAACCATAAGGACTAAAGTTCTCGAATCAACATAACCATCTGAGAGGTATCAACAAAGTAGCACAATAGCTGAAGCAGGTTCCAGAACCAAACAATCACAACAATCACAAGAGGGGGAAATGACACCAAGTCATAACCCAGAGTGCCCAACCTTTGGCCAAAAGGAACGGGGTTTAAAAATGGGAAACCAATGATAGAAGCCTTACAATGAACTTGGCTCGTGTGCCATTGTAATCCCTATCACTGCCCGATATCATAAACAATGGGAAACCAATGATAGAAGCCTTACAATGATGTAATCCCTACCACTGTCCCGACACCACCACAAGAAATACAAGCTGGACTTTTGTGAATACGTGTGTTTGAATTTGGGATATTCATAGCAACATTAAAATTATGAGAGTCGCCACGCCGTTTTAATTAAAGCCAAAACATTGAAAAAAGCATGTTTAATGGGTTCGGGGGTCAAATTACAACAAGAGAAGAATATTCACGTTATCACTCCTATTGCCCGAATTGATCGGTCTTTCTATCATGATGCGGTGTATGTAGTGTGTTAGTGATTGAGACCGGATCTGAAGATTGCCTACGTTCCTCTCAAGTTGAGAAGCTCAGGTCAGCGTAGTTCGAGAAGAATTTAGAATAGGCAGAAGAATCGGGATCATGCATAATGAGGGGGGAATTACCTAAAGATTAGGGTTTAGAAGTAGTTCCTAGATCATCCTCGGGTTGATGAACCCTAGATCATCATCGGCTATGAAATAACATGTTAACATGAAGATCGCAACCCTAAATATAGCATAAATAAGGTTTTAATCTAAGAACATGATGAACATATGAAGAACATATTATGAACATATGAATGTCATGAAGAAAATATGAATAAAGATGTTAGGAACATGAATATTATGAAGAACACATGAATAAACATATTAAGAATATGAATATTATGAAGAACACATGAATAAACATATTAAGAATATGAATGTTATGAAGAACATATGAATAAACATATTAAGAATATGAATATTATGGATCTAAATTAATAATATGGCAAGAACATGAAGAAAAAGTTAGAAAACTTACCTTTGTTGACAAGAAATAACCTTGGATCTTCTTGGGATTCTTGAGAGTGTTCTTAGAGGCTTGAATGACTTGATTTGGGAGCAAAATCATCACTTGGAAGCTCTAAATTTTGGATCCCCCAATTATGAGGCAAGGGAGGTCTTTAAATAGGAAACTGATGGAGAGATCTGACGGTCCAGATCATCCGGGGCGGATATGGCCGCGTGGCCAAGATGGAGGGCGGCGGCGATGTTGGCCGCGTGGCCAAGGTTGGAGGTTGGGCGAATGTGGCCGCGTGGCCATCATTCCTGGCTGACTTAATTATTAAGCTAGGGTTTTTCATGTTTTATGGAAACCCTATTTTGGCCATCTTTAAGATGTTCTAGAACAATGAGGTATATTTTGGGAATCCGGGACAAGTCTTTGCAAGGTTTGTAATTCCTATAAAGTCCTTGTGTATTTGGGAAATCCCTAATAAACTCATTTTCAGATCGGGTACTAACAGTAGCCCCTCGGCGACGCTTCTTGCAAGGCAATGGAGGGTCGACGATAAAAATAGGAACCGTTCTGAAACATGAGTTTCAGAACAGAGGAAAGGTAAGGGAACGGCTGAACCTTGGCAGGCGACCAACGTATCCGCGGGGGAATCAAGCCAAATGTAGTTCAAATCTGATGGGGAAATTGAGAATGATTGTCCTCTGATGGGACCAATGCCTTCCGCTTGGGGAGAAATTGTGACTTGCTGGCATGTGCCGGGGAAAATGTAATTGCTGGGGATAAGAGATGACTATGTCGGTCGGGTGGCTGAACCTTTTCAGGTTTCCTACGTATCCTCGGAGGAATCAAGCCGGTCGTAGTTCGAAGATACTGGGGATAAAAACGAGACATCAAACTTCTGCTGCGGATAACAAACCTACGGACCCTATCCTGTATGAAGACTGAACATTCGTTAGGGAAACGAGACATCAGACTCCTGCTGGGGATAACAATCCTACGGATACTATCTTGTATGAAGAACGAACATTCGTAAGCAATGAAATCATTTGGGAAAAGGAGGTAAGAGGGATAATGGGACAATAAAGACTACGGCGTCTAAATAATCCCAAGATGGAAATAATAAATGCTGGAACTTTCGCAACGGCCGCGATCATTCTAGGATGCACATGACGTAGAGGCTGACGGGTTTCTACAATCATATGAACCCTAAGCAAATATTGGGGGATAATGAGACAATAAAGACTACGGCGTCTAAATGGCCTCAAGGTGGAAGTGGTAACTGCCGGGGTAAACGCAATCAGAAACGAACGGGTTCCTCCCGATCGCGCTAAAATAATAGATGCTGTATCTCTCGCAATTAGAGACGAACGGGTCTCTGCCAATCACGATCAATCTAGGATGCGCATGACATAGAGGCGAACTGGTCTCTGCAATCATACGAATCCTAAGCAAATATTTGGGGCTAATGAGACAATAAAGACTACGGCGTCTAAATGGCCTCACAGTGGAAGTGGTAAAATAATAGATGCTGGATCTCTCGCAATTAGAGATGAACGGGTTTCTGCCAATCACGATCGATCTAGGATGCGCATGACATAGAGGCGAACGAGTCTCTGCAATCATACGAATCCTAAGCAAATATTTGGGGCTAATGAGACAATAAAGACTACGGTGTCTAAATGGCCTCACGGTGGAAATGGTAACTGCCGGGGTAAACCCAATCAGAAACGGACGGGTTCCTGCCGATCGCGCTAAAATAATAGATGCTGGATCTCTCGCAATTAGAGACGAACGGGCCTCTGCCAATTACGATCGATCTAGGATGCGCATGACATAGAGGCGGACGGGTCTCTGCAATCATACGAATCCTAAGAAAATATTGGGGAAAGAAGGTAGGGGTGATAATGGTGTAAGACATAAAGACTACGGCGTCTAAATAATCTCAAGATGGGCTAAAATGGTAATAGCCGGAGCTTATGCGATATAAAGATAGACGGGCCTCTGTCAATCGCAATTTATAAAATAACAAGTGCTGGATATTACGCAATATAGAGGCAGACGGGCCTCTGCAAATTGCAACAGAACGTACGCGAAGTAAAGACAACTTTCGGTCATCGCGATAATATAACAAAGCAATAACAAACGTACGTTCAATAGGGATAACTCCTAGTTGTAGATACCCCGGGGAGACACGGCTTTAGGCTAGAGCGGTGAATTATCCTAGGATGTCTAACTTGTTTTAGATTGTTTGGAGTCGCCAACTATGTTTTGAGGAACATAAGAAAAACCTATTGATTATAGCCTAAGTTTGATTACGAAAACAGAGATTCTTTGTTTTGAGGTTCGGGGGTTAGATTACGAGATGGGAAGTACCAAAACACCCATCTCGCCCAACTAAAGTTGGTCTTGCTTGATCAAAATCTACATGAATAATAACGTTCTTCTTCTTCTTCTTTAAGTCATAAAAAGGGGGGTTTTAAAATAGAGTTTGGAATGTAGGAGGTAACTCCTTAACCAACCTCAATGAGATGAGGTGATCATTAGAGTCATGTCCCAAAATGATTTGGGTGATTGCACGTTTGATTAGAGTAAAAGAGAGAGAGGAGATGAAGTAGAAAAGAAAGGAAAAGATGGACTTTTACCTACAATTTGAAGACCTTCAAATATTGCTTGATGAGATCCTTGGAGAACCTTCAGAAAGTGGTTTTTGTATAGTTTTTGTAAGTTCAATTTTCGGTCCTTGAAAATGGAGGTAAAGAGAGGTTTTTATAGGTGAAAGAGGGGTGTTTTTGGTGCCAAAACTAGATCACCAAGAAATCCTTCCCGGGCAAAATCCTTTAAATTGAGCAAGAGAGAATCCTGGCCAGAAATCTGTAACTGACGCCCAGAGGCGCGCGCTTCCTGCTTTGGGGGCGGGAGACGCGCGCGCCTGGCTCCTCCTGTCGGAGGCGCGCGACTCAGAGAAGGCAATTTTGACAGAATGGACTAGAAAGTGAGCCCTGTCATTCAGTTTAGTCCCTGGACTTAACGAAGTCAGTCAGGAACTTAACGGAAGTGACAGAAACTAACGAGAAACACTTAAAATGGGGAGAAACACAAAATCAAATGTGCAATCGGGGTGAGCGGTCCAAGGCGGGGTGTCTACAGAGCCCCTCGGCGATGTGGATTGTAAAGCAAAACGCGTCGACGAAAGTTAAAAGCACCCGCCGAGGACATCACCAAGAAAAAGCAAAGACTCGATGAAAGCAGGAATTTGAAATTGCGAGAGATAGTGGTGCGCTCCCTGTGTGAGCGGCTTTTGTTGATAGAAGGGGTGGCATGATCTCTTAGGTGAACCTGCCGGCTGAATGTTTTGAATGAGGCCGTTAGTGAACCTTTTGAACGAGGCCGTTGGTGAACTTTGAGGACGAATCCGTTAGTGAAATCCGTTGATGAGGCCGTTAGTGAACCTTTGAGTACGAATCCGTTAGTGAAATCCGTTGATGAGGCCATTAGTGAACCTTTGGAGTGGCCGTTAGTGAACCTTTGAGGACGAATCAGTTAGTGAAATCCGTTGATGAGGCCGTTAGTGAACCTTTGAAGAGGCCGTTAGTGAACCTTTGAAGACGAATCCGTTAGTGAAATCCGTTGATGAGGCCGTTAGTGAACCTTTGAGGACGAATCCGTTAGTGAAATCCGTTGATGAGGCCGTTAGTGAACCTTTGAGGACGAATCCGTTAGTGAAATCCGTTGATGAGGCCGTTAGTGAACCTTTGAGGACGAATCCGTTAGTGAAATCCGTTGATGAGGCCGTTAGTGAACCTTTGAGGACGAATCCGTTAGTGAACCTTTGATGAGGCCGTTAGTGAACCTTTGAGAGAATCCGTTAGTGAACCTTTGAAGAGGCCGTTAGTGAACCTTTGAGGACCCGTTAGTGAACCGTTTGAGAGGCCGTTAGTGAACCTTTGGAGAGGCCGTTAGTGAACCTTTGGAAAGGCCGTTAGTAAACCCTTGAGGACGAATCCGTTATTGAAATCCGTTGATGAGGCCGTTAGTGAACCTTTGAAGAGGCCGTTAGTGAACCTTTGAAGACGAATCCGTTAGTGAAATCCGTTGATGAGGCCGTTAGTGAACCTTTGAGGACGAATCCGTTAGTGAAATCCGTTGATGAGGCCGTTAGTGAACCTTTGAGGACGAATCCGTTAGTGAAATCCGTTGATGAGGTTGTTAGTGAACCTTTGAGGACGAATCCGTTAGTGAAATCCGTTGATGAGGCCGTTAGTGAACCTTTGGAGAGGCCGTTAGTGAACCTTTGAAGAGGCCGTTAGTGAACCTTTGAGGACGAATCCGTTAGTGAAATCCGTTGATGAGGCCGTTAGTGAACCTTTGGAGAGGCCGTTAGTGAACCTTTGGAGAGGCCGTTAGTGAACCTTTGGAAAGGCCGTTAGTAAACCCTTGAGGACGAATCCGTTATTGAAATCCGTTGATGAGGCCGTTAGTGAACCTTTGGAGAGGCCGTTAGTGAACCTTTGAAGAGGCCGTTAGTGAACCTTTGAGGACGAATCCGTTAGTGAAATCCGTTGATGAGGCCGTTAGTGAACCTTTGGAGAGGCTGTTAGTAAACCTTTGAAGAGGACGTTAGTGAACCTTTGAGGACGAATCCGTTAGTGAAATCCGTTGATGAGGCCGTTAGTGAACCTCCGTTAGTGAAATCCGTTGATGAGGCCGTTAGTGAACCTTTGAAGAGGCCGTTAGTGAACCTTTGGAGAGGCCGTTAGTGAACCTTTGGGGACGAATCCGTTAGTGAAATCCGTTGATGAGGCCGTTAGTGAACCTTTGGAGACGAATCCGTTAGTGAAATCCGTTGATGAAGCATTGATTTGGAGTCTCGTGCCCGTTGGAGTCACACTTGACTTTTTTGAATTGTGGGGTGCGGGTACAGTTTACCGCGACCAGAAAAAAGTTCCTGCTGTGGATGAAATGTTGAGATTGGCTCTTGAGGGGGGTATGGCACCCGTGACAGAACTTAGGGAGTTCGGAATCCGTGGGGAAACCTTGATATGGTGCATGGATTCTTGTATGGGAGACTGCTTCTGAACCTGCCTGATGATGGGAAGAGCGCGCGTCCGGGGCTCGTTATGGGACGCGCGCGCCTCTGATGAGTATGTCGGGGGGCGCGCGCCTGGTGCATAAGTTCAGCATATTTAAACAGGCTGTTCGCTGTTTTCGGCCAGTTTTCAAAAATTTGAAGAACCCTCCAAATTCCAAGCCCAATTTTCGTAGAGAAATTACCCCAAAACACTTTCTTGCTGCTCTAGGATCAATTCCGTCACAGAAATGATGTCGGATTGTCAGCAAACACCTCCGTTCGAGATGCCACAGGGCGAGGAACCCGAAATTGGGGTTGAAGCCATGGACCCGAGCTTGCTTACTTTCCGGCCTCATACCCACATTTCTCACTTCGTGACTTCGGGTTTGGTAAGAATGCCTCACCTTTCTTGTCGATTTCGGGTTTCATGAAGTTCCGTTTTCTTTACCCGAAATATCGCTGCAGCAGCTTTATTAATCATTCTTTGCATGTTGTTTATTGCTGCTGATTTGTTGTAAGAAACATGTTGGGGTGCCCATTTTCATATTCACATACTTGCTTGTACATTGTTCTGCCATTGAAATCTCTGTGTTGAGTTCATCCATTTTCTAGCAGTCATGCTGATGAAATTTTCGTTGTTCTTTCTTTCCTTTTAGGAGTGGACCCGTCTGACAGAGATCCGCGGTAGGGCTCATGAGCCCCATCTCTATATGGAAGAGGTTGCCTGAGAATGTTCGGGCCCGAGTCACAGGGATTCATTTTGGTCTTTTTGTCACTAGCCTCCCAGCTTTGAAGAATGACCCCGATGTGGTCCAGGCATTGAGGGAAAGATGGTGGGACACCACCCATACCTTCCACTTACCCATGGGCGAGGTGACTATGACGCCTACCGATTTCACAGCTTTGACGGGCTTGCCGTTCATGGGGGTGCCTGTCCCTTTTGGTTTGAGAGGGGCTATTCGGACTCCGGACGAGTTATTGGCTTTGGTTGACTGCCGGTTCGAGGTTAAGAATTCTCGAGTGACATGGGGGCGAATCCGGGTTATTTCAGCATCTTGATGGCTGAGGCTCGAGGTGTTACTGCTGATCGGGTTGATGCCGTGGCCCGTTGCTTCATTTGGTACTTCTTATCCCGTACTCTGTTTGCCAATGGGGGATCTTCGGCCTCTTTGGCTCTGCTTGACTTGTTAGTGGACTTGGACCAGATTGGCCAGTATAACTGGGGCGCAGCAGGCTTAGCTGCTTGTTACCACGGCATGGATTTGACCAGCCGCTCGACCACCAGCTCTGTTACGGGCTTCAGCTTGCTGTGGGAGGTATACCACTTACTGTCCCTTTTATATTCTCCTTGCCTTGGTCATAACTGCCTTTTCCGTTAACTGTCATTAACTTTGTTTCTGCCTCTTGTCTACAGCTTTGGGCTTTTGCCATCCTGAATCTGAGGGATTTCAAGATTGCCAAGGAAGGCCAGCCCCAGTATCCGGACTGCGCACGGTGGGCGTACAAGGAGAGGAATGTGAAGACTGGCACGAACCCCATTAGTCTTACTTCGGCCCGACGGTACTTGGACACCTTGAGGCCTGAGTCCGTTGCCTTCTCTTTGTATCCGTGGAGATCAGTTCAGCACTGGTTTGAGCATACTCTTATTCCTACCCGTTCTCGGCTTTTGATGAGTTCGGGTGAGTGCATGGCTCTGTACTTGGGAGATAGAGTATTTTGGCAGCATGGTACCCAGGTGACTGACTTTTACACCCCCCCTCATCCTGCAGTTCCAGACGTTCCTCCTTTCTGCCCTCGTAACTGGAGGTCACTTTCAGAGGCTGATCGCACGGCATATATGGTAGGGGTTGATGCCGTCCCTTATATTCATTTGGATCAGGATTATGGCCTCTTCAGGGAGAACAACTTGATGCAGGGATTTATGTTTGCTGATCCAAGGAGATCACAGGCTGCTCCTTCGACCTCCGCTCGGTTTTATACTACCGGTGCCGGGTATTATTTTGATCCTCCTTTGCCTCCTCCTTATTACACTTATTCCAACTTCGGGGTCTTTGAGGAGCAGAGGGAGATTGTTCCCGAGGATATGTCACCGGAGAGAGAGCCTCCCGCTCAGGCTGCTGTGGTATGTTTTTCTGACCATCTTTGCATTTTCTCAGTTCCAGTCTTGTTTTTCTGTCCTTTGTATTGATGTAATTTCCTTTTCCTGTTCTTAGTTGCAACAGGTGCCCGTGGCTGCTTATAGACACTTGGGTAGGCAGAACAAAGGGATGAGGCGGAGGCTCCGTCAGCTGGAGGAGAGGGTGCTGGAGCTGTGCAGGGATATTGCTGCCATGACTAGGGGTGCTGCTGGTGCTGTCTCTGGTGCTGCGAGAGGAGATGCCCGAGGTGCTCGGGGTATGGGACGAGGCTGCAGGGATGCTGCACTGGACATTGATGAGGCTGTCTCTTCGGCGAGGCAGTCGCTGAGCAGGAGTCTGAGCCACGGAGGTAGCCATAGTAGGAGTCTGAGCCGAGAGGGTAGACAGAGCCGGGGTGGCGCCAGTTCATCAGGGAGAGCTGCCAAGAGGACCCGTCCTGATGTTGTGATTGAGACATCTGAGTCTGAGGATGATGATGACGATGATGATGATGAGGATGATGATGATGATGATGATGATGAGGAGTCCGAGAGCGGCAGCAGGGGGTGAGCACAGTGCTGGTGATGATGTGCCCGAGCTGTTGTGGCTGAGAGGATGAGGGATTGAAACACTTTTACTTTTGCCTGTAATAACATTTAACATGTATTTACAATCCTATTTATCTTACTATTCATTTTATGTTCTATTAATGACTCGATCTTAGATGTCGACTCTTTACAAATAAATGTGTGCCCAAAGGATGCTTGTTGTCGATGCTTGAACTCCTTTTTGTTGCTGGGATTTGATTTTGCTGCAGGTTGGATATGTTGAAGTGCTTGGGTTCTGTTCTGAACTGACAAGGGTTGTTTCTGTCTGAACTGCTATCAAAGGCGCGCGCGTCGGGCCTTTCTTGTGGGAGGCGTGCGCGTTGTGCAGCCTTGGTCGGAGGCGCGCGTTTCTGGCCTGCTGAATTACAGCCCCTTTTTTTTTCTGATCAGAATGTTCCAACAGCTATAAATTTTGAACCATTTTCGACCAGAATGGTCACACAGCATTCTTTTGCAAACACTTTCTCCTCTTAAACCACAAAATTCTTGTCATAATGGCCCCAATGAATTTCTCCTTTGAAGTTAAGGTTTCCGTCCCCGAGGGTGAGAAGTCCATTCCAGTGGTGAATGCCGTTCCAGCTGTGGGGTCCGTCCCGATGGTGGAGAAGCGCCCGAGCGTTTTTGATCATTTGGGAAGGCCCAATGACGATGTTGTTGACCCCGTGAGACCGGTGGTTCATGTGCGGGACTATAGACCCCGTCACTTTCCTAAGAAGAAGAAAGGTAAGGGAAATTCCTCCTATGTGTGGAAGCGTCCCATGGTTGTCCCTGCTAAGGCTCCGCTTGATAAGGGCAAAGGGAAAGCCGTTGATGAAGCTCCGTCCCGTCCTAGCGTTTTCTCCCGTCTTGGCGGTCCCAAGAATGTTCCGTCCCCATCCAAGAGGACTAAAGGACATAACAAGAAGCAATGGGTTCCCAAACCTAAGAAAGATTAGATTTTTCTTTGTACCCCAAGAGATTGCAGTTAGACCACTTTGTTTTAGGATTTAATATTTTGATGTCTTTTGTTGCTCAATAAATCTGTTGTAATGGTTTGAATAATTCGCTGAATGAATAAAAATTGCATTTTGTTATTTGAAGTGAATTGGGAATTTTTGATATGTTTTAGACCGCACCCAAAGGTTGCCTACGTTCCTCCAGTTGGGAGGCTCATGTCTCCGTAGTTCAAACAAACAAAGACCATTTTTTTTTTTTTTTTTTGTGTGCACCCTGTTTTTTGCCTAGACCGCCCTTTCGGGTTTTCAATCTAGCGGGCTTCTTTTTTGCACGTGCTCTAATTTTTGCCTAGGCCGCCCTTGCGGGTTTTCAACCTAGCGAGCGATTTTTTTTTTTTTTTTTTTTTTTTTAATGGTCTTTGTTTATTAAGCGTAGAACCTCTTGAGCTTGTCGAGGTTGACCTCCTTCAGCAGCTGGTCACCATCCAAATCCACGAGCCGGACTGCGCCGCCGCTTAGTATCTTCTTGACCACGTACGGACCGATCCATCGGGGTCCCCATTTCCCCAGGGGATTCATGGCGTTAGGAGGATGTTGTCTTAAGACCAAATCTCCCACATTGATGTTTCGAGGCTTCACTTTTTTGTTGAAAGCTCTTGCCATCCTTTGCTGATATGCCCTTGTGCGTTCGAGTGCTCTTAGCCTTTTCTCGTCGAGTAAGGCTAGCTGTTCGTATCGACTTTGCATCCAGTTGACCTCGTTGACTTGATTCTCGAGGAGGACCCGTAGAGATGGGACTTCAAGTTCGATAGGGAGTACGGCTTCAGAACCATAGACTAATGCATAAGGAGTTTCTCCTGTTGCGGACCGTATTGATGTGCGGTAGCCCCACAATGCTAATGGTAGCTTCTCGGGCCAATCCCTTCCAGTTGAAGCCATTTTCTTGACGATGGTCTCGATGGTCTTATTTGCTGCTTCGACCGCGCCATTTGCTTGGGGATGGTAAGGAGATGACTTGTGCTTGGTGATCTTGTATTCTACCAAAAGTGCATCCATTTCCTTCTCAAAGTGAGAGCCATTGTTGGAAATGATTTCAAGAGGCACGCCGTATCGGCACATGATATTAATCTTTACAAATTCGGCCACTTTCTTGGCGTTGAGGTTCCGATAGGCTTGTGCTTCGACCCACTTTGTGAAGTAGTCGACGGCCACTAGGATGAATGACTGCCCATTGCTTCCGGTAGGATGGACTTTACCGATGATGTCCACCCCCCAACAAGAGAAAGGCCAAGGTGTGACCATGTTGTAAAGTTGTGAGGGTGGAGCATGTTGCAGATTAGCGTGGAATTGGCACTTGGCACACCTTTTGAGTTTCTCGATACAGTCTCGTTCCATAGTGCTCCAATAGTAACCAATGCGAAGTATCTTCTTGACTAGCATAAACCCATTCATGTGGGGTCCACATTCTCCTTCGTGCACTTCACACATTATCTCTTGAGCTTCGGCCTCATTGGCGCATAAGAGATTGATCCCATCGTGGTGCCTTTTGTAGACTCGATCCCCAATCAGTACATACCGAGAGGCTAGCCATTGCAGAGCTGCTTGAGACTTCTTATTGCTATTCTCGGGATAAGTGCCATCTTTGAGGAAATTCATGATATCCGAATACCACGGAGAGTTTGTTTGAACCTCGTTGATCTCGATACTCATTCAATATGCCGGACTGTTCCTTCGGGCAATTTTGAAAGGCTTCACCATTTTCCCTTTGGGCGTTTCGACTAATGAAGCTATAGTGGCCAGTGCATCGGCGAAGCGATTTTTATCCCTTGGCAGGTAGTTGAAAGTGATCTCTTGGAATTGTTCAACCAATTCTTCAAGGTGTTGACCATACTGTTGGAGAGTTGGGTCTTGGGTTCGCCATTTACCCGATTGCTGGTTGATAAGGAGCAAAAAGTCGCCGAATACTTCTAGTTCTGTGATGTTTCGGACGAGAGCTGCTTCGAGCCCCGCCATACATGCTTCGTACTCGGCAATGTTGTTGGTAGCTTCGAATTCCAGACGGATGGCAATGGGAGTGTAGATGTCTTTTGGATCAACAAGCAATATTCCTATACCAAAACCGTGTTTATTGGCGGCGCCATCGAAAAAAAGTTGCCACTTATTTTCCTCGGTTGCAGTACAAAATAAATGCTCGTTGGGGAACTGTACGTCTTCCCCCTTCACTTCATAACACGGGAATTCGGCAAGCTGGTCACTGAACACTTTCCCCCTGACGGATTTTAGTGTGACGTAAGTGATATCATAGCCGGCGAGCATGAAGTACCATTTGGCTATTCTTGTCAACATGAAAGCCTTCTCGAAGATGTAGCGGAGCGGGTCCACTTTTGCTACTAGCTTGATCGGAAAAGCTTCCATATGGTGTTTGAGCTTTTGAGTGACCCAAACCAATGCTGCACATGACTTTTCTAAGACAGAGTAGTTCATTTCGCCTCCTTGGAATCGGCGACTGACAAAGTAAATGGCATTCTCCTTTATGGACTCTCGTTGCTCTTGTGCTAACATAGCCCCTAGGGCTTCATCATTGACAGTGAGATAGAGCAAAAGAGGTTTCTCCTTGTGCGGCGGAACAAGAACAAGAGGGCACGTCAAGTAATGCTTCACTTGGTCGAAGGCTTCTTGGCACGCGTCGGACCATTCTAAAGCCACGTTCTTCTTGAGTAGCTTGAAGATTGGCTCGCACATAGAAGTGAGTTGGTGCACAAACCGACTGATGTATTGCAGTCTGCCCATGAAACCTTTGATCTCTTCCTGTGTCTTTGGAGGAGGCATGTCAATGATTGCCTTGATTTTGGAGGGGTCTACTTCAATTCCCCTTTCAGTGACCATATAACCAAGGACTTTGCCTTGGATAACCCCGAACGTGCACTTTGCAGGGTTGAGCCTCATCTTGTGTTGACGAAGCCTTTCGAAGAACTTGCGGAGATCGATTAAATGTCGACCATCGGTCCCCTTGGAGTGAATGATCATGTCGTCCACATACACCTCGATTTCTTTGTGAATCATATCGTGGAACAAGTCTGTCACGGCTCTTTGGTAGGAAGCCCCAGCATTTCTTAACCCAAATGGCATGACTGTGTAGCAAAAGGTACCTCACGGTGTTGTGAAGGCTGTCTTGTGTTGATCTTCTTCGGCCATGAGAATCTGATTGTATTCGGCGAACCCATCCACGAAGGAGCGAACCTCATAGGCAGCAGTGGAGTCGACCAACATGTCGATGTTAGGGAGTGGAAAATCATCCTTTGGGGAAGCTTTGTTCAAATCCTGGAAGTCCACACAAACTCGAACCTTGCCGTTTGCCTTTCTGACTGTCACAATGTTGGCTAACCATATCGGATACTCGATAACCTTGATGAAACCCACACTGAGGAGCTTCTCAATCTCTACCTTGACTTGCAGAGATCATTCTGGCTTGATCTTTCTGAGCTTCTGCTTTACTGGCCTGGCATCTTCTCTGATCGGAATTCTGTGCTCCGCTACCTTTCTGTCCAAACCCGGCATGTCTTTGTATGACCATGCGAACACATCCACGAACTCCCGCAGTAGTGCAGTCAATCTGTCTCTGTCGTCCCCCTTGAAGAAGCTTCCAATCTTAGTCTCTCTTGGTTCTTCTTCGGTACCCAGATTAACAACATGCAATTCTTCGTTAGCCTTTGGACCATTTTCACCACGACTATGGACTTGTTGAGCAAGTTCATTTAAGTATGTTGTGTTTTCGTAGTCTATTTCATCATAATTTGAATCGTTATTAACTTGTTCGTTAAGTTCATTATTAGTTAATTCATCATTTATGATGTTTGCAATCTCAGGGTACTCAGAAATATCAAATTTTTCATTAGCAAAGAAAGGAAACACACGCTCGGCTATGGCCTCCAAATCCTCTTGGGTGAGGGTATTAGAGACACTCTCGGACTCGAAAGTAAGTGTGAGCCGCTCTTCCTTTGTTGCTGTGCGGGGTATGCAACCCATTTTCTGGACTAAGAATTCTTCGGATACCACGGGCCCTTTCGTAGAATACCAATTGTTGATCGGCTCGGAGCTTGGCGAGATCTCACTGATAGTCTCATTCATGATGACGGTGTCATGGATGGCGTTGACTTGGCATTCATTCATTATGGCAAGCTCTTCGAACATGGAGGCTAAATCTGTCAGTTCTTCCCCCACGGTGATTTCTGTCTCGGACTCTATAGTCACCTTCCTTCCCCACCATTCACGGGGCGACATGGGAGTTGGTTCCCTTTCGGATGTCTGGATCTCACAATTGGAGAAGATTTCGAGGCCGGGCTTTTTGACACCCTTATTGTTAACCCATGGCTCGGGAAAGATCATGTATGGAACGTCTTCCCCTTGGCGGACAAAATAGCCATTCAAAGTCTTGCGGTAAGGCCTTAGATTAGGGACCTCATAATGTCGGCCTTCTTTACGAGCTCAGGCCTTTTCATTCTTGATTGCTTGCTCTTGTTTCAAGCCCTCTATGGAAGGCTCGTACCCCAAACCGAATTTGTTCTTGACAAATGGGACTTGCACAGGATGTAGGATTCCTTGTTGATATCTCCCTAAGCCTAAACCAGGGAAGTAGTCCATATTCCTCATCATGCGGAGGAATTTGTGATTGCTGGGGGTCCATGATCCGTTTCCCCCTTCTTTGTCAATGGCGTTGATTGAGACGCCGAAGAGAGTGGAGTCTGGTAGACCATGCTGAACTTGGTGGACGGGCTCACCTTTTCTGTGGATAGTGACGTTTTCAGCCATGACAGTCACTATTTCATCACCATTTCGGATCTTGACACATTGGTGGAGAGTTGACGGTACGGCATTAGCACTGTGAATCCATGGTCGACCCAAAAGTAAGTTGAACGAGGCCGGGATATCAAGCACTTGGAATGGAACGGACATGACCATGCTCCCAAACTCAATGTCTATTTCAATCATACCCATGACTGTACGGGCGGTGCTGTCATAACCTCGGATTACTTGAGTAGAAGGCTTCAAATCAGAATCCTTAGGCCCCAGTATGCCCATGATTCTGCCAGGCATGAGATTGAGTGCGGAACCACCATCCACTAAGACTCTTGAGACGGGCCTCCCCTAGCTCGTACCTTGAGGTAAATAGCTTTGTTGTGGTCGGAACCAAATGGTGGAAGGTCCATATCGGCAAAGGTGATGACGTTGCCAAAATGAATGTGACCGATCATTGCCGTGAGGTCCTCGGGAGTAGTATCGGGAGAAACTGATGTATCATCGAGATTGCGGATGACAAGATCTCGGTGTTTCTTTGAGGATGCAATGAGGTCCCAAATAGAGATGTTGGCTTGAGTTTTCTTGAGTTGGACAAGTAGAGGGTCTTCGGGAATGTCGCGAGCTTGCGGCCTTTGAGAAGAGGAGCTTGGTGCGGAAGTGGAAGGGTTGCTTGCTATGACTCGACCGGATCGAGTTAGCATGTTGACATTCCCATCTTGCTTCTTTTTCCTATTCTCTAGTACTTCCCTCATTACCTCATCGTAAGTCACTACATAACAAGAATTGTCAAGTTTATTCATAACATTGGGGCCCCCATTCACAATTGGGATTGAATGGGTGGTCCCCTCGAGTTCTCCTATCTCTATTACATTGACATGTTCGTCATTAGTCACTACAAATTCTTTCTTGTCTATGAGATCTTGAATGACATTGCGGATAACGAAGCAATCCTCGGTGGTGTGGCCACTATATTGGTGGTAGCCACAATATTTGTGGTGAGCATGATTGGGGTGGACCCTCTTGGGTTGGTACCCTTGCACGGGTGTGACTTGGCCCTTTGCTTTGAAGACTTCGAACACTTCGGTTTGAGTCATGCCCTGGAGAGGCATGTAGACACGGTCATTTCGAGACTTCTTCCCTTGAGGTGGAGGAACCTTTTTGTAATCGATAGTGCCGGCGTTGACCGAGGCCTCTTTTGTGGAGTTGGAAGCGGCCTTGTATCGGTAAGTAGGAGTGGCCTTCTTGATCTCCTTGGGCAAGTCATCCATGCGTACCCCCGCCTCATACATTTGGGAGAAGTCGGAGTAGCAAGCCCCACTTAGGTGAGTGCGGAGATCAATCTTGAGACACTTGAGAAAGATGTCCATTTGCTCTTTTGTGTTCGGCCTCTCAACAATTTCAGAGAGTTTGTCATTCCATCTCCTTGTGAAGTCAATGAAGGACTCGTTGTCTCTTTGAGTAGTGTTCTCTAGCTCTTTCCTGGTGGGCCGGTGAGTGGTGTTGCCTTGGTATTGTGACTTGAAGGCAAGCATGGCGGAGTCCCAATCAAGACGGACAGTGAGCGGGAGAGTAGCATACCAATCTTTTGCCGCCCCCTCGAGAGTGAGAGGAAAGCATTGAGCCATCACCTTGGGAGAGACCTTCTTCGGAACCATTGCCCAAATATAAGTCTCAATGTGAGCCATAGGACAAGAGTTGCCCTTGAATTTGCTTATGTCGGGCATCTTGAACTTATCGGGAAGAGCGGCCATAGTACTCATGAGGATGGATGATTGATAAAGGCTTGTGTCGGAGCCTTTCCCCATGTTGAGCCCATTGAATTTTTGGTCGATGTAGGCCATGATAGAATCCACCATTTTGGGCTCATTGTTCTCGGAACTCGGCTCCCCCATTTTCTTGGTGCGGGTGTTGACATAAGGTGTCACGACCCGAAATATAGGCTCTATTTTATTAGTAATAAATAATTATTTATTTATTTATTTGCTTGTTTATTTATTTAAATTATTATTTATTTAAATATTTATGTGTGCAATTTAAGTGTTATAATAATTACGCTTAGTATTTTATTCGAGTTATTTGGGCTAGTGTGGAAGTGTCGAGTCTTAATTGTTAGAAGGGAGTGTAGTGTTTATGTGTAGTGTAAGGGAGGGGGCCTAAGTGTAAATCTTTTAAACATTTCCCTCACCTCCCTCACCTTCTCCCCCTCACCTCCCTCACCTTCTCCCTCACTCTTTCTCCAACTCCCAGCCAACTCTCCATCTCTCTAGCATTTTGGGTAAGTCTCTCTTTCTCTTTACTTCTCTCTTCATTTTCTCCTTCTTCCTCTCATCTTCTCTCATTTCTTAAAACGTGAACATTGTTTAGATCGTCGATAGGATCGTAGGAAGCCAAAAATATTCAAATTCCGTCAACTTTGAGAAAAATCAAGTAAGTTACTTTTCCCCCATTTTGATGCTAAAATGTTCATATCATGCTTAGATAATGTTTGATGTGTTATATTTGAAGTTTGGTTGAGTTTAGAATTTATTTTGAATTTATTTGAGTTCTTGGGAAGAAAATGGTGATTTTGAAATGTTGGGTGTGATTCTTGGTTTTGGGTTGTTAGATGTTGTTGTTTAGGTTCCCTAGATGTTTAGATGTAGTTTTGGTACCTTGGAAACTAGTTTGAAAGCTTTGATTTGAGCATTTATGGAAGGTTTGTGTTTTGGCTCGAAAATGGTGAACCCAGCTGAGATTTCTTCCCAGTCCGTAGACCAGGCGCCCGCCTGACCCTTGCCAGGCGCCCGCCTACATGTCATTTCTGATGACCAAACTTACTGGACATTCAAGCGCCCGCCTGCCCCCTTTCCAGGCGCCCGCCCGCCCCTGTTCCAGGAATTTTGCCCTTTTGCTTGGTTTAAGACTTAAGGCTTAACTAGTTTAGGTTTAATCCTTCTAATTAACTTAAGATAACACCGTGGAACACTTTATTGTGTGGATTTGATTCTTTCGTGAATAAATATGATGTGAAATGTATTTAAGTACCGTTTTGGTAATGTAGTTCATCTTTGATGTGCTGTTTTCATTGGTTGACCTTTGTGGTAACTTAATTTGATTGGTTCCCTACTTTGGAACCTTAAGTTGTTCATTCATGCTAAATTATTATTACTTAGCATTTATTTGAAAGTCCAGCTGGTATTTTGTGTGTGTTTGGGCGATGGGAAAGATTATAATGGCAAAGCCAAGTCCATTATAATGTTGACCATTGTTTTGCCCCCTTCTTTACCCCTTCTCCAGATTGGCCTTGGAAAGGATAAGTCAGCGTTCCTTTGTGAATGTATCTGGCTAGCGGGTATGACTTTGTGTCATGATCCTTGTCCATTGTGACACTGTTATGGTTATTGGTTCCGGTACCGGGGTTTCTCTTCGGCTTTCATGCTATGATGAAGATGATGATTTGTTGATTATTGAAGTTGCGCAGCGATCCTTTATTTGGATGATCCGGTTTGGAAAACCTTGGCTATATCCTTTGTTATGTGTTTATTTCCGCTGCTATCTGATTTATGATATTTGCTATGTGCTATGTGATATTTATTATTGCTTATTGTATATTGCATCATAGCATGTCATGTAGTTGCATTAGTAACTTATTGAGATTTATCTCACCCCCTTTTCTTTTATCTTTGTTTTTCCTTAACCCCCCCCTAGGTGCTAAGGATTAGTCTCGCTGATCACGAGAAAGAGGACGTCGAGTGTGGATCCGTTCTTTTGGGGAAGGTTATTATAGGTTGGTTTACATTATGTAAATGTGTAACCATTTTGGGGATAGTTGTACCAAACAATGACGTCACTAAGATTTGTATATTTGTATTTTGTTGGGCATAAACTTGTGGAAGTTTATGATAGTTGTATTTGGTTTTATTAAACTTGGTTTTGTAAACTTTGGATCATTACCTTTTGGTATCAATTGGAATTTTTAACTTCAGTATTTCTCAGTTTTGTTTTAGAGTCGACGTCCAGATCGCGGTCCCGGGGCTCGCGGGGCCCGGGGTCGCGACATAAGGACTTTTGAACAAACCCTCGGTCCATTCGGATTCATCATCATTATTCTTGTTCTTCCCCTTGGCAAGGTTAGTGAGCTTTTCTTTCATTAGCTCCATCTCGGCCTCGTGGGCCTCCCTTTGGCTGTCAAGGTGGGATTGCCAAATGTCGTCTTTGCTTTGTGCCTCCTTATTGAGGGTGGAGACTTGCTCTTGGAGGAGTTGGACCATGGTTGAGAGCTGTTCGAGAGACATGGTGTTGCTGCTGCCGGTCATGATTGATGTAGTAGCTGTTGGAGTGATCTCTTCACAGACTAACCGATTTGCCGAATCCCGGTAGACTCTGTAAGTACCAATTGAACCTATATTGCAGAAGAGGCCCTTGTCAGTCTTGAGTAACACTTGCGGTCCACGAGGAGGCTTAGAACACACAGTTGGGCACACGACTCGAACCACAAAAGAAAAGACTTTTTTTTTTTTTTTTTTATAAGTCGGAGGGAATGGATCCCTTTTGGGGTTTCTAAGAGAATAATGGAATCGTCACACAAGTATATAGACCATCTCACGGTCCCATATACTCATCGGATTCCATCGCGCTTGTGAATCGTACATGTATCGATATTAAACTAAATAAATGTAGTAAAGCATACATGCGGGGACGGATTTTTTATTTTCTTCCAAAATAACCACTTTTGGGGACGGATTTTTATTGCGTCCATTTCAACAAGTTGGCATGTATGATTTGAAGACATTAGTTTAGGGAAATCTCGGTACATGGAAACCGACTTGAGTCACGGAGTATTAGACCCTAACTAGAATTGTGTGGCTTGTGCTCGGCTCGAATATGAGGCTCAAAGGTCACCCCCGGCATGTAGTCTTGAACTACGCCACGGGCTGAGGTTTACCGCTTCGAAAGAGCCAAGGTCGAGTGGAGCTTGAAACTTTCTAGGACGGGCCTCGACGGGTTTGGGGTTGGACTTGTGCGACTCGATAGTGAGCAGTTCATAGGAATTTGTGCATGTAGTGTGAGGTCTAACAAGTGACAAAATTATTTATTTATTTTTTATATTTTTTTTTTTTTTGAAAAGAAAGAAAAACAAACAAAACACATAAGCACATGAATTACAACTCCCGAATCACCCGTGTGACCGGTAAAATGAACACAAAATTAAAACAGTCCAAGGGTTCAATTCTGTTCTGATGCAGGCAACTGTGCCCACACCCCACTGTTCTGTTCAGTCACTGAAGCCTGTTTCTGTTCTGAGAATCAACCCAGAAGCGTGCGCCTCTGAGTGTTGATGTGGGACGCGCGCTCATGGCGCAATGCTATTAGGAGGCGCGCGCTTCTGGTCACACCTGTCAGAATGTCAGATTTTGGACTCAGGGGATTGCCCTGGTCCTATGTTCATATTGTAACCCCTGCCGAAATGATTAGTGCAGAATAGCAGAAGAAGAAGATGAAGAACATTAAGAAGTGGGCGATTCTGGTCCTTGATGCGGGATGCGCGCGCCTTAGGATGAAGAGGCCAGACGCGCGCGCCTCCCCCATCAGGAATCAGAATGCCCAGAAAGGATGTAGATTTTGATCAGATGCAAGTTTAACCCTCAAATGTCCCCAGCGGAGTCGCCACTGTAGATACCCTGGGGAGACACGGTTTTAGGCTAGAGCGGTGAATTATCCTAGGATGTCTAACTTGTTTTAGATTGTTTGGAGTCGCCACCTATGTTTTGAAGAACATAAGAAAAACCTATTGATTATAGCCTAAGTTTGATTACGAAAACAGAGATTCTTTGTTTTGAGGTTCGGGGGTTAGATTACGAGATGGTGTTAGTACCCGATCTAAAAATGAGTTTATTAGGGATTTCCCAAATACACAAGGACTTTATAGGAATTACAAACCTTGCAAAGACTTGTCCTGGATTCCCAAAATATACCTCATTGTTTTAGAACATCTTAAAGATGGCCAAAATAGGGTTTCCATAAAACATGCAAAACCCTAGCTTAATAATTAAGGCAGCCAGGAATGATGGCCACGCGGCCACATTCGTCCAAGCTCCAACCTTGGCCACGCGGCCAACATCGCCTCCGCCCTCCATCTTGGCCACGCGGCCACATCCGCCCCGGATGATCTGGACCGTCAGATGTCTCCATCAGTTTACTATTTAAAGACCTCCCTTGCCTCATAATTGGGGGATCCGAATTTGAGAGCTCTTAAGGGACGATTTTGCTCCCAAATCAAGTCATTCAAGCCTCCAAAAACACTCTCAAGAATCCCAAGAAGATCCAAGGTTATTTCTTGCCAACAAAGGTAAGTTTTCTAAGTTTTTCTTCATGTTCTTGCCATATTATTAATTTAGATCCATAATATTCATATTCTTAATATGTTTATTCATGTGTTCTTCATAATATTCATGTTCCTAACATCTTTATTCATTTTTCTTCATGACATTCATATTTTCATAATATGTTCTTCGCATGTTCATCATATTCTTAGGTTAAAACCTTATTTATGCCATTTTTAGGGTTACGATCTTCATGTTAACATGTTATTTCATAGCCAATGATGATCTAGGGTTCATCAACCCAAGGATGATCTAGGAACTACTTCTAAACCTTAATCTTTAGGTAATTCCCCCCTCATTATTTATGATCCCGATTCTTCTGCCTATTCTAAATTCTTCTCGAACTACGCTGACCTGAGCTTCTCACATTGAGAGGAATGTAGGCAATCTTCGGATCTGGTCTCAATCACTAACACACTATATACATCGCATCATGATAGAAAGACCGATCAATTCGGGCAATAGGAGTGATAACGTGAATATTCTTCTCTTGTTGTAATTTGACCCCTGAACCCATTAACATGCTTTTCTCAATGTTTTGGCTATAATTAAAACGGCGTGGCGACTCTCATAATTTTAATGTTTCAATGAATATCTCAAATTCAAACACACGTATTCACAGTGGCGACTCTGCTGGGGACTGCTTTGAAACTTTTTCAAACTTAGTGGGTCTAACTTTCGTTCACATCATGATGTTTGCCATGTTCTCACATGCACCTTACACTTTGCCATGTTCTCACATGCACCACGCACTTTGCCATGTTCTCACATTCACCACGCACTTTGCCATGTTTGCACATGCACCTCACACTTTGCCATGTTTGCACATGCACCTCACACCTTGCCATGTTTGCACATGCACCTCACACTTTGCGTTTGCACATGCACCTCACACTTTGCCATGTTTGCAAATGCACCTCACACTTTGCCATGTTTACACATGCACCTCACACTTTGCCATGGTTGCACATGCACCTTGTATTTTTTCCATGTTAATATGTGTACCTTGTATTTTTTCAATACATGTATTTTTTTGTACTTTCCCTGTAGTACTAAGGTCAAACGAGACTTTGCTATGATCCCTTGTACATTCTTATCCTCTCACTCTTCTCTCTCTCTTGCATTGCATCATTCAAGCATTAAAAAAACACCTCTCTTTTCTCCCTAAAAAGAATTAGTTTCTTGCCACACACTACCACTAGTCCGTGTCAGCACTGCACAGGTCCCCATTACCCGGAGTATTCGATGTGCAGAAATTTGTACGCTACTGTCGCATTCTTTTCGAGTCACTCGTCTACCCCACTCACCATGTACGTTCCACGAGCGGTGGGAACCTTTATCCTACCCGTGTCAACCCACACATAGAGATTAGGACACTCCTTGGATCAACCATTTAGGATGTAAATAAATGCAAAACTTTTCGCAAAATAAAATGTGCATTGCATCTAGGCGACCTCTAAGGTCCATCGCTCACCCCTTGGGCTATCTATCAAAATTCCTCATCTTGGCCTATCTAGGTTACCTACCCATCATTGCGAACCATTTGGGTCTACCCTTCATCTCGACCCGCTTTGGCCAAAATCCCACCATCCTTTGGCCTCTTAGGACAATCTTATCTACCTTTGACCTCCTAGGTCAACCTTTGACCGCCTAGGTCAACCTTCCCAACCTTTGACCTCCTAGGTCAACCTTATCTACCTTTGACCTCCTAGGTCAACCTTTGACCCCCTAGGTCAACCTTACCACCCTTTGACCTCTTAGTCCAACCTTTGACCCCCTAGGTCAACCTTTGACCTCCTAGGTCAACCTTCTCCGCTCTTGACCTCCTAGGTCAACCTTTGACCCCCTAGGTCAACCTTATCACCTTCGACCCTTTAGGTCAACCTTTGACCCCCTAGGTCAACCTTAGGTCGACATTTGACCCCGTAGGTCAACCTTATCACCTTCGACCTCTTAGGTCAACCCTTGACCTCCTAGGTCAACCTTATCACCTCTGACCCCCTAGGTCAAACTTTATCATCTATGACCTCTTAGGTCTACCCTTTGGCCTCTTAGGAGAACTTTATCTACCTTTGACCTCCTAGGTCAACCTTTGACCGCCTAGGTCAACCTTCCCAACCTTTGACCTCCTAGGTCAACCTTATCTATCTTTCACCTCCTAGGTCAACCTTTGACCCCTTAGGTCAGCCTTACCACCCTTTGACCTCTTAGGGCAACTTTGACCCCTAGGTCAACCTTTGACCTCCTAGGTCAACCATATTCGCCTTTGACCTCCTAGGTCAACCATTGACCCCCTAGGTCAACCTTATCTACCTTTGACCTCCTAGGTCTACCCTTGACCTCCTAGGTCAACCTTACCACCTTTGCCCCCCTAGGTCAACTTTATCGTCTTTGACCTCTTAGGTCTACCCTTGACCGCCTAGGTCAACTTTATCCGCCTTTGACCTCTTAGGTCTACCCTTGACCTCCTAGGTCAACCTTATCACCCTCGACCTCTTAGGTCACCCCTCGACCTCTTAGGTCAACCCTTGACCGCCTAGGTCAACTTTATCCGCCTCCGACCTCTTAGGTCAACCCTTGACCTCATAGGTTAACCTTATCACCTCCGACCTCTTAGGTCAACCCTTGACCACCTAGGTCAACCTTATCACCTCCGACCCCTTAGGTCAACCTTATCACTTTTGACCCCTTAGGTCAAACTTATCTACCTTCGACCTCTTAGGTCAACCCTTGACCTCCTTGGACAACCTTATCACATTTAACCCCCTAGGTGAACTTTATCTTCTTTGACCTCTTAGGTCTACCCCTTGACCCCCTAGGTCAACCTCATCCGCCTTCGACCTCTTAGGTCAACCTTTGACCCCCTAGGTCAACTTAATCATCTTTGACCTCTTAGGTCAACCTTTGACCCCCTAGGTCAACCTCATCCTCCTAGGTCAACCTTATCACCTTTGACCTCTTAGGTCAACCTTTGAGCCCCTCCGTCAACATTATCACCCGTTGACCTCTTAGGTCAACCTTTAACCTCCTAGGTCAACCCAATCACCTTCGACCTCTTAGGTCAAACTTGGACTCCTAGGTCAACCTTATCCGTTTTCGACCTCTTAGGTCAATCTTTGATTCCATAGGTGAACCCAATTACCTTTGGTCCTAACCCGCTTAGGTCAAACCGTCATCTTGACCCACCTAGGTCATTATTGGACCCACCGTCGTCCAAACCAACCTAGGTCAACCCGTTTAGGTCCACACACCATCCTTTACCCATTTAGGTCAACTTGTCCATCTTAGGTTAAAACTACCCCTTCACCTTTGACCCATCAAGGTCACCCCGTGACCCGCTTAGGTCGACTTACCTATCTTGGATCCATCTAGGTCAATCTCCAACCTTCCTTAGTCCACCAACCCGAATAGGTCAACCTTAGACCCGCTTAGGTCAAACCATGTCTATCCCGCTTAGATCATCCCATAGGCAAACCGCTACAACCCGCTATCTTGATTCATTCACCATATAGGTCAATCCAACCCTTCTCATTTAGGTCGATCTATCCTTTACCCATCTAGGTCAGCCCATCATTATCGTCGCATCCTAGCTTGAACCATTTATTGTCTCAAAACTTAGGTCAAATTTAGGTCAAACCTTAAGTCAAACCTTACCCGATTCCTATAGGTCTTTCCTCACCCATGCTTGACTACAGACTGAGTCATCTCCCTCTTTTTGACCCCTATGGTCATCTCTCACCTCTTTTTAAAAGTCTAACTTGATTCGAATTACGGCGACCTGAGCCTCTTATTGTGTGGGACCTCTCCCTCATCATAAGGGGAACGTAGGCAACTTCGGCCCGGTCAAACTTTCAATTTTTTACCAAAATGCATTTCAAAAATGTGGAGACCGACTCTTTTCCAAAAAATGATTTTATAACGATGCCTTTATCATTAAATACGAATCTAATTCTTTCATGACTAGAGTTCTGCATCATGTCGGCTGCAAGGAACATCGAAGTTGCAACTGAAGCTGCTACCCAAGATCCTGAGACAATCCTCTACACCGGTACTGCTCTCAGTAAGCAAGCATCCCACTTCGAAGCCATCCTCGATGAACAAGCAATCCACTTTAAGGCCATTCTCAACGAGCAAGCAACACACTTTCAGAAGGAGATGCATAAGACCCTAAGAAATATCGAGAGGCGCCATTTGTATGACATTCGTGGCGTTTATGATTACCTCAGCCGAGTTCTCCCTCTTGCTCAATGTCAACACCCGTATGCTCCTCAAATGTACGGGCCGCCACAGACTTTCCCCGTCGGGATGCCTCCTATGACTACCCATCAACAAGGGGTACCGGTACCTAAATCAACCTCAAAGACAGTTCGTGAAATGAAGGACGAGCGCGAATTCGACGACTTAGGTATGCCGTTAGCTAAATTCTTCAAAGGTATGGTTCGAGCTGGCAAGTTGGCTCCTCTACTCAACTATGAACCAAACAGGGCAAGACCAGACTTGGATCCCTCCAAATGCTGAAAATACCACCAGTACATTGGGCATGACACTTAAGGTTGCCTCCAATTGAAAAGGAAGATCCAAAGCCTCATTGATAGCGGAGCCATCACCCGCGATGGGAATGCATGGGCGTGAGCAAAGTCCAAACAAGAAAGAGCAAACTGGGGCTACCTCTTTTAAATAATAAATACAAAGGGTCATTCAGTCTTCGTAGGTTCTAGAGTGTCTTTAGTCAAAAGTCCACCATGGACTATTTTTGTTTCTTTAGTAAAATTCCACCCCGGATTAGTCGTTTTTGTTTCAAATAATAAAAGAGTCTTTATTTCTTTTCTCTCTAGACTTGAGACATAATCTTGCATAAATCAATTCCATGAAAATTGTCTTATTCACCATCTTCACTTGATTGCTATATCTTTATATGATGAATTAATCTTAATCTTACTCATTAATGACGACTCATTAAAAGGTAAATGGACCCATAAACCATTCACATAACTAAATGCACAATTAGTCTCAAGATAACAAATGCTTTGACCAATTGGGATGAACGAATCACTTTCTCTTCTCTCTACATTCTACCCCTATACACCTTCTCCCATACACTATCCTCATACGCCTCTCATCCCACCATTAGACCCCTTTTCCATACGGTCATGACAAAGAAATGGACTGCGGTTGCTCATCATCAAATAGACATCCATGCTGCCACAATTTAAGGGGTTGTTTGTTCCCTTCATAAGTACTACATGCCGATACACCGGGGCTGTCCGTATTCCATCGAAAATATAAAAGAAATGCACGAAGTTGTTCATGCCATTAATAGGTGCCACGTGATAATCCAATGGAGCTCTACCGGTATAAATCAAGGGGCTAGGATGCCCTCCGCTAGCAAAAGGCCGCTTGAACTATAAAGAGGCTACCTCGCAATCGAGAGAGGCGAAAGCAAACTAGGGGCTCGTCTTGCCCAATGTTTCATGTACAAATATATAAAAAAGGCTCGCTAGGTTGAAACCTAAAAGGGCAACCTAGGCAAAAGTTAGAGCATTGCACCAAAAAGAAGCCCGCTAAGTTGAAAACCCGAAAGGGCGGCCTAGGCAAAAAAAGGGTGTGCACAAAGAGATAAAATAAAAAAAAAATAAAGAAAAATAGAAGGGGCTATCACCATAGAAAGTAAAAGTCCCATTTTATTTTCACTTCAAATGTTCTATTTTTCTTTCTTTCCCTACAAAGAAGATTAACGCGGTAGCAGAAGCCATGACAACTACAATGGAGCAATCCACCGCAATGAGCTGCAATGAAGCAATCCAAAGCAACAAGCTATAACGGAGTAACCTATCGCGACAAATGAACCTCATACTCAAACCCAACTCCATCATCAGCCAGGATATCCCCGAACTACGCGGACCTGAGCTTCTCACCTTGAGGAGAACGTAGGCAACCTTAGGGTCCGGTCCAAAATATACACAACCCACCTCGTAGCCAATTTTCCTTCTCTCCTCTCTTGCCCCATATTTCTACTCCTGACTTCTTCACTCACAATTGATCAAAACATTTATTATTTCGAGACTACTTGTCTAAAACATAATTATAAGATGCATAACTAATCAACGAGGTCCATTCTCGAGCAATCAAATGAGAATCTTGAATAAAACAATTTTCAAATGTCTCGACAAGTCTTCCATTCTACAATCTAGGAAAGAGCTAAACACTTACTTTCTGTCAAGCAGGGGCTTCCTCCCGTTTGTACATATATACACTCAGTTGCCCAAAGAGTCAAAATGTGAGTACTATCTCTCTCTCTCTTACTCTCCCCAAAATGCCCCCGCATGTTTTCAAACAATTCTTTTTTCCTTTTTTGAGTCGACTGAATGATTTCAAAAAAAATAAAAAATAAAAATAAAAATAAAAAATGATGACGCAAAAGAGATGCCCGCTAGATTGAAAACCCGCAAGGGCGGTCTAGAAAGAAAAAGGGTGTGTCTTAAAGGAGGTAGGATACCCCGCTCTACGCCCTTATCGAACTAGGGCTCCCCCAACAGAATGGGTCGACTATGTGGTTTCTCGGAGAATATCGAGGCTTCAACAAGGATGTACCCCTCATCGTCAAACTCTGCACATGATGAACACTTTGAATTTGTTAGAATCATAACTAATTATAAGGCATCTTTATAAAATCATAACACTTTCAAAAGTATTCTCTTCCCTGACACTTTGTTTATAAACCCGCACTCTCGGTCTCCACAAAATTGTAAAAACATCCTCTATCCATCTGAGACCCATCTCCGTGATTCTTGAGTTGACTTGGTCCTTTACCCTATCTCCTACACTTTAGGGAACCCCTAGGCCTAAACCCTCAACTCTCTACGTCCCAATCTGACTTGATTCAAAACCTTAGGTCCCGCACCTACCCGGTCAGTCTTACATAGTTTACACCATAACCCCTTAGCTCGACCCTCCACAAGTTAGTAGCGGGACTCCTAAAGCTTCAAACCAGTCTTATCCAAAACCTCAAGCCTTAAACCAGTCTACCGAATCCAAATCCTTAGAATGACCCATTAGGTCCCGAACCTACTGGTCTCGAGTCTACCTGATCTCTTAGATCCCAAACCTACCAATATATATTCATCCTTACCTTGTCCAGACTATGTCTCCCTTATCCTCTTAGGTCCAACCTCTTAGGTCTACCCAGTCTAACCTATTGAACGATCCCTCAGATCCCAAGTCCATTCAAGTCTACCAAGCGCCTACCTTGTAGGTCTCTAGCATATCTGATCCACACTTTAGGTCTCAACTCCTAAACCCTTTAGATCACAAAAATGTCTACCCTCTAGGTCTATAACCTTAGATGACAAACCTTAGAACTCTTTAGTTCCCAAGCCTGCTCGGTCCAACCAAAATAATTCCATCTACGCCTACCGTCATACCCAAACCATGGCCCTTCCACTCTTAAACCTAGTGTCACTCCTTAGCTTCAAAAGACTTCCTAGTCTGACCTTCAACCCCTTAGGTCTCTAACCTACTCAATCCGAGCCGAGTCCAAACCTCGCCACCTACAAGGTCCACCCTTGAACTCCATGGATCTCAAACCTTTCTTCCCCACGAGTCCAAACCTCAAACGTACTCGAACGCATAGGACCTCCCGCGTACCGTGATATGCCATAAAGATATCAAAACCCATCCAGTCAAAAATCGTGCGCTTAACACCTTTGGTCCCATACCAAACCCACCTTCGCAATCGCCGAACGAGCTTGGTCACGCGTAATGACCTCTGAGACAAACTTAGGACCTAAGCATACCCAATCCAACTTAGGTACCTATTGTACTCAAGCAAAGTCTTGGACACTCAATCCCTTTACCTAAAGCGCCAACATGGTCATATATCCAAAACCATTTCCCGCACCTATGGTTCGCACCTAGCCTAAACTTTTAAACACTCTAGGATCCAAGCCCGACATGCGTATTAGGTACTAGGATCATCCAATCCCAATCCGTTGCTCCTTGGCCGACCTCAAGCCTGCTTGGTCCTAACCCATAACGCGGTTTATCTAGGACAAAAGACTTACCCGCTTGAAAGCCTTATGTCCCAACGCTACCCTGCCTAGCCTTCGATCTCCTAGATCTCACGCCTACCATTCCATTAGGCCCCGGTCTCCTTAACACATGTCTGAGTCTTACCCTAGCTAAACCCTAGCACTCTAGCCTAGGTCTAACCTATCGAGCCTATCCAGCCATGAGGTATCAAGCTCACCTGCCCCAAACCGCAACACTCTTAGACCTCAAATTTGCTCGGTCTAAACCAAGACAAACCTTCAAATGCTTTCGGTCTCCAAACCCTAGCCTCAAGCCTAGGTAGTCACCTTCTATCCGAAGCCTAGCCTTAAACCTAGGTAATCACATTCTCTCAACCCCAGCCTCAAGCCTAGGTTGCCACATCCTCTACAAACCCTAGCCTCTAGCCTAGGAAGTCACATGCGCTCCGAACCCTAGCCTCAAGCCTAGGTAATCACATCTTCCCAAACCCTAGCCTAAAGCCTAGGTAGTCACATTCCCTCCAAACCCTAGCCTCAAGCCTAGGTAGTCGCATTCTCTCCAAACCCTAGCCCCAAGCCTAGGTAATTATATCCTTCCAAACCCTAGCCTAAAGCCTAGGAAGTTACATCCTTCTTAAACCCTAGCCTCGATCCTAGGTAGCCACATCCTTCCTTAAACCCTACCCTCGAGCCTAGGTAGTCACATTCCCTCCAAACTCTAGCCTCAAGCCTAGGTAGTCGATATTCTTTCCAAACCCTAGCCTCAAACCTAGGAAGTCGCGTTCTCCCCAAACCCTAGCCTCAAGCCTAGGTAGTCACATATCTTCAAGCCTAGGAAACCGCAACATCCTCTTTAACCCTAGCCCAAGTTCTAGGGAATTTCCAAAGCCCCACATGCAACATCATTTCCAAATTCCCGAAACCCTAGTCTCGAAACCTAGGAAATTTACAATCTTAATCCCCCGTCTTATTGAGCCTTAACCCAAAACCTAGGATACAATGCCCTGTCCAAAACTTAATCAACCCTAGCCTCAGGCCTAGGAAGCCGCATTCGCTCTAAACCCTAGCCTCGAGCCTAGGTAGTCGCATTCGCTCTAAACCCTAGCCTCGAGCCTAGGTACTCGCATTCGCTCCAAACCCTAGTCTCAAGCCTAGGTAGTCACACTCTTTCTAAACCCTAGCCGCAGGGCCTAGGAGACTATATCCTCACTAAACTCTATCATCGAGCCTAGGATTCAACATTCCCTTCAAACCCTAGTCCTAGACCTAGGAAATTCCTTCACCTTAGTCTCAAAATATAGGAAGTTTACCATCCTTATCCTTAAAACCTAGCCTAAAGCCTAGGTTACCACGAACATTTCCAAGCCATAGTCACCAATCCTGGAAAATGGTGAACCCTAACATCAAGCTTAATGGACCTTCCACAAAAGCAATCCCTCTTCCCAACGGTCCATGGTCTCAAGCCTAGGAAGTCACAACCTTTCCAACTCCCAGCCTTATGTCTAAAAGCCAACGCCTTTGCAACCTCTGAGCCTACCACAACTCCAAGCCCTAGCCTCCTAGACCTAGGAAATTCCTAAACCCTAGTCCCAAACCTAGGAGAGTCATGGTCCTTAAACACCAGTTTCCAAACCCTTGTTCGAAACCCTAACATCTAGGAAGTTCCCAAACCTCAACCTTTCCAAGCCCTAGCACTAAGCCTAGGATAGAATACTCTCCTCGTGCTTAAATGAACTCCAATCCCTAGCCCGTAAGCCTAGGAAACCCACATTATCTCCAAGACATAATCTAAAGCCCAAGAAGCCGTGACATATTTGGCATCCCTATCTCAAGATTAGGAGATCACCATCTTCCTTATTCCCTTTCCTTAAAAAGCCTTGGGTCCTACTTCTAGGCAACCAAGAAAAATGTCCCTTACCTAACACCTTGGTCTCAATGGCTCGTAGTCTCATTCCCTCCTAAATTAGGATAAGCGGAACCCATATCATGTTTCCCATATTAGCAACTCCCCAAGAGTCGATCTCCTTCGCGTCTCCCTAAAGGTCCTTTGCCCTTGTGACTCCCCGAGAGTCTATCACCTTTGTGACTCCCCGAGAGTCCGTCACCCTTGTGACTCCCCGAGAGTCTATCACCTTTGTGACTCCCCAAGAGTTCATCCCGGTTGCGACTTCATAACAATCCATCATCTTTGCCACCACATGCAAAATTTCAGTTTTACCCCTAGAACATTCCCCTTTGATTCATTTTAGGTGCCCTTAGCACTATTTTGACTGATATTCGTTACCTTTGGGTACGGAAAGCCCCTTAAAATTTCCATTCTTCACTAAATATTTGCTTAGGATTCGTATGATTGCAGAGACTTCGGCGCCTCTATGTCATAGGCATCCTAGATCGATCGTGATTGGCAGAGACCCGGGCGTTTCTAATTACGAGAGATCCAGCATCTATTATTTTAACGCGATCGGCAGAAACCCGGGCGTTTCTGATTGCGTTTAAAATTTTCAAATATTTGCTTAGGATTCGTATGATTGCAGAGACTTCGGCGCCTCTATGTCATACGCATCCTAGATCGATCGTGATTGGCAGAGACCCGGGTGTTTCTAATTACGAGAGATCCAGCATCTATTATTTTAACGCGATCGGCAGAAACCCGGGCGTTTCAGATTGAGTTTAAAATTTCCAAACATTTTCTTAGGATTCGTATGATTACAGAGACTTCGGCGCCTCTATGTCATACGCACCTTAGATCGATCGTGATTGGCAGAAACCCTGGCGTTTCTAATTGCGAGAGATCCAGCATCTATTACTTTAGCGCAATCGGCAGGAACCCGTGCGATCCTGATTGCGTTTTCCATTCCATCTTGGGATTATTTAGACAACATAGTCTTTATTTTTCCCAAATAACTTCATTGCTTACGAATGTTCGTTCTTCATACAAGATAGTATCCATAGGTTTGTTGTCCGCAGCAGAAGTTCGATGTCTCATCTTTCCCCAATAGCTCCGAACTACGACCGGCTTGATTCCTCCGAGGATACGTAGGAAACCTGAAAAGGTTCAACCACCCGACCGACATGGTCATCTACCATCCCCAGCAGATGTATTTTCCCCAGCAGGAGACGTTGCTTCCCAATTTCCCATTAGATTTGAACTACGTTTGGCTTGATTCCCCCGTGGATACGTAGGTCGCCTGCCAAGGTTCAGTCGTTCCCTTACTTTCCGCCTGTTTTGAAACTCATGTTTAAGAACGGTTCCTATTTTTATCGTCGACCCCACATTGCCTTGCAAGAAGCGTCGCCGAGGGGCTACTGTTAGTACCCGATCGAAAAATGAGTTTATTAGGGATTTCCCAAATACACAAGGACTTTATAGGAATTACAAACCTTGCAAAGACTTGTCCTGGATTCCCAAAATATACCTCATTGTTTTAGAACATCTTAAAGATGGCCAAAATAGGGTTTCCATAAAACATGCAAAACCCTAGCTTAATAATTAAGGCAGCCAGGAATGATGGCCACGCGGCCACATTCGTCCAAGCTCCAACCTTGGCCACGCGGCCAACATCGCCGCCGCCCTCCATCTTGGCCACGCGGCCACATCCGCCCCGGATGATCTGGACCGTCAGATCTCTCCATCACTTTCCTATTTAAAGACCTCCCTTGCCTCATAATTGGGGGATCCGAATTTGAGAGCTCTTAAGGGACGATTTTGCTCCCAAATCAAGTCATTCAAGCCTCCAAAAACACTCTCAAAAATCCCAAGAAGATCCAAGGTTATTTCTTGCCAACAAAGGTAAGTTTTCTAAGTTTTTCTTCATGTTCTTGCCATATTATTAATTTAGATCCATAATATTCATATTCTTAATATGTTTATTCATGTGTTCTTCATAATATTCATGTTCCTAACATCTTTATTCATATTTTCTTCATGACATTCATATTTTCATAATATGTTCTTCACATGTTCATCATATTCTTAGGTTAAAACCTTTTTTATGCCATATTTAGGGTTACGATCTTCATGTTAACATGTTATTTCATAGCCAATGATGATCTAGGGTTCATCAACCCAAGGATGATCTAGGAACTACTTCTAAACCCTAATCTTTAGGTAATTCCCCCCTCATTATTTATGATCCCGATTCTTCTGCCTATTCTAAATTCTTCTCGAACTACACTGACATGAGCTTCTCACATTGAGAGGAATGTAGGCAATCTTCGGATCCGGTCTCAATCACTAACACACTATATACATCGCATCATGATAGAAAGACTGATCAATTCGGGCAATAGGAGTGATAACGTGAATATTCTTCTCTTGTTGTAATTTGACCCCTGAACCCATTAACATGCTTTTCTCAATGTTTTGGCTATAATTAAAACGGCGTAGCGACTCTCATAATTTTAATGTTGCAATGAATATCTCAAATTTAAACACACGTATTCACAGATAGGAAGTACCGAAACACCCATCTCGCCCAACTAAAGTTGGTCTTGCTTGATCAAAATCTACATGAATAATAACGGTCTTCTTCTTCTTCTTTAAGTCATAAAAAGGGGGGTTTTTAAATAGAGTTTGGAATGTAGGAGATAACTCCTTAACCAACCTCAATGAGATGAGGTGATCATTAGAGTCATGTCCCAAAATGATTTGGGTGATTGCACGTTTGATTAGAGTAAAAGAGAGAGAGGAGATGAAGTAGAAAAGAAAGGAAAAGATGGAATTTTACCTACAATTTAGACCTTCAAATATTGGTTGATGAGATCCTTGGAGAACCTTCAGAAAGTGGTTTTTGTATAGTTTTTGTAAGTTCAATTTTTGGTCCTTGAAAATGGAGGTAAAGAGAGGTTTTTATAGGTGAAAGATGGGTGTTTTTGGTGCCAAAACTCAGTCACCAAGAAATCCTTCCCGGGCAAAATCCTGTAAATTGAGCAAGGGATAGAATCCCATAGGCGCGCGCTTCCTGCTTTGGGGGCGGGAGGCGCGCGCGCCTGGCTCCTCCTGTCGGAGGCGCGCGACTCAGAGAAGGCAATTTTGACAGAATGGACTAGAAAGTGAGCCCTGTCATTCAGTTTAGTCGCTGGACTTAACGAAGTCAGTCAGGAACTTAACGGAAGTGACAGAAACTAACGAGAAACACTTAAAATGGGGAGAAACACAAAATCAAATGTGCAATCGGGGTGAGCGGTCCAAGGCGGGGTGTCTACACTAGTCACCACGATAGTTTTTATAGAGATGAAACATTCGTGCAGTAGGGATAATTCCCGGTCACCACGATAGTTTTTAAAGAGATGAAATAGTCGTGCAGTAGGGATAACTCCTGGTCACCACGATAGTTTATAAAGAGATGAAACATTCGTGCAGTAGGGATAACTCCCGGTCACCACGATAGGTTTTAAAGAGATGAAACATTCTTGCAGTAGGGATAACTCCCAGTCACCACGATAGTTTTTAAAGAGATGAAACATTCGTGCAGTAGGGATAACTCCAGGTCACCACGATAGTTTTTAAAGGGGTGAAACATTCGTGCAGTAGGGATAACTCCCGGTCACCACGATAGTTTTTAAAGAGATGAAACATTCGTGCAGTAGGGATAACTCCCGGTCACCACGATAGTTTTTAAAGAGATGAAACATTCGTGCAGTAGGGATAACTCCCAGTCACCACGATAGTTTTTAAACAAAGGATAATTTAGAGATTTTTTTAGGCTTTTTAAAACCAAATGATGTTCTAAAGGACAATAGACCCTTGCAGAGTCATAAAGCTGGCGAACTTATCATGAGTCGCGAAGATGACGGAGTGTTATGAAGTTGCAAAAGGGATGAACTCTCATAGAGTCACAAAGGTGATAGACTCTTGGGGAGTCACAAAGGTGAGGGAATCTCGGGGAGTCTCTAATATCTTGTGAGCAAGGATAATCATGGAGAGCATAGTGTTTGGGCTCCACTTGTCTTAAATTAGGAGGGAATGCATAAGACGAGGCTACAAGCCAAGGCATTAGGCAAGGAACCTTTTGGTTTGTTGCTTAGGGTAGGACCTAAGGCTTTTGAGGAATGAGGACCTAAAGATTAGGTTTAGAAATGTTCAGGAAAACTGGCGTTAAGGACCGCCAATTTGGGACTAGGGTTTTAGAAATATCCTAGACTTCGAGGCTAGGGCTTAGAGTTGTGGTAGGCTCAAAGGTTGCAAAGGCGTTGGCTTTTAGACATAAGGCTGGGAGTTGGAAAGGTTGTGACTTCCTAGGCTTGAGACCATGGACCATTGGGAAGAGGGATTGCTTTTGTGGAAGGTCCACTAAGCTTGATGTTAGGGTTCACCATTTTCCGGGATTGGTGACTATGGCTTGGAAATGTTCGTGGTAACCTAGGATTTAGGCTAGGTTTTAAGGCTAAGGACTATAAACTTCCTATATTTTGAGACTAAAGTGAAGGAATTTCCTAGGTCTAGGACTAGGGTTTGAGAGGATATTGCGGTTTCCTAGGCTTAAGGCTAGGGTTTAGAGAGGATATGTGACTACCTAGGCTTGAGGCTAGGGTTTGGGGAAAACGCGACTTTCTAGGTTTGAGGCTAGGGTTTGGAAAGAATGTCGACTACCTAGGCTTGAGGCTAGGGTTTGGAGGGAATGTGACTACCTAGGATCAAGGCTAGGGTTTAAGAAGGATGTAACTTCCTAGGCTTTAGGCTAGGGTTTGGAAGGATGTAATTACCTATGCTTGGGGCTAGGGTTTGGAGAGAATGCGACTACCTAGGCTTGAGGCTAAGGTTTGGAGGGAATGTGACTACCTAGGCTTGAGGCTAGGGTTTGGGAAGATGTGATTACCTAGGCTTGAGGCTAGGGTTCGGAGCGCATGTGACTTCCTAGGCTAGAGGCTAGGGTTTGTAGAGGATGTGTCCACCTAGGCTTGAGGCTATGGTTGAGAGAATGTGATTACCTAGATTTAAGGCTAGGCTTCAGATAGAAGGTGACTACCTAGGCTTGAGGCTAGGGTTTAGAGAGAAGGCCATTACCTAGGTTTGGGACTATGGTTTAGAGGGAATGCGATTACCTAGGTTTAAGGCTAGGCTTTGAATAGAAGGTGACTACCTAGGCTTGAGGCTAGGGTTTGGAGACCGAAAGTATTTGAAGGTTTGTCTTGGTTTAGACAGAGCAAGTTTGAGGTCTAAGAGTGTTGCGGTTTGGGGCAGGTGAGCTTGATACCTTATGGCTGGATAGGCTCGATAGGTTAGACCTAGGCTAGAGTGCTAGGGTTTAGCTAGGGTAAGACTCAGACATGTGTTAAGGAGACCGGGGCCTAATGGAATGGTAGGCGTGAGATCTAGGAGATTGAAGGCTAGGCAGGGTAGCGTTGGGACATAAGGCTTTCTAGCGGGTAAGTCTTTTGTCCTAGAGAAACCGCGTTATGGGTTAGGACCAAGCAGGCTTGAGGTCGGCCAAGGAGCAACAGATTGGGATTGGATGATCCTAGTACCTAATACGCATGTCGGGCTTGGATCCTAGAGTGTTTGAAAGTTTAGGCTAGGTGCGAACCATAGGTGCGGGAAATGGGTTTGGATATGTGACCATGTTGGCGCATAGGTATGGACTTGAGTCTCAAAGACTTTGCTCGAGTGCAATAGGTACCTAACAGGATTGGGTATGCTTAGGACTTAATTTTGTCTTAGAGGTCACGCATGTGACTAACCTCGTTTGGCAATTGCGAAGGTAGGTTAGGGATGGGACCAAAGGTGTTTAAGGACACGGATTTTAACCTGATGGGTATTGAGATCCCTATGGCATGGCGTGGTGCGCAGGAGATCCTATGTACTTGAGCAAGGTTTTAGATTTGGACTCGTTGGGGGAGCGATGTTTGAGATCCATGGAGTTGAAGGGTGGACCTTGTAGGTGGCGAGGTTTGGACTCGGTTTGGATTAAGTAGGTTAGAGTCCTTAAGGGGTTGAAGGTCAGACTAGGAAGTCTTTTGAGGCTAATAGGTGACACTAGGTTGGTACTTGGGATCTCAGGGATTGCTCCATAGGTTAGACTATGTAGACCTAAGAGGTTAGAACTAAGAGGATAAGAGAGCCATGGTTTTAGACATGGTATGGATGAATATATATTGGTAGGTTTGGGATCTAAGAGATCAGGTAGACTCGAGACCGGTAGGTTCGGGACCTAATGGGTCATTCTAAGGATTTGGATTCGGTAGACTGGTTTAAGGCTTTAGGAGTCACGCTACTAACTTGTGGAGGGTCGAGCTAAGGGGTTATGGTGTAACCTATGTAAGACTGACCGGGTAGGTGCGGGACCTAAGGTTTTGAATCAAGTCAGATTGGGACGTAGAGAGTTGAGGGTTTAGGCCAAGGGGTTCCCTAAAGTGTAAGAGATAGGGTAAAGGACCGAGTCAACTCAAGAATTATGGAGATGGGCCTCAGATGGATCGAGGATGTTTTTTACAATTTTGTGGAGACCGAGAGTGCGGGTTTATAAACAAAGGGTTAGGGAAGAGAATACTTTTGAAAGTGTTATGATTTTATAAAGATTCCTTATAATTAGTTATGATTCTAACAAATTCAAAGTGTTCGTCATCTGCAGAGTTTGACGATGAGGGGTACATCCTTGTTGAAGCCTCGGTATTCTTTGGGAAACCACATAGTCGAGCTTGATGATGAGGGATGCCCTTTTTCTAAGTATGTGCTTGTCGAAGCCTCGATATTCTCCGAGAAACCACATAGTCGACCCATTCTGTTGGGGAAGCCCTAGTTCGATAAGGGTGTAGAGCGGGGTATCCTACCTCCTTTAAGACGCACCCTTTTTTCTGCCTAGACCGCCCTTGCGGGTTTTCAATCTAGCGGGCATCTCTTTTGCGTCATCATTTTTTTTTTTTTTTTTTTTTGAAATCATTCAGTCGACTCAAAAAAGGAAAAAAGAATTGTTTGAAAACATGCGGGGGCATTTTGGGGAGAGTAAGAGAGAGAGAGATAGTACTCACATTTTGACTCTTTGGGCAACTGAGTGTATATATGTACAAAAGGGAGGAAGCCCCTGCTTGACAGAAAGTAAGTGTTTAGCTCTTTTCTAGATTGTAGAACGGAAGACTTGTCGAGACATTTGAAAATTGTTTTATTCAAGATTCTCATTTGATTGCTCGAGAATGGACCTCGTTGATTAGTTATGCATCTTATGATTATGTTTTAGACAAGTAGTCTCGAAATAATAAATGTTTTGATCAATTGTGAGTGAAGAAGTCAGGAGTAGAAATATGGGGCAAGAGAGAAGAGAAGGAAAACTGGCTACAAGGTGGGTTGTGTATATTTTGGACCGGACCCTAAGGTTGCCTCGTTCTCCTCAAGGTGAGAAGCTCAGGTCCGCGTAGTTCGGGGGAGGCCTGGATGATGATGAAGTTGGGGTTGAGTTTAGAGGTGTGAGGTTTGTTTAACTGAGGTGAGTTGTTCCTTGTCGAGGCAGGCTGCATCATTGTAGCTCATTGTGGTGGCTTGCTCCATTCTAGATGTCATGGGATGCTGCTGCCGTGTTAATCTTCTTTGTGGGGAAAGAAAGAAAAATAGAACATTTGAAGTGAAAAGAAAATGGGACTTTTATTTTTCTATGGTGATAGCCCCTTCTATTTTTCTTTTATTTCTTTGTGCACACCCTTTTTTTGCCTAGGCCGCCCTTTCGGGTTTTCAACCTAGCGGACTTCTTTTTTGTGCAATGCTCTAACTTTTGCCTAGGTCACCCTTTTGGGTTTCAACCTAGCGAGCCCCCCTTTTTTTTTTATATATATACATTTGTACATGAAACATTGGGCAAGACGAGCCCCTAGTTTGCTTTCGCCTCTCTCGATTGCGAGGTAGCCTCCTTATAGTTCAAGCGGCCTTTTGCTGGCGGCGGACATCTTAGCCCCTTGATCTTCACCGGTAGAACTCCATCGGATTATCATGTGCACCTATTAATGGCATGAATGACCTCGTACATTCCTTTTATATTTGTGATGGGATACGGACAGCCCCGGTGTATCGGCATGTAGTACTTATGAAGGGAACAAACAGCCCCTTAAATTGTGGCAGCATGGATGTCTATTTGATGATGAATGTAGAGTCCAAGAGAAAGTGATTCGTATGATTTCAAAGCATTTGTTATGTTGAGACGTTCATCCCATTGTGTACTTAGTTTGTGTACTTAGTTATGTGAATGGTTTGTGGGTCCATTTACCTTTTAATGAGTCGTCATTAATGAGTAAGATTAAGATTAATTCATCATATAAAGATACAGCAATCAAGTGAAGATGGTGAATAAGACAATTTTATTGATTTATGCAAGATTATGTCTCAAGTCTAGAGAGAAAAGAAATAAAGACTCTTTTATTATTTGAAAGAAAAACGACTAATCCGGGGTGGACTTTTACTAAAGAAACAAAAATAGTCCAAGGTGGACTTTTGACTAAAGACACTCTAGAACCTACGAAGACTGAATGACCCTTTTTATTTATTATTTAAAGGAGGTAGCCCTAGTTTGCTCTTTCTTGTTTGGACTTTGCTCACGCCTATGCATTCCTATCGCGGGTGATGGCTCCGCTATCAATGAGGCTTTGGATCTTCCTTTTCAATTGGAGGCAACCTTCAGTGTCATGCCCAATGTACTGGTGGTATTTTCAGTATTTGGAGGGATCCAAGTCTGGTCTTACCCTGTTTGGTTCATAGTTGAGTAGAGGAGCCAACTTGCCTGCTCGAACCAAACCTTTGAAGAATTTGGCTAACGGCATACCTAAGTCGTCGAATTCGCGCTCGTCCTTCCTTTCACGAACTATCTTTGAGGGTGATTTAGGTACTGGTACCCCTTGTTGATGAGTAGTCATAGGAGGCATCCCGACGGGGAAAGTCTGTGGCAGCCCGTACATTTGAGGAGCGTACGGGTGTTGAAATTGAGCAAGAGGGAGAACTCGGCTGAGGTAATCATAAACGCCACGAATGTCAGATAAATGGCGCCTCTCGATATTTCTTAGGGTCTTATGCATCTCCTTCTGAAAGTGTGTTGCTTGCTCGTTGAGAATGGCCTTAAATTGGATTGCTTGTTCATCGAGGATGGCTTCGAAGTGGGATGCTTGCTTACTGAGAGCAGTACCGGTGTAGAGGATTGTCTCGGGATCTTGGGTAGCAGCTTCAGTTGCAACTTCGATGTTCCTTGCAGCCGACATGATGCAGGATTCTTTAATGGTTGTAGATGAATTAGGTCGTTGAATTTAAATTAGATTCATATTTAATGATAAGGCATCGTTATACAATCGCTTTTGGAAAAGAGTCGGTCTCCACGTTTTGAAATGCATTTTTGACAAAAATTTGAAAGTTTGACCGGGCCGAAGTTGCCTATGTTCCCCTTACCATGGGGAGAGGTCCCACACAATAGGAGGCTCAGGTCGCCGTAGTTCGAGTCAAGTTAGACTTTTAAAAAGAGGTGAGAGATGACCACAGGGGTCAAAAAAGAGGGAGATGACTCGGTCCTTGGTCAAGCATGGGTGAGGAAGACCTATAGGAATCGGGTAAGGTTTGACTTAAGGTTTGACCTAAATTTGACCTAAGGTTTGACCTAAGGTTTGAGACAAGAAGTGGTTCAAGCTAGAATACGTCGATGATGGTGGGTTGACCTAGATGGGTAAAGGATAAGTCGACCTAAATGAGAAGGGTTGGATTGACCTATATGGTGAATGAATCAAGATAGCGGGTTGTAGCGGGTTGCCTATGGGATGATCTAAGCGGGATAGACATGGTTTGACCTAAGAGAGTCTAAGGTTAACCTATTCGGGTTGGTGGACCAAGGAAGGTTGGAGATTGACCTAGATGGATCCAAGATAGGTAAGTCGACCTAAGCGGGTCACGGGTTGACCTTGACGGGTCAAAGGTGAAGGGGTAGTTTTAACCTAAGACGGACAAGTTGGACCTAAACAGGTTGACCTATGTTGGTCTGGACGACGGTGGGTGAAATAATGACCTAGGTGGGTCAAGATGACGGTTCGACCTAAGCGGGTTAAGACCAAAGGTAATTGGGTTCACCTATGGAATCAAAGATTGACCTAAGAGGTCGAAAACGGATAAGGTTGACCTAGGAGTCCAAGTTTGACCTAAGAGGTCAAAGGTGATTGGGTTGACCTAGGAGGTCAAAGGTTGACCTAAGAGGTCAACGGGTGATAATGTTGACCGAGGGGGTCAAAGGTTAACCTAAGAGATCGGAGGTGATAAGGTTGACCTAGGAGGTCAAGGGTTGACCTAAGGGGTCGGAGGTGATAAGGCTGACCTAGGAGGTCAAGGGTTGACCTAAGGGTTCTGAGGTGATAAGGTTGACCTAGGTGGTCAAGGGTTGACCTAAGAGGTCGGAGGTTGATAAAGTTGACATAGGGGGTCAAAGGTGATAAGGTTGACCTAGGAGGTCAAGGGTTGACCTAAGAGGTCGGAGGCGGATAAAGTTGACCTAGGAGGAAGGGTAGACCTAAGAGGTGAAAGGCGGATAAGGTTGACCTAAGGGGTCAAAGGTTGACCTAGAAGGTCAAAGGTAGATAAGGTTGACCTAGGAGGTCAAGGTTGTGAAGGTTGACCTATGCGGTCAAAGGTTGACCTAGGAGGTCAAGGGTAGATAAAGTTGTCCTAAGAGGCCAAAGGATGGTGGGATTTTGACCAAAGCGGGTCGAGATGAAGGGTAGAACCAAATGGATCGCAATGATGGGTAGGTAACCTAGATAGGCCAAGATGAGGAATTTTGATAGATGGCCCAAGGGGTGAGCGATGGACCTTAGAGGTCGCCTAGATGCAATGCACATTTTATTTAACGAAAAGTTTTGCATTTATTTACATCCTAAATGGCTGGTCCAAGGAGTGTCCTAATCTCTATGTGTGGGTTGACACGTGTAGGATAAAGGTTCCCACCGCTCGTGGAACGTACACGGTGAGTGGAGTAGATGAGTGACTAGAAAAGAGTGCAACAGTAGCGCACAAATTCCTGCACATCGAATACTCCGGGTAATGGGGACCTGTGCAGTGCTGACACAGACTAGTGGTAATGTGTGGCAAGAAACTAATTCTTTTTAGGGAGAAAAGAGAGAAGTTTTTGAATGCTTGAATGATGCAATGCAATGCAAGAGAGAGAGAAGAGGGAGAGGATAAGAATGTACAAGGGAGCATAGCAAAGTCTCGTTTGACCTTAGTACTATAGGGAAAGTACAAAAAATACATGTATTGAAAAAAATACAAGGTACACATATTAACATGGAAAAAATACAAGGTGCCTGTGCAAACATGGCAAAGTGTGAGGTGCATGTGTAAACATGGCAAAGTATGAGGTGCATGTGCAAACATGGCAAAGTGTGAGGTGCATGTGCAAACATGGCAAAGTGTGAGGTGCATGTGTAAACATGGCAAAGTGTGAGGTGTATGTGTAAACATGGAAAAGTGTGAGGTGCATGTGCAAACATGGCAAAGTGTGAGGTGCATGTGAGAACATGGCAAAGTGTAAGGTGCACGTGAGAACATGGCAAACATCATGATGTGAACGAAAGTTAGACCCACTAAGTTTGTAAAAGTTTCAAAGCAGTCCCCAGCAGAGTCGCCACTGTGAATACGTGTGTTTGAATTTGGGATATTCATAGCAACATTAAAATTATGAGAGTCGCCACGCCGTTTTAATTAAAGCCAAAACATTGAAAAAAGCATGTTTAATGGGTTCGGGGGTCAAATTACAACAAGAGAAGAATATTCACGTTATCACTCCTATTGTCCGAATTGATCGGTCTTTCTATCATGATGCGGTGTATGTAGTGTGTTAGTGATTGAGACCGGATCCGAAGATTGCCTACGTTCCTCTCAATGTGAGAAGCTCAGATCAGCGTAGTTCGAGAAGAATTTAGAATACGCAGAAGAATCGGGATCATGCATAATGAGGGGGGAATTACCTAATGATTAGGGTTTAGAAGTAGTTCCTAGATCATCCTCGGGTTGATGAACCCTAGATCATCATCGGCTATGAAATAACATGTTAACATGAAGATCGCAACCCTAAATATAGCATAAATAAGGTTTTAATCTAAGAACATGATGAACATATGAAGAACATATTATGAACATATGAATGTCATGAAGAAAATATGAATAAAGATGTTAGGAACATGAATATTATGAAGAACATATGAATAAACATATTAAGAATATGAATATTATGAAGAACACATGAATAAACATATTAAGAATATGAATGTTATGAAGAACATATGAATAAACATATTAAGAATATGAATATTATGGATCTAAATTAATAATATGGCAAGAACATGAAGAAAAAGTTAGAAAACTTACCTTTGTTGACAAGAAATAACATTGGATCTTCTTGGGATTCTTGAGAGTGTTCTTGGAGGCTTGAATGACTTGATTTGGGAGCAAAATCGTCACTTGGAAGCTCTAAAATTTGGATCCCCCAATTATGAGGCAAGGGAGGTCTTTAAATAGGAAAGTGATGGAGAGATCTGACGGTCCAGATCATCCGGGGCGGATGTGGCCGCGTGGCCAAGATGGAGGGCGGCGGCGATGTTGGCCGCGTGGCCAAGGTTGGAGCTTGGGCGAATGTGGCCGCGTGGCCATCATTCCTGGCTGACTTAATTATTAAGCTAGGGTTTTGCATGTTTTATTGAAACCCTATTTTGGCCATCTTTAAGATGTTCTAGAACAATGAGGTATATTTTGGGAATCCGGGACAAGTCTTTGCAAGGTTTGTAATTCCTATAAAGTCCTTGTGTATTTGGGAAATCCCTAATAAACTCATTTTCAGATCGGGTACTAACAGTTTTACACGAGAGCACAATAAATAATACTTGCTTAAACAACAACCGAGAGCAATGATTCCAAAGAAGGGAACCAAGCCAAACACATCACAAGATGCACACGAAATAAACACTTATAAGAGTTCACAACATTGACATTAAGTCACAACAATCTTACACACACTAGATCACGATCCTCAACAACCAAGTATGTTAAATCCATTTCTCACACAAGGGATTTCAAAATAAGAAACCTCACGAAAGCATCATAAAGATGTACAACACCCAAAATGGACCTAAACGGTTACATCAATTCAAACTCGATCACAAAGGACCAACTCTACCACAACGGACCATTAATACTCTTTTTTTTTCTATTAAACACCTACTGGATTTCCGTAATATAAAAATCAGAACCCAACTAAATAAACCAACCCATCGTGTAGTACTCGAGAAGAGCTTTCCAACGATAGTTTACACGACCAAAACGGAGTCCGGATGACGAAGTTATGGCCAAAACCAAAATAAATTATACTCCCTTCGTTTCACCGTTCCACAAGTATAAGTATAATTTTTCTAATATACTAATATACTCATTTAGAGATACTTTCATTTAATCTCCCCGTCCCAAGAATAATAGTATAATTTTATAATATACTTATTTAACATTTAACTCAAGTTAATATTTTACCGTCCCACAAGTAAGAGTATACTTTCAAACACTTATACTAACATTCTCAGGATATAAACATACCCCATATACATACTTGCATACAAACCAAGTAACTTACCCAGTATAATTATACTCCCTTTGTCCCAAATAAACAAGTATCACAAATAAATTCTTTTCACAATAATTTCACCATATATCACACATATAGCAAATATATGACCATTTTACTATTTAAGGGGAATTAGTAACTTACCTATTTCCGGAAAAAGTATCGCAGAAATATGTTTTGTTCGGGTAGAAATGACCTACTCAACGCCCTGATCATTTTTATATAATTAGTTTTTAAAACGGGTAAGTAAATAAAAAGAAGATAAGCATATGAAGATTTTTTTTTACCCAAGTTTATACTTTAATCACTCAACTTTCATTTTGAGCAAATAAGCCCCTGAACTTTAAAGTTACACTTTGGACCCTAAAGTTTCAACTAACTCATTTATTCCTTTTAACAAAATTTCTACTAACACTTAACTACCACATATGCTCAAATAATATATGCAAGTCATAAAAATATTTTCTAACAAATAAAATGCACATAAAAGTTCCATTTTAAGTTAAGAAAATTAGGGAAATTTTGGGGGCGTTACAATCACTCCCCCTTAAAGAAAATTCGTCCCGAATTTTAGAATAACTTACCAAACGAATCAAACAACTAAGGATACTTTCGAAGCATCGAAACATGAAACACATTATGAATCTTGTTAAGAGAAGGAATAAAAGCCCGATCTCTAACTCTTCCCCATATCTCAAAAGAATTGATATATTAAGCAAACTCCACGAGAAGTAAAGGTATATCCCACGAATTCTAAGAATCAACTGAACAAGTTCTCAACATATCCTCGAGAATCTGAATGGTTCTTTCTAACTGGCCATCTGTCTGAGGATGAAAACCCGTGCTAAATCTCAATTCTGAACCTAAGGCCTTCTGAAATGCTTGCCAAAATCAAGATGTAAATAAGGAACCCATATCTAATACCATGCTCGTAGGCATCCCATGAAATCGAACTATCTTCTGAACAAATAAGTAACAACTGGAAATAACATTTATACCCTCAAAATAGGTAAGGTGGGAAAACTTGGTAATCAATCCGCTATCAATCAACATCATTGATCTCATCTATTCAGTGTAACCCCTTCAATGAAACTTTTCGCAATAGATTCATATCCACTCAGAAATCTCAAAGGCTTGTGACAAGCCAACTGATCACTGATATTTTACTTCCAGATTATTCACAGCTCAAGGACTTAGTTGAATGCATAGAATTCCTCGTGTCAAACAAATCAGATGTAACTCTTCAAATTATCTCAATACCCTTCAAGTACCTGTAGTTGAATTCCATCACGTATGTTGGTTCCACTAAGTGTTGACTACATACTCTGCTACAAAAGTTAAAGTTCCATCACTAGCAACGAACAAAATCGTGTTGTCTATCATCGTTCATTCCACTAGTAATTTTCTATAGTTGAAATCATTCAATAAAGTAGAAACTTAAAGCTTCCACCATCACAAAATCACACCATGTCTCAACTCACAAAGACTCCAAAATGTTAATTCCTCTAACATTCCCCATTTAGTTTTATCAAACACGAACTATAAGTCAATGTATCCTCTAACACATTACCTTTCCCGGATGATATAACATGGTACTCTTCCTACATTATCTCATGTATAACTCTCTTTGAAAAAACCAATACTTCAACTCTCATGGTTGGTAAACACTTCAAATATAGCTCCATCAAATTCATTCACTAATGCAATGGATGTATAATCGCAATAAATCTCAAATTATGAGTAGGATGATTTTGTTCATAGGGAATCAATCTTCTCGAAGCACACATTGTTACCATACAATTCTGAAGAGATGAACATCTCAATCACTCTTCAAGGCATCACCATGAATAATAAATTTATCAGATCCACTATAATGGTAAAACTCGACATATCCACTAGAAAATAGTAACACTGATCATATCCTCTAGGTAACTGTAATACTAGTCAAATCCACTAAGCAATATCAATACTGAAGTTGTCACCAACTCTCATTTCAACAATTAAAACTTGTTTCACTCTTATCAATCCATCGAGAAAGTGTATCCTTCTGTGTCAAATAGTTAATCGAGTAGCCACCTTAGAAATCCATCAATGAATCTCTGACAATATGCCAATCTCAACAGACTACATACTTCTGATACTGAAGTAGGATTTTTCCAATTACTGTTGCTTCCATATTTAAAGAATCAATAACCATGTCTGAGTTGAAACTTCCTCAAAATGATGTATCCTCTAACAAGAAGACATAATGCCTTACTTTCACAAACCATTGCCTCTCACAAAGCAATCCCATTATGGTTACAGGAACAATTCGGAATATCCAACAATACCACTGAAACATTTGGTAATTCAAGCAATTTAACCACAAATTTATAATGCCCATATCTGGTATGAAAAGCCGTCTTTAAAATATACTCAACGCAAATGTTCAACTGATGATAATCACTTCAAGTCAAATTCTGAATAAACCACTGATCTCTGGAGTTGATTAAACATATCACTCATATAAGATAACAAGTTATAAATCCACGTCTTTTCATGCTAACAATATCGATGCACCCCTCATAGAGATACTAAACGTGATGAATCCCTTATCAAGAAACGTCTCAAGCTAAAGCTTCTACTCCTGTAACTCAACCGATGTTATAAGCATATTGGACTAGATATTAACACTGCACCATAACAACTCAAGATAACCCAAGCTTCTCATCAAGTAATATATACTACTCAATAGAAAATCTATATGAGATTTCTCAAAGAAATGGTACATTCTCAATTTTAGATGCAACACTCTGCTGCTAACCCCCTAAACCAAATACCAGGCACAACCTTGTGCTAAAAAAAAATTAGACTTTAATGCATAAATAGCATGAATTCCAAACACATATATCTACCATGCTTAACTAAAGCACACTAGCATTTAAAACTCCACCACAATAATATCAAAATCTTGCTATGGAAAAATAACTAAACCAGCAAGTAAAACATGCTCACAAATTTGAACATCACAAGTGCGCAACACTCTATCAATCACCAAACACTCCCCCTTAAAATAGACACCTCTAACACCTAAGGTAGAGACTCAGGAGACACATGAAATCAAGAAGGAAAATGTACAGACACATATGAACACGAAGAGCCAGGGTCTATAAGTGTACGTTCTCTCAAACTAGACATAGAAATTATACCTCCAATCACATTAGAAGGATCTGAAATCTGTTGTTGATTGATGGAAAAAACACTATCCTGCACCTTAACCTTCCCTGAAGCATCCCTCTTTTGGCCCTGAGAAGACCCAACTGCACTTCCTGATGCTTGTACTCTAAATCTAGGGCAATCCTTCTGGAAATGACCCAACTGACCACATCTCATACATTTGCCTTGTTTCTTCCAACATCTTTCTTCTAAATGCCCTTCCTTCCGACAATAGCTACATACTCGTTTGCCTTGAGTTCTTCTATTCTGTGGCCCTTGAAAAGATTCCCTACTATCACCAAGCTGGGGTTGTGGTTTTAACTGTTCTCCTTTTTTGTTACATCTGAGGTTTCAACCTTACTTTTATGCTCCACTATATCGTCAATTTTTTTCATTATAGTTTCAAACATACCTTGGAACATTGTTCGAACCTCTTCTCTAGCATTACCCGACCCTGAAGGCCCTGACTGATTTCCTTCTGTTCCAACCATTTTTCAATAAGTACCTGCATAAAACACTCAACGTTACTCACTCTCTACACAACTACCCTCCTAGGTCATTTAGTCATTCTAGACCATCTACAACCTATCTCTAGTCATTCTAGACCATCTACAACCTAGCTCTGATACCAACTATCGCGCCCTAGACCCGTGGTCCTACTTGGCCCCACGCTCGGGACACGATTGGAAGACGTCATAAAACATTTTAGGAAAATTTTTCTTTCTTTTCAAAATATACTTTCATTAAAAGTTTAACACTTTAGAATAACTTTACAAATAACTTCCAAAAGGAAGTACTTAGCCCGAAGGTTTACAAACTTTTATACAAATGTACAAACACCAACATTTTCCAAAATATAAGTTTTTAAAGGATGATGAAGTCACGGATACTCAACCCCAAAAGGATATACATTACATAATGTAGCCTTTACAAAACTCATATCCCAAACTCTTACCACCACGACGTCCTCCCGTGCAAGTGTCCTATTCCCTGGACTTGCCTTTATCTAAAACAGTAAACAAATAAGGGGTGAGAATGAATCTCAGTAAGCTACTAAAATGAAACTACGTTACATGCTGATATGATAATCATAAATAAACAATATCAACAAATAATCATGTAGCATATAGCATATAGCACATAACATGAGAGGCTCCCTATCGCCAACCGTCCCATACCAGTTGGAAATAACGACCAACTCATCATGCAGCACATAAGGCGGAAATAAACACTCATACGTGGATACTGTGAGCCAAGGTTCTCGAAACAAAGATAGCCATCTGAGAGTACCATCTGAGAAAACCAGTTGAGTAGCATAATTAGCTGAAGCCGGGATCCCAAAAACCAAACCATAACCATAAGGACTAAAGTTCTCGAATCAACATAACCATTTGAGAGGTATCAACAAAGTAGCACAATGGCTGAAGCAGGTTCCGGAACCAAACAATCACAACAATCACAAGATGTGGAAATGACACCAAGTCATAACCCAGAGTGCCCACCCTTTGGCCAAAAGGAACGGGGTTTAAAAATGGGAAACCAATGATAGAAGCCTTACAATGAACGTGGCTCGTGTGCCATTGTAAACCCTATCACTGCCCGATATCATAAATAATGGGAAACCAATGATAGAAGCCTTATAATGATGTAATCCCTACCACTGTCCTGACACCACCACAAGAAGTACCAGCTGGACTTTACACGAGAGCACAGTAAATAATACTTGCTTAAACAACAACCGAGGGCAATGATTCCAAAGTAGGAAACCAATCCAAACACATCACAAGATGCACACGAAAGAAACACTCATAAGAGTTCACAACATTGACATTAAGTCACAACAATCTTACACACAATAGAACACGATCCTCAACAACCAAGTACGTTAAATCCATTTCTCACACAAGGGATTTCAAAATAAGAAACCTCACGAAAGCATCATAAATATTTACAACACCCAAAATGTACCTAAACGGTTACATCAATTCAAACTCGATCACAAAGGACCAACTCTACCACAACGGACCATTAATACTCTTTTTTTTCTATTAAACACCTACTGGATTTCCGTAATATAAAACCAAACTCTTTGACCGATTCATCAAAACGGAGATTCCAACTCCTTGAAGCTTGCTTCAATCCATAGATGGATCTCTGCAATTTTCATACCTTAGAATCTTGTTCAAAACCTTCCGGTTGTGTCATATACACATCCTCTTGCAGTTTTCCATTTAGGAAAGCGGTTTTGACGTCCATTTGCCATATTTCATAGTCATGATATGCGGTAATGGAAAGCAAAATTCTTATAGACTTGATCATTGCTACGGGTGAAAAGATCTCATCATAGTCAATACCATGAACTTGCCTGTACCCTTTCGCTACAAGCCTAGCTTTGTAAGTATGCACCTTCCCATCCATGTCGGTCTTTTTCTTGAAGACCCATTTGCATCCTATGGTTTTTACATCTTCGGGCGCATCAATCAAATTCCAAACTTGATTGTCTTGCATGGATTGCAATTCAGATTCCATGGCTCCAAGCCACTTATCCGAATCAGGAGAAGACATCGCCTCTTGGTAGGTTGACAGTTCATCATTCTCAATGATTTCCACCTCATTACTATCCGTTACGAGAAATCCATATCTCTCGGGCTCGGATCGTAACCTACTAGATCTGCGAGTTGCTTGTGTATTTTGAACAGGTTCCACAACTCCTTGTGGTTCTTGTTCTTGTTCCACTATTGGTTCAATGATTATTTTATGGGTCTCGAATTTCTTCAAGATTTATTTTACTCCCACTGATTTCTTTGGAGAGAAACTGTTTCTCTAGAAAGACACCAGTTCGGGCAACAAACACTTTGTTGTCCTCTCGGTTCTAAAAGTAATATCCTTTAGTTTCCTTAGGATATCCCACAAAAATACATTTATCAGATTTGTGTGCTAGTTTGTCGGAGACAAGTCTTTTGACATAGGCTTCGCAACCCCAAATCTTCATGAAATATACACTAGGTTTCTTTCCACTCCACATCTCATATGGAGTCTTTGGAACCGATTTAGTTGGAACTTGATTTAGTGCGAAAGCAGCGGTTTCTAGAGCGTAACCCCAAAAGGATATTGGAAGATCAACTTGACTCATCATTGATCGAACCATGTCTAACAAAGTCCGATTTCTCCTCTCGGACACGCCATTCCATTGTGGTGTTCCGGGTGGAGTAATTGTGAAACTATTCCACAATTCTTTAGATGATCATCAAATTCATGCCTCAAGTATTCTCCACCTCGATCTGATCGAAGTGCCTTAATGCTTTTGCCAAATTGTTTTTCTACTTCATTTTGAAATATTCTAAATATCTCAAATGCTTCACTTTTATGTTTCATTAGGTAAACATACTCAAATCTACTATAGTCATCAGTGAAGGTTATGAAGTATTGAAATCCTCCCCTAGCATTGCTACTTAATGGTCCGCATACATCGGAATGTATCAACCCCAATAAGTCGCTTGCCCTTTCACCTAGCTTGGTAAAGGGTGTCTTAGTCATTTTTCCAAGAAGACACGACTCGCAAGTATCATATGACTCAAAGTCACATGAACCCAAGAGACCGTCCCCATAGAGTTTTAAGATACGCTTCTCATTAATATGACCAAGACGGCAATGCCACAAATAAGAATGATTTACATCATTAGGTTTAGATTTCTTATATATATGATAGACATTTTCATTATTTTCATTCTTGACATCCAAGACATAAAGGCCATTAAATGAATTAGCAATACCATAAAGCACATCATTTAAATAAATAGAAAATTTCTTATTCTCAATAAGAAACTTAAAACCTTCATTATCCAAACAAGAAATTGAAATAATATTTCTACTTAAATCCAGAACATAATAACACTTGTTCAAAACAAGAATTAATCCAGAAGGTAAAGTGACTTCATAAGTCCCTACGGCTAATGCAGCAACTCTTGCTCCATTCCCCACGCGTAGGTCTACTTCGCCCTCTTTAAGTAGTCTCCTATTCTTTAGACCCTGCACATTTAAACAAATGTGAGAACCACATCCGGTATCCAATACCCAATAATCAGTGGTAGAAAGGAAAATATCTATCATATAGATACCTGAAGTCGACGCAGCCTTGCTGCTCTTCTTCTTCTTTTGCTCTTCCAAGAAAGCCTTGCAATTACGTTTCCAATGACCAATTTCTTGAAAATGGAAATAGATTGCATTCTTTTGTGAATCGGGTTTTGCCTCAGAAGCCTTGGCAACCTTTGCCTTGCTTATCTTGGGTTTGACAACTTTCTTACCCTTTCCTTTGGCACTAGCCTTCTTCCCATCATGAACCAAGAGCACGGGAGAACCTTTCTCCGCAATCTTCATCACAAACTGATTATAACTTTTAGGCAATGAATTAAGAATGAGATCCGTGGCTAGCTCCAATGGGATTGGATAGCCAAGTTTCTCAAGGTGCTCTACATAGCCTTTCATTTTCGTCATGTGAGGACTCACTTGTTGCCCTTCATTCATTTTGCAAGTAGTGAATGCAACAATGGTCTTGTACCTCTCTTGCCTAGCTTGCTCTTGAAAAATGGCCCTTAACTCCACACCTATCTCATAGGCTTCCAAATGTTTCAAACTTTGTTGGAGTTTTGAGCACATGGTAGCAAGCATGAGACAGCTTACATCTCTAGAATCATTACGATGTTTCTTGTAACTGTCTCTTTCTGCCCTAGGGGCAGTAGGTTCTGGTTCAGCAGGAAGTGGCCCCATCGAGAATGTACAACTTATCTTCTTGCCTTAGAACAATTCTTAGGCTACGGATCCAATCCATAAAGTTAGTACCATTCTCTTGGAGCTTATCCTTCTCAAGGATCGATCGCAACGAAATTGATTGAGTGTTAGCAATCATTGTCTACAAATATGCAAAATTTCCAAAATTTAATAAGTACCGGTTTTTCATTAAAGAAATAAACAATGTATTTTTCAAACGAAAATACTCCCATTAAATTATATAACCTTTTTATACATTCAATGTATAATATAATTTAAGTGGGTTAAGATCCCGCTTTAATTTAATTTTAAGTCCGCTAAGGCGGATTACACAAAATCAAATTAATTAGGTAGACAATTCTTGTCAATCATATCTCATATGACTCTTAGTTACTTTTATGAGATTCTTTAAGAAATCCTATTTCAAAAAGCATGTTAAATCTCATCTTTGCCTAGGCTCAAAACTGTTTTGATGCCCAATTAAGTCCAACCATTTTAAACGTATAGTTAATGTGCCTCGCTAGGGCGTTCCCACATTATCTATCTTGCTCATACATAAATAAAGTCAATGCATCTCGCTAGGGCGGGTCTACATTAAATTCACCCATGTATTAACAAGTGTTTTAGTCATGGCATGGCAATAAAGGACTTAAAACTTTCTTTGAAGGTTCATCACATATAGCATATAACACATTTATGAGCACATAATATAAACATGTTACGCATCAAGTTTAGCCACTAAATTAATCTCCATTAATTTAAGCATAATATTTATGTGTCATTAGTTTCTCTATAATTATGAGGATGAGACTATTTCAACATTGGTTATTATCTCCAAATCAAGACAACAAGAAGTGCGGCCGAAACTAAGCCATATGGCATCCACAATTCCGCACTAATTCAAGAAACCAAGAAAGTAGTCCATGTGGCCGAAACTAAGCAATAGATGGTCTCGATAAACGTAGGCCAATTGCATCCACAATTCCACATGAATCTCCAATCATTGAATCAAGAACTTTGTTTCTCAATTTTAGCAATTATGAACTCTTCATAATTCTAACTTCGTTTTATCTTTGAAACTTTGATTGCGATCAAGTTTGGGAAACACAATCTCGATGAACGTAGATTAGCCATCCAAACCTTGAACCAATCTTAGAATCACAAGATCAAAACAAATAGGAAGATCAAACCCCAAGATCCACACCCAAACCAACTACCCAAAACCCATTCCAGATCAGCAGGTCTGGTCTGGTTCTGTTACTGGTTTGGTTGGACCTTTTGAAAATTCCAAATCTGATCAAAAGGCAAAAAGAATCAGCATTCAGATTGCATTGTGCGGCCGCCAAAAAATAACTGTGTGGTCGCCCAAACATGTGCGGCCGCCCACGTTATTTTGTGCGATCGCACAGGAGGATCAGAAGGCAATTTTAAAGTTCGAAAATTTGTCTCAAAATTGTTTTCCCCGATTATTAAAACATTGATCCAATCAAAAATTAATAATCAAACAATCCAACATAATTTTTGTCGCGACCCCGGACCCCGCGGGCCCGAGACCGCGATCTGGACGTCGACTCTAAAACCAAAACTGAGAAATACCAGAGTTAAAAATTTCATTTGATACCAAAAGGTAATGATCCAAAGTTTTACAAAACCAAGTTTGATAAAAACCAATTACAACTATCATAAACTTCCACCAGTTTATGCCCAACAAAATACAAATATACAATTCTTAGTGACGTCATTGTTTGGTACAACTACCCCAAAATGGTTACACATTTACATAATGTAAACCAACCTATATCAACCTTCCCCAAAAGAATGGATCCACACTCGACGTCCTCTTTCTCGTGATCAGCGAGACTAATCCTTAGCACCTGGGGGGGTTAAGGAAAAACAAAGATAAAAGAAAAGGGGGTGAGTGTGAATACGTGTGTTTGAATTTGAGAATATTCATAGTAACATTAAAAATATGAGAGTCGCCACGCCGTTTTAATTATAGCCTAAACATTGAGAAAAAGCATGTTTAATGGGTTCGGGGGTCAAATTACAACAAGAGAAGAATATTGAACGTTATCACTCCTATTGCCCGAATTGATCGGTCTTTCTATCATGATGAATGTGTTAGTAGTGTGTTAGTGTTTGAGACCGGATCCGAAGATTGCCTACGTTCCCCTCAAGGTGAGAAGCTCAGGTCAGCGTAGTTCGAGAGAATTTAGAATAGGCAGAAGGATCGGGATCATGCATAATGAGGGGGGAATTACCTAAAGATTAGGGTTTAGAAGTAGTTCCTAGATCATCCTCGGGTTGATGAACCCTCGATCATCATCGGCTATGAAATAACATGCAAACATGAAGATCGCAACCCTAAATATAGCATAAATAAGGTTTTAATCTATGAACACGATGAACATATGAAGAACATATATGAACATATGAATAAACATGCGAAGCATATGAAGAAACTATGAATAAACATGCAAGAACATGAATATTAAAGATCTACATTAGAAATAATGCAAGAACGTGAAGAAATAAGTTAGAACACTTACCTGTGTTGGCAAGAAATAAACCTTGGTCTTCTTGGAGGTTTGAATGCTAATTAGAGAGAAAAATATTGTTTAAGAACTCCAAAATTCGTACTTAGAGCTCTCAAAATCGGATCCCTAAACCAATAGCATGGGATTGGTTTATATAGTAAACTGATGGGAGGATCTGATGGTCCAGATCATCCGGCGCAAGGTTGGCCGCCTGGCCAAGAATGAAGACGGCGACAATGTTGGCCGCGTGGCCAAGGTCGAGGCTTGGCAAAGTTGGCCGCCTGGCCAAGTCTGCAGGCTTACTTGATTTTCAAGCTAGGGTTTCACTGTTGCTTTATGGTAACCCTAAGTTGCCTATTTTGATAGATTTTGCCATAAATGAGATATTTTGGGAATCCAGGACAAGTCTTTGCAAGGTTTCTAATTCCTATAAAGTCCTTGTATTTTTGGGAAAGTCCTAATAAACTCATTTTCAGGTCGGGTACTAACAGTAGCCCCTCGGCGACGCTTCTTGCAAGGCAATGTGGGGTCGACGATAAAAGAAGGATCCGTCTGAAACATGAGTTTCGAAACAGATGAAAGGTAAGGGAACGGCTGAACCTTGGCAGGCGACCTACGTATCCACGGGGGAATCAAGCCAAACGTAGTTCAAATCTGATGGGGAAATTGGGAATGATTTGTCCTCTTATAGGGAGCAACGTCTTCTGCTGGGGAAAATGCACCTGCAGGGGATGACAGATGACCATGTTGGTCGGGTGGCTGGACCTTTTCAGGTTTCCTACGTATCCTCTGAGGAATCAAGCCGGTCGTAGTTCGGATCTACTGGGGATAAAACGAGATATCGGACTTCTACTGCGGATAATAAACCTACGGATACTATCTTGTATGAAGAACGAGCATTCGTAAGCAATGAAGTTATTTGGAAAAATAAGGACTACGCTATCTAAATAATCCCAAGATGGAATGGTAAACACAATCAGGATCGCCAGGGTTCCTGCCGATCGCGCTAAAGTAATAGATGTTGGATCTCTCGCGAACAGAAACGCCGAGGCTTCTGCCAACCACGATCGATCTAGGATGCGTATGTCATAGAGGCGCCGAAGTCTCTACAACCATACGAATCTTAATAATAGATGCTGGATCTTTCGCAAACAGAAACGCCGAGGCTTCTGCCAATTACGATTGATCTAGGATGGTATGTCATAGAGGCGCCGAAGTCTCTACAATCATACGAATCCTAAGCAAATATTTGGTGAAGAATGGAAATTTTAAGGGGCTTTCCGTACCCAAAAATAACGAACATCAGTCAAAATAGCGTTAAGGGCACCTAAAAATGAACAAAGGGAAATGTACCAGGGGTAAAACTGAAATTTTGCATGTGGAGGCAAAGATGATGGATTGTTATGAAGTCGCAAACGGGATGAATTCTTGGGGAGTCACAAAGGTGATAGACTCTCAGGGAGTCACCAGGGTGACGGACTCTCGGGGAGTCACAAGGGTGATAGACTCTCGGGGAGTCACAAAGGACTCTTTGGTGAGTCACAAGGGCAAAGGACCTTTAGGGAGACGCGAAGGAGATGGACTCTCGGGGAGTTGCAAATATGGGAAACATGATTTGGGTTCCGCTTATCCTAATTTAGGAGGGAATGAGGCTACGAGCCATTGAGACCAAGGTGTTAGGTAAGGGACATTTTTCTTGGTTGCCTAGAGGTAGGACCTAAGGCTTTTTACGGAAGGGGAATAAGGAAGATGGTGATCTCCTAATCTTGAGATAGGGATGCCAAAGATGTCATGGCTTCTTGGGCTTTAGATTATGTCTTGGAGATAATGTGGGTTACCTAGGCTTACAGGCTAGGGATTGGAGTTCATTTAAGCATGAGGAGAATATTCTATCCTAGGCTTCGTGCTAGGGCTTGGAAAGGTTGAGGTTTGAGAACTTCCTAGATGTTAGGGTTTCGAACAAGGGTGTGGAAACTGGTGTTTAAGGACCATGACTCTCCTAGGTTTAGGACTAGGGTTTAGGAATTTCCTAGGTATAGGAGGCTAGGGCTTAGAGTTGTGGTAGGTTCAGAGGTTGCAAAGGCGTTGGCTTTAGACCTAAGGCTGGGATTTGAAAGGGTTGTGACTTCCTAGGCTTGAGACCATGGACCGTTGGGAAGAGGGATTACTTTTGTGACAGGTCCACTAAGCTTGATGTTAGGGTTCACCATTTTCCGGGATTGGTGACTATGGCTTGGAAATGTTCATGGTAACCTAGGCTTTAGGCTAGGTTTTAAGGCTAAGGACTGTAAACTTCCTATATTTTGAGACTAAGGTGAAGGAATTTCCTAAGTCTAGGCCTAGGGTTTGAAGGGAATGCTGGATCCTAAGCTTGTCGCTAGGGTTGAGTGAGGATATGGTCTCCTAGGCCTGCGGCTAGGGTTTAGAAAGAGTGCGACTGCCTAGGCTCGAGGCTAGGTTTGGAGCGACTGCGACTACCTAGGCTCGAGGCTAGGGTTTGGAGAGATTGCTGAATCCTAAGCTCGACGCTAGGGCATCATATCCTAGGCGTAAGACTAGGGTTCAATAAGATGGGGGATTGAGGTTGTAAATTTCCTAGGTTTCGAGACTAGGGTTTCAGGAGTTTTGGAAAGGATGTTGCATACGGGGCTTGGAAATTCCCTAGAACTTGGGGCTAGGGTTAAAAAGGATGTTGTGGTTTCCTAGGCTTAAGGCTAGGGTTTAGAGAGAATGTAACTACCTAAGCTCGAGGCTAGGGTTTGGAAAGAATGTAACTACCTAAGCTCGAGGCTAGGGTTTAGAAGGAATGTGACTATCTAGGCTTGAGGCTAGGGTTTGGAAGGAATGCGACTACCTAGGCTTGAGGCTAGGGTTTAGGAAGGATGTGGCTACCTAGGATCGAGGCTAGGGTTTAAGAAGGATGTAACTTCCTAGGCTTTAGGCTAGGGTTTGAAAGGATGTAATTACCTAGGCTTGGGGCTAGGGTTTGGATAGAATACGACTACCTAGGCTTGAGGCTAGGGTTTAGGAAGGATGTGGCTACCTAGGATCGAGGCTAGGGTTTAAGAAGGATGTAACTTCCTAGGCTTTAGGCTAGGGTTTGAAAGGATGTAATTACCTAGGCTTGGGGCTAGGGTTTAGAGTGAATGCGGCTTCCTAGGCTTGAGGCTAGGGTTGATTGAGTTTCGGACAGGGCATTATATCCTAGGTTTTGGACTAGGGTTCAATAAAATGGAGAATTGAGATTGTAAATTTCCTAGGTTTCGAGACTAGGGTTTCGGGAAGATGTGATTACCTAGTCTTGAGGCTAGGGTTTGGGAAGATGTGATTACCTAGTCTTGAGGCTAGGGTTTGGGAAGATGTGACTACCTAGGCTTGAGGCTAGGGTTCGGAGCGCATGTGACTTCCTAGGCTAGAGGCTAGGGTTTGTAGAGGATGTGGCAACCTAGGCTTGAGGCTGGGATTGAGAAAATGTGATTGCCTAGGTTTAAGGCTAGGCTTCGGATAGAAGGTGACTACCTAGGCTTGTGGCTAGGGTTCGGAGCGCATGTGACTTCCTAGGCTAGAGGCTAGGGTTTGGAGACCGAAAGCATTTGAAGGTTTGTCTTGGTTTAGACCGAGCAAGTTTGAGGTCTAAGAGTGTTGCGGTTTGGGGCAGTGAGCTTGATACCTCATGGCTGGATAGGCTTGATAGGTTAGACCTAGGCTAGAGTTCTAGGGTTTAGCTAGGGTAAGACTCAGACATGTGTTAAGGAGACCGGGGCCTAATGGAATGGTAGGCGTGAGATCTAGGAGATCGAAGGCTAGGCAGGGTAGCGTTGGGACATAAGGCTTTCAAGCGGGTAAGTCTTTTTTCCTAGAGAAACTGCGTTATGGATTAGGATCAAGCAGGCTTGAGGTCGGCCAAGGAGCAATGGATTGGGATTGGATGATCCTAGTACCTAATACGCATGTCGGGTTTGGGCTCTAAGGTGTTCTAGGTGTGAGCCATGTGCGAGAAATGGGTCTGGACATGTGACCATGTTGGCGCTTTAGGTAAAGGGATTGAGTGTCCAAGACTTTGCTCGAGTACAATAGGTGCCTAAGTTGGATTGGGTATGCTTAGGACCTAAGTTTGTCTTAGAGGTCATTGCGCGTGACCAAGCTCGTTCAGCGATTGTGAAGGTAGGCTAGGGATGGGACCCCAAAGGTGTTAAGCGCACGAGTTCTGACCGGACGGGTCTATGGCATGGCGTGGTACGCAGGAGATCCTATGTGCTTGAGCAGGTTCGAGGTTTAGGCTCGTTGGGGGAGCGATGTTTGAGATCCATGGAGTTTGAGGAGAGGATCGCGTAGGTTCGATGTTTGGACTCGACTTGGATTAAGTAGGTTGGAGACCTAAGGGGTGAAGGTCAGGCTAGGTAGTCTCTCGAGGCTAATGGGTGACACTAGGTTGGTACATGGTAGGTTTAAGAGTGGTAGGGTCATGGCTTGGACATGACGGGAGTCGGGAGACGCAGATGTGTCGCTTTTAGTCGGACCAAGTAGGCTTGGGAATTAAAGAGTCCAAAGGGTGGAGATGTAAGGTGAGAGACCTAGAGGGTAGAAAGTCTTGTGACCTAAAGGTTTAGGGGTTGAGGCCTAAGGTATGGATCAGACATATCATGGACTTCAAGGATAAGTTTGGTAGACTCGAATGGTCTCGGCATCCAAGGGATCGCTCAACAGGTTAGATTGGACCTAAGAGGATAAGAGAGCTATGGCTTAGACAGGGTAAGGACGAGTATGTGTTGGTAGGTTTGAGATCTAGGAGATCGGGTAGGTTCGGGACCGGTAGGTTCGGGACCTAATAGGTCACCCTAAGGATTTGGCTTTGGTTAACTGGTTTAAGGTCTGAAGTTTTGGGTAGAACCGGTTTGAGGCCGAAGGGGTCATGCTACGAACTTGCGGAAGGTCGAGCTAAGAGGTTATGATGTAACGTAGGTAAGACTCACCGGGTAGGTTTGGGACCTAGGTAAGACCGATCGGGTAGGCTCGGGACCTAGAGAGTTTATGGTGTAACTTAGGCAAGACTGACCGGGTAGGCTTGGGACCTAAGGTTTTGAACCAGGTAGGTTGGGACCTAAGGGTATCCTCTTGTGTAGGAAATAGGGTGAAGGACCGAGTCAACTCAAGAATCACGGAGATGGGTCTCAAATGGATCGAGGATGTTTTTACAATTTTGTGGAGACCGAGTGTGCGGGTTTATAAACAAAGTGTCGGGGAGGAGAAAACTTTATGAAAGTGTTATGATCTTATACAGATGCCTTATAATTAATTATGATTCTAATCAATCCAAATAGTTCGTCGCGTGCCGAGTTTGACGATGAGGGGTGCCCTTCTTCTAAGTGTATCCTTGTTGACGCCTCGGTATTCTCTGGGAAACCACATAGTCGACCCTTTCTGTTGGGGAAGCCCCAGTTCGATAAGGGTGTAGAGCGGGGTATCCTACCTCCTTTAAGATGCACCCTTTTTCTGCCTAGACCGCCCTTTCGGGTTTTCAATCTAGCGGGCATCTCTTTTGCGTCATCTCCTTTTTTTTTTTTTTTTTTTTTTTTTGAAAATCATTCAGTCGACTCAAAAAAGGAAAAAATAATTGTTTAAACATGCGGGGGCATTTTGGTGAGAGTAAGAGAGAGAGAGAGAGATAGTACTCACATTTTGACTATTCGAGCAACTGAGGGTATATATGTACAAAAGGGAGGAAGCCCCTGCTTTGACAGAAAGTAAGTGTTTAGCTCTTTCCTAGATTGTAGAACGGAAGACTTGTCGAGACATTTGAAAATTGTTTTATTCAAGATTCTCATTTGATTGCTCGAGAATGGACCTCGTTGATTAGTTAATGAGTTATGGTTAATTGGTAAACAAGTAGCCTCAAATTAATAAATGTTTTGATCAATTGTGAGTGAAGAAGTCAAGAGTAGAAATATGGGGGAAGAGAGAAGAGAAAGAAAATTGGCTCGAGGTGGGTTGTGTATATTTTGGACCGAACCGGGAGGTTGCCTACGTTCTCCTCAAGGTGAGGAGCTCAGGTCCGCGTAGTTCGGGGATGACCCGCTTGACGATGGTGTCGGGTTTCAGTGGGTATGTGTGGGAGGAAAGAAAAGAAAGAAAGTTGACCCAAGGTAGGTTATGTTTGGCTTTGAGTGGTTGCCCGGTTGACGATGAAGTTGGGTTTTGAGTTTAGGGGTGTGAGGTTCGTTTGAGGTGAGTTGTTCTTTGTAGCTCATTGCGGTGGATTACTCCTTTGTAGTTGTTGCAGTGGATTGCTCCATCGTAGTTGTCATGGGTTGCTGCGTTTATCTAATTTGTAAGGAAAGAAAGTAAAATAGAACATTTGAGGTGAAAAGAAAATGGGACTTTTACTTTTCCATGGTGATAGCCCCTTCTATTTTTCTTTTTCTTTTTTATTTTATCACTTTGTGCACACCTTTTTTTTTTGCCTAGGCCTCCATTTCGGGTTTTCAACCTAGCGGGCTTCTTTTTGTGCAATGCTCTAACTTTTGCCTAGGTCGCCTTTTTGGGTTTCAACCTAGCGAGCCATATATATATATATATTTTTTTTTATATTTGTACATGAAACATTGGGCAAGACAAGCCCCTAGTTTGCTTTCGCCTCTCTCGATTGCGAGGTAGCTTCCTTATAGTTCAAGCGACCTTTTGCTGGCGGCGGGCATCCTAGCCCCTTGATTTTCATCGGTAGAGCTCCATTGGATTATCACGTGCACCAATTAATGGCATGAATGACTTCGTGCACTTGTCTTACATTTGTGATGGAATACGGACAGCCCCAGTGTAACGGCATGTAGTACTCATGAAGGGAGCAAACCAACCCTTTAAATTGTGGCAGCATGGATGTCTATTTGAGGATGAGCAACCGCAGTCCATTTCTTTGTCACGACCTTATAAAAAGGGGTCTAATGGTGGGACGGGAGGTGTATGGGAGAAGGTGTATGGAGAGAGTGTTCGTGAATAATGTACACGGGGTGAGTGTATAGCGGGTATTATATGGATAGGTATATGGAGGGTGTACACAGGGGGAAGTGTATATAGAGAGTGTATGGGGGTAGAATGTAGAGAGAAGAGAAAGTGATTCGTTCATCCCAATTGATCGAAGCATTTGTTATTTTAAGATTAATCGTTTACTTAATTATGTGAATGGTTTGTGGGTCCATTTACCTTTTAATGAGTCGTCATTAATGAGTAAGATTAAGATTAATTCATCATATAAAGATATAGCAATCAAGCGAAAATGGTGAATAAGACAATTTTCATGGAATTGATTTATGCAAGATTATGTCTCAAGTCTAGAGAGAAAAGAAATAAAGACTCTTTTATTATTTGAAAGAAAAACGACTAATCCGGGGTGGACTTTTACTTAAAGAAACAAAAATCGTCCAAGGTGGACTTTTGACTAAGGACACTCTAGAACCTATGAAGACTGAATGACCCTTTTCTTTTCTTTATTTAAAGGAGGTAGCCCCAATTTCCTCTTTTGCCCATGCCCATGCATTCCGTTGGCGGGTGATGACTCCGCTGTTAATGAGGCTTTGAATCTTTCTCCTCAATTGGAGGCAATCTTCGGTGTCATGTCCAATGTACTGGTGGTATTGGCAGTGTTTGGAGGGATCCAAGCCTTGCTTCACCCTACTTGGTTCATAATTGAACAAAGGAGACAACTTGCCGGCTTGAACTAGACTTTTGAAGAGTTTGCCCAAGTCGTCGAATTCGCGCTCGTCCTTCCTTTCACGAACTGTCTTTGAGGGTAATTTAGGTACCGGCACCCCTTGTTGATGAGTAGTCATAGGGGGCATCCCGACGGGGACAGTCTGTGGCGGCCCGTACATTTGAGGAGCGTACGGGTGTTGACATTGAGCAAGAGGGAGAACTCGACTGAGGTAATCATAAACGCCACGAATGTCGGACAAATGGCGCCTCTCGATATCTCTTAGGGTCTTATGCATCTCCTTCTGAAAGTGTGTTGCTTGCTCGTTGAGAATGGCCTTAAATTGGATTGCTTGTTCATCGAGGATGGCTTCGAAGTGGGATGCTTGCTTACTGAGAGCAGTACCGGTGTAGAGGATTGTCTCGGGATCTTGGGTAGCAGCTTCAGTTGCAACTTCGATGTTCCTTGTAGCCGACATGATGCAGAACTCTATGTCATGAAAGAATTAGATTCGTATTTAATGATAAGTCATCGTTATAAGAATCATTTTTTGGAAAAGAGTCGGTCTCCATATTTTTGAAATGCATTTTGGTAAAAAATTGAAAGTTTGACCGGGCCGAAGTTGCCTACGTTCCCCTTATCATGAGGGAGAGGTCCCACACAATAAGAGGCTCAGGTCGCCGTAGTTCGAATCAAGTTAGACTTTTAAAAAGAGGTGAGAGATGACCATAGGGGTCAAAAAGAGGGAGATGACTCGGTCCTTGGTCAAGCATGGGTGAGGAAGACCTATAGGAGTTGGTTTTGATTGAGTCGGGTATGGTTTGACTTATGGTTTGACCTAAATTTGACCTAAGGATTGACCTAAGGTTTCAGACAAGAAGTGGTTCAAGCTAGAATGCGACGATAATGGTGGGTTGACCTAGATGGGTAATGGATAGGTCGACCTAAATGAGAAGGGTTGGATTGACCTATATGGTGAATGAATCAAGATAGCGGGTTGTAGCGGGTTACCTATGGGATGATCTAAGTGGGATAAATATGGTTTGACCTAAGCGGGTCGAATGTTAGTTGGTTGACCTATTCGGGTTGGTTGACCTAGGGAGGTCGGTATATAGATTCAAGACGGGCAAGTCGACTTAAGCGGGCCAAGGATTGACCTAGATGGGTCAAAGGTAAAGGGGTAGTTTTAACCTAAGACGGACGAGTTGACCTAGATGGGTCGAGGATGGAGTGTGGACCTAAACGGGTCGAGACGGGTTGACCTAGGTTGGTATAGACAACGGTGGGTCAAATAATGACCTAGGTGGGTCAGGATGACGGTTTGACCTAAGCGGGTTAAGGTCGAAGGTAATTAGGTTCACCTATGGGACCAAAGATTGACCTAAGAGGTCAATAGCGGATAAGGTTGACCTAAGGGTCAAAGGTTGACTTAAGAAGTCGAAAGGTGATTGGGGTGACTTAGGGAGTCAAAGGTTGACTTAAGAAGTCGAAAGGTGATTGGGTTGACTTAGGGAGTCAAAGGTTGACCTCAGAGGTCAAAGGCGGATAAGGTTGACCTAAGTGGTCAAAGGTTGACCTAAGAGATCGAGGGTGATAAAGTTGATCTAAGGGGTCCAAGGTTTGACCTATGGGGTCAAAGGCAGATGAGAATGACCTGTGGGGTCAAAGGTTGACCTAAGAGGTCAAAGGCGGATGAGGTTGACCTAAGGGGTCAAAGGTGACCTAAGAGGTCGAGGGGTGACCTAAGAGGTCGAAGGTGATAAGGTTGACCAAGGAGGTCAAGGGTTGACCTAAGAGGTCGGAGGTTGATAAAGTTGACCTAGGGGGTCAAGGGTAGACCTAAGAGGTCAAAGCTTTCCCACTAGAGCCAAAAGTTAATGAAAACTCCTTTGCGTTTTAGATGGTTTGGAGGATGAGGAGGTTGATGAGGAGATTGTGATCAAGGATACAGAGAGTAGTACTAGGATGGGACCCCTGGGAAGTCCTCGTGTTGCACCCCCAACCCAAACTTTTAACCAATGACCTCTTGGTCTAGTGGTATCATGGCCTTCCCTGGGGGGAGGTCTCAGGTTCTACTCCCGCTGGGAGCAGGTTCTATAGTATATAAACGGTTTATATACTAAAGGCACTATAAAGCCAAATTTTTTACCAAAGACCTCTTGGTCTAGTGGTATCATGGCCTTTCCCTGGGGGAGAAGTCTCAGGTTCTACTCCCGCTGGGAGCAGGTTCTATAGTATATAAACGGTTTATATACTAAGGCACTATAAAGCCAAATTTTTTTACCATGACCTCTTGGTCTAGTGGTATCATGGCCTTCCCCTGGGGGGGAGGTCTCAGGTTCTACTCCCGCTGGGAGCAGGTTCTATAGTATATAAACGGTTTATATACTAAAGGCACTATAAAGCCAAATTTAAAAAAGGAACAAGAATTTACAGAAATTTTTGAAGGGGGGCGTTTTTTTAGGGTTTTTTTTCAGTTCGGCCGTCTGCCATATCTCCGGCACCGGACATCTTTTGGAAGATCCCAACGGTGGAAAGTATCGATTAGGTGTTACGAAATCCCTCCAGAAATTTGAAGACGATCCAACGGTTCAATCATCAGGAATCGTCATTTTTCTGACAGTCCTGGAATTTAGAATTTGATTCGGCCGCCGGCCATATCTCCGGCGTCGGGATTTATTTTGACGATCCCAACGGTGAAAAGGTGCGTATTAGTTATGCGCAAGTGCTACAAAAATTTGAAGACGATATAACGGTTCAATCATCGGGAATCGCTTTTTTACAGTCCGAATTCTGGAGGTGAATTTTTTTTTTTGATTCGGTTGTTGGCCTTTTTGGCCAGATTTTTTTGTTGATTTCTCTCTTTTGGCCGGTGGCCACCTTCGGCAATGGCAAGGGAGGGGATTGGCATAAGTATGCATGGTGGTGGAGTTGATAATGGTGAAACTAGGGTTTTGTATCCCAAAAACCCTAATCTGCATGGCGGGGGATCGGTTGTTGTTGGGGGAGTTCCAAATACTTCCATGTTAAGTGGTGCGATTGTTACTGGTGCTAAGGAGGCTATTTCTCAAGGTTTGCATGGAGGAAATCCCGTTACTTCGTCCATGGCGGCAGCTGGCAATTCTCTGAATCACGTCGGCTCGGCCGCGCAGGTCCAGGGACTCGGCCGAGCGCCTGCATCAGAAGGTCCGGTCGGACCTGTTCATACATCCGGTCGGACCTATGCTGCTGGGATTCATAATGGTACTAATCAAGGTGGTCAAGCTAAGGTTTCGTATTCTACGGCTCTGAAAGGAGACAAGGGTGTTGATGGGACTTTCGTCAATCCCTTTGAAGGTATTAAAGCACCTGCTCGTCAACGTGCGGTTATTGATGGTGAACCAGCTGTGATTTTGACTGATAGGGAAGTACAAGCGGCGGTGGACCGTTTGAAATTTACTGTGGTATTAAAATTTACTACTGGTCGTCCTCAGTTGAAGGTAATTCATGATCATATCTCTCAGCACTGGGGTTTAAAGGGTGTTTTTAATGTGGGTTTGCTTGACCCACGACATGTACTTGTGTATCTTTCTACTCAGGAAGATTTAACTTTGGCTTTAGCCAGGGAAACCAACGTTATTATGAATTCAATGTTTAGATGCTTCCGTTGGACACCTGATTTTGATTATGCCTATGATAATCCTTGTATATCAGTGTGGGTTCGTTTGCCTAATTTACCGTTACATTGGTATGCTTTTATGGAGAACATTGGTAATTCTTTGGGTACTTTTATACGTGCTGATGATAAGTCTGTTGGTTTTACACACCATGGGTTTGCCCGTTTTTGTGTGGAAATGGATGTCTCTAAACATAGACCGGAACGTATTTATTTGGGGACGACTCGGGAAAATGGTTTTTGGCAGGATATTGAATATGAGGGTAATGTGCTTTACTGTACCAACTGTGGTATGTTGGGTCATGATGAGTATTCTTGCCGGAGAAATGCAAAGAGACAGGGTCGAAATATAGGAAGGCAGCAACAACAGACTCAGAACCAACAGCAGCAGCAGCAACCTCAGCAGAAGCCGCCACTTCCACAGCAGCCATCTAGAGAGCCGGAACAGAGACAGAATCAAATGGCTAATCAGAAGAAGCCTAATTCTGAGTGGCAGGTAGTGGGAAAGCGAGGTACACATATGGTTCCAGCTGCAGAAAAGGGCAAAAATACTGTAGGTTCTAGCGGGCAAAATCAGGCTAAAGGGAATGTTCATTCTCGCTTGGAGTATGGGTCAACTCGTATTTTGGGTAACCATGATGTATGGATGAACAAGGTGGATGACAAGGGTACTGGTAAGGAAGAGGGGGAGATTACAGCTCCCAAGTCAGGTGGTAAAACAAGTTCTGTGATATTGGTTGAGGATATTTCTCCAGATCAGGATAAAGCAGAAAGAGCAGTGCTTGAAAGGGTTCAGCAGCAGCAGCATCAACCGAATTTGCAGCAGCAGCAGCCGACACTGCAGCAGCAGCAGCCCCAGCCGCAGCAGCAGCAGCCGAAATCGCAGCAGCAGCAGCAGCCAAAAGTTAATGAAAACTCCTTTGCGGTTTTAGATGGTTTGGAGGATGAGGAGGTTGATGAGGAGATTGTGATCAAGGATACAGAGGAGGATGGGGCTGCAGTAAAGGAGCCAATTGAGAAATTACCTTTGTGTATGGTTAACACGGAAGCAGTTCTGAGCACCAGCACGGAAGGTTCTTCGGTTAACGTTTCTGTTGATCACGTCTCTGAGACACAGGCACCTCCATCTACTGAAACTATTCAGGAGAGCAGTTTGTGGACAAGGAGAATGATAGGGCAGATGGGACTGGTTTGGGTGATGACAGAGGTATTACTACCGGAGCAGAGGAAGATAGGGACTCAGAGTCTTCAGGGGGTGCAACTGATGTTGAGGTTAGTGTCACAGAAAGCACTGAAGAGTCTAAGGATTCATCATTTAATGAGGTTTCCAGTGGACAGAAATCAAGGCGTAGGAGAAGGAAGGGCAGTAGGTCGTCGCAGGTGGGTTCGCCTCCGCAAACCCGAAGCAAGACTGTTGGGGTAAACTCTATTTCTAAATAGATTTATTATGTCGATCATTATCTGGAACGCTAGAGGTGTTGGTAATGATAGTACCATGGATGCTTTAAAGCTTATGATTCAGCATCATAAGCCTTGGTGTTTGGCATTTTGGAACCTAAACTTTACGGTGTTAGGCTTCCAAATATTGCTAAACAACTAGGCTTTGATAAGTTCTTGCATGGTAATCCTGTTAATAGGCATATTTGGGTTTTATGGAGAACTGGTATAGATTTGGATGTGGTTTCTATGACTAATCAGCATATTTCAGTTCGAGTAACGGTGTTTGGGGATGCATATGGTATTTTCTCATTTGTTTATGCCAGTTGCGATCGTATTCCGAGACAGTCGTTGTGGGATGATCTTGTGCAATTATCTGGTCAGTTTGATGAGCCGTGGTTAGTGGGTGGTGATTTTAACATCATTGCTGATCCGTCAGAGAAACTGGGAGGTAATGGGTGGGATTTCCCTAGTATTGATGATTTTTGCGGTTTTATGGTTAATGCTGGCATTTCTGATGCGGGGTATGAAGGAAGTAAGTATACTTGGTGTAATGGGTTCCCAATTGCTAGTCGTATTTGGCAGCGTATTGATCGTGTTTTGGTGAATGGGACTTTTACTGCGCAGCATGGCAGTATTACTGTCACTCATTTGCCGAGAGATGTGTCGGATCATTCTCCATTACAGATTAAATTCGCTGCGATATCAAAGCCCAAATGCCCTTTTAAATTTCATAAAATGTGGCTTGATCATCCGGGTTTTCAAGGTTTTTTGCGTGAGGTGTGGGGTCGTGATTGCTGGGGTACTCCGTTGCTCCGGTTGCACAGGAAATTGCATGTTCTGCGCAAGGAACTGAGAAAGTGGAATTGGGAAGTTTTTGGGAATATCTTTCGGAAGATAGACCAGTTGCAGGATGATATCACTAGATTGGATTTTTCTCTACAATCTAATGGGGATGATTCGGTTGCTGCTGAATTAAAGCAGAAGACTGATGAGTTGGCACAGGTTCGTAGGTGGGAAATTGATATGAAGCAGCAACAGTCAAGGCAGTTATGGGTTCAGGATGGAGATCGTAATTCTGCATTTTTTCATGCCTCTATCAGGGAGAGAAGACGTCAGAATTCTTTGAAGTTGCAGTTGGCAGACGGATCCTGGTGTGATAATGAGAGCATCTTGGGTCAGTTGGGTGCGGCGCACTTTGAGGAGATTTTTAGTTCTGGTCCTCATATGATTGACGAGAGGCTTTTTCAGGATATTGAGGCAGGGGTTTCAGCGGAGGACAATCAGATGTTAACTGCAGTGCCTGAGGAAGGTGAGATTTGGGAGGCCATTAAATCTTTGAATGCTGACAGTGCTCCTGGTGTTGATGGCTTTACAGGTCAATTTTTCAGAGGTTGCTGGCCTACCATTAAGGCTGATGTGATCGCTGCTGTTAGATCGTTTTATCATGGGGAGGAGCTCCCGAAGGGGTTGTCTTCTAATGTGCTTGTTTTGCTGCCCAAGGTGGATAAGCCAACGGGGTTTAAGGATTTGCGACCTATCAGTCTATCTACCTTTATGAATAAGGTAATCTCTAAAATCCTTACCCTTCGTTTGGCTAGTGTGTTGCCCAAAATTATCTCTCCTGAGCAGACGGGGTTCATTAAGGGGAGGGGTATTCAGGAGAACATCGCTTTGGCCCATGAGATGGTCCACCGTATTGATCAGACGTGTTGTTTAAGTTAGATATGTCCAAAGCTTATGATCGCTTGGAATGGGATTTCTTATTTCGGGCATTGACTGCATTGGGTTTTAACGATATTTGTTGTGGCTTGATTTCGCGGTTGGTTAGAGGCAACTGGTACTCGGTTCGTATGGGTGGAGTTTCCCATGGGTACTTTGCCTCGTCTCGTGGTGTTAAGCAGGGTGACCCACTATCTCCTTTGCTGTTTATTATTGCTCAAGAGATTCTTTCCAGGGCTTTGCATCGAGCGGTTCTGGGTAACGAATTTCTACTCTATGAGCATGGTAGAGGGGTCTTTCCGATATCTCACTTGTTATACGCTGACGACATGCTGCTATTCTGTAATGGTCGTCAGAGATCTATTGAGGGGCTCAGAGGTGTTCTGACTATGTATGAACGGGCTTCGGGTCAGTTAATTAATCTTGAAAAAAGTGGATTCTACGTAGGTGTAAAGATGAGACAGTTCGAGATTGCAAATATCCGAAGATGGTCTGGTTGCACTTATCAGCAGTTTCCCCTTAAGTATTTGGGGATGCCACTTTTCAAAGGTCGTGTTAAAAGAGTGCACTTTGCGGAGCTTGAGTCCAAGGTTTTGAAGAGGGTAGATGGGTGGAAGGCGAGGTTACTGTCATTCGGTGGCAAGGTAACGCTTATTAAATCTGTATTATCTAGCATACCTATTTATTCTTTGGGGGTCCTTAAAGTGCCTAAGGCGGTTCTTAGAAAATTAGAAAGTACCATGGCCAATTTTCTGTGGAGCAGTGGAGGGGAGAAACGTGCCCATTGGGTATCTTGGGATGAGGCGTGTAGACCTATCCAAGAAGGCGGCTTGGGCATTAGGCACTTAGAAGACATGAATAAAGCGATGTTGGCTAAGCTTGCTTGGGTGGCCACTCGGGGGGATTCTTTGTGGTCGAGGTATATTCAGGTCAAATATGGGGGGCAAGCAGCGGCCTCTAGTTCTCATGTGTGGCAGGCAGCAGCATGTATGTTAGATCAGTTGGATAACTGCAGCAGGTGGGTGGTTGGCCGTGGGGAGGTGAAATTTTGGGCTGATAATTGGTGTGGGGTTCGTCTTGGAGGACCTAGACCCGAAGATCACAATCTGTTGGTACGTGATGGCATTCCTATTCTTGATGAATTCATTCAGTTTATACCGGATGAGTTGCGAGACTCTGCGAGAAGGGTTCGTGTTGTCGATGATGCCCCTGATAGGGTAGTTTTTACCTTGACTAAAACTGGGGATTTTGAGACTGCTGCTTGGTGGGAGCATATTCGGGTTAGGAGTCCTTTGGTGGAATGGGGTGCTAAAATTTGGCATCCCAATATCCCAACAAAGGTTAGTGGATTCTGGTGGAAAGTCATGCATGATGGTCTACCGGTGGATGCTAAGTTGGAATCCCGGGGATTTCACATTCCGTCTCGATGTGTTTGTTGTCCGGGTGGTGGTCAAAGGGAGACTCTAGATCATCTTTTGTTGCAGTCGGACATGGCTCAGTCGGTATGGAGGCATTGGGTAAGATTCTTCCCTTTCCCTCATATTTATAGTGATTTGCCACATTTATGGGATGTTTGGTGTGGGGTCAATCAAAGCGCCGTCAAATTGGTTTAGTCCGTATGGGCATTATGATGTTTTCTTGTTGGGAGATTTGGAAGGCTAGGTGTAAGGCGGTCTTTGATGGGAGCATTATGAACAGTGCAAAGATTGTTGATGGGGTCAAGCATTCTCTTAATGAGATGTGTTCTTTCCTAGTTCCGAAGGGGGCACCAAGAAGGGAGGAATGCATTTTGTTGGAGAACCTTGGTCTTAAGATTGCTCCGCATAAGACTCGGCCGAGAAGATACTTAAGGTGGGAACCTGGTAAGTCGCATTTTTATACTCTTAATACGGATGGTTCTGCAGTTCATGGTGTTTGCACAGGGGGAGGTATAGTTCGGGATTGTAAAGGGGCTATGGTGTTTGCCTTTTCTCATTTTTATGGCATGGGCACAAACATGCAAGCTGAGATTTTCGCACTTCGTGATGGTTTGTGCATGTGTCGTCAGTGGGGGTTGCAGTCAGTGATGGTTCTTTCTGATTCTTTGGTGGCTGTCAACATTTTAAAAGGTAAATTTCAATGTCCTTGGCAATACACGTATGAAATCCGGGATTGTTCGGTATTCGTAAGAGGTTATGGTTTAGAACATGTCCTTCGTCAAGCGAACGGAGTGGCAGACAGATTGGCTGCAGAGGCGCATATCCATGGGAATCAGAGGGTATATAATACGACTCGGGATCTTCCTAGAGGTGTATTGGACGCTTTACGCTTTGATGATGGTGGTTGCTATGTCGAAAGAAGGGGGTGCTCGGCCGAGCACCATATATGACTCGGCCGAGCAGATGCATTTTGCTCGGACGAATGGAGGTCTTGCCGCGGCCGAGGGAAGGATTACAGAAATATGGATTTTGAGTCTAATAGTGCACGGCCGAGTCTTGGTTCTTGCGCGGTCGAGCGGGCTGGTTGGGGCTGAGCGGGTCGTGGATATGGACCGGTCGGTTTTCTGGGCTATGGGGCACGGTTGGACTTATCTTTTGGACTGGTTTTGGATCGGATTTTGGGCTTGTATGGTGGACTCATGGGTTATGCATATGAAGCTTGGGTTGATGATGTTGAAGACTCATGTATGGGCTACAAATGGTAATGTGAGGATCATTTTATGGTTTAATTTTTTTAGGATTTTAGTTTTTAGATGGCTTTACCTTTTGAGGCTTTGTCTTATTTATTGGACTTCGAGGTCCGGCTCCATATCCGGCATTAAGTCGGGTGGTTGTCCCCCTCTTGTAATTTTATTTATTTTTAATTAATAAAATCCTCCCAGGTGCCGCCCTGGTTTCCAAAAAAAAAAAAAAAAAAAAAAAAAAAAAGAGGTCAAAGGTTGGTAAGGTTGACCTAGGGGATCAAAGGTTGACTTAAACGGATAAGATTGACCTAGGGGGTCAAAGGTTTGACTTAAACGGATAAGATTGACCTAGGGGGTCAAAGGTTGGCCTAAGAGGTCAAAGGGTGGTAAGGTTGACCTAGGCGGTTAAAGGTTGACCTAGGAGGTCAAAGGTAGATAAGGTTGACTTAGGAGGTCAAGGGTTGACCTAAGAGGTCGAAGGCGGATAAAGTTGACCTAGGCGGTCAAAGGTTGACCTAAGAGGTCGAGGGGTGACCTAAGAGGTCGAGGGTGATAAGGTTGACCTAGGAGGTCAAGGGTAGACCTAAGAGGTCAAAGGCGGATAAGGTTGACCTATGGGGTCAAAGGTTGACCTAAGAGGTCGAAGGTTGACCTAAGGAGGTCAAGAGTGGAGAAAGTTGACCTAGGGGGTCAAAGGTTGACCTAAGAGGTTAAAAGACAAATGAGGTTGACCTAGGGGTCGAAGGTTGACTTAAATGGATAAGATTGACCTAAGGGGTCAAAGGTTGACCTAAGGGGTCAAGAGCGGAGAAGGTTGACCTAGGGGTCAAAGGTTGACCTAAGGGGGTCAAGAGCGGAGAAAGTTGACCTAGGGGGTCAAAGGTTGACCTAGGAGATCAAAGGTTCAGAGGGTTGACCTAGGCGGTCAAAGGTTGACCTAGGGGGCCAGAGGTTGAGAAGGTTGACCTAGGGGGTCAAAGGTTGACCTAGGAGGTCAAAGGTTCAGAGGGTTGACCTAGGCAGTCAAAGGTTGACCTAAGGGGCCAAAGGTTGAGAAGGTTGACCTAGACGGTCAAAGATTGACCTAGGAGGTCAAAGGTTGACCTAAGGGGTCAAAGGCGGATAAGGTTGACCTAGGAGGTCAAAAGTTGGTAAGGTTGACCTAGGCGGTCAAAGGTTGAGAAGGTTGACCTAGGCGGTCGAAGGTGAAGGGTAGACCTAAATGGATCGCAATGATGGCTCAACGGATGAGCGATGGACGCAATGCACATTTTATTTTGCGAAAAGTTTTTGCATTTTTTTTACATCCTAAATGGGTGATCTGAGGAGTGTCCTAATCTCTATGTGTGGGTTGACACGAGTTAGGTAAAAGGTTCCCACCGCTCGCGGAACGTACACGGTGAGTGGAGTAGACGAGTGACTCGAAAGAGGGCGGCAGTAGCGCACAAATTCCCGCACATCGAAAACTCCGGGTAGTAGGGACATGTGCAGTGCTGACACGGACTAGTGGTAGTGTGTGGCAAGAAACTAATTCTTTTTAAGGAGAAAAGAGAGAAGTTTTGAATGTTTGAATGATGCTATGCAATGCAATGCAGGAGAAGGAAAATAATGTACAAGGGAGCATAGCAGAGTTTTGTTTGACCTTAGTACTATAGGGAAAGTACAAAAAATACATGTATTGAAAAAATACAAGGTACACATATTAACATGGCAAAAATACAAGGTGCATGTGCAAACATGGCAAAGTGTGAGGTGCATGTGCAAACATGGCAAAGTGTGAGGTGCATGTGTAAACATGGCAAAGTGTGAGGTGTATGTGTAAACATGGAAAGTGTGCATGTATAAACATGGCAGGTGTGTGCATGTGTAAACATGGCAGGTGTGTGCATGTGTAAACATGGCAAGTGTGCATGTGTAAACATGGCAGGTGTGTGCATGTGTAAACATGGCAAGTGTGTGCATGTGTGAACATGGCAAGTGTGCATGTGTAAACATGGCAGGTGTGTCCATGTGTAAACATGGCAAGTGTGTGCATGTATAAACACGGCAAGTGTGCATGTGTAAACATGGCAGGTGTGTGCATGTGTAAACATGGCATGTGTGTGCATGTGTAAACATGGCAGGTGTGTGCATGTATAAACATGGCAAGTGTGCATGTGTATACATGGCAGGTGTGTGCATGTGTAAACATGGCAGGTGTGTGCATGCATGTGTAAACATGGCAGGTGTGTGCATGTGTAAACATGGCAAGCATCATGATGTGACGAAAGTTAGACCCACTAAGTTTGAAAAAGTTTCAAAGCAGTCCCCAGCAGAGTCGCCACTGTGAATACGTGTGTTTGAATTTGAGAATATTCATAGTAACATTAAAAATATGAGAGTCTCCACGCCGTTTTAATTATAGCCTAAACATTGAGAAAAAGCATGTTTAATGGGTTCGGGGGTCAAATTACAACAAGAGAAGAATATTGAACGTTATCACTCCTATTGCCCGAATTGATCGGTCTTTCTATCATGATGAATGTGTTAGTAGTGTGTTAGTGTTTGAGACCGGATCCGAAGATTGCCTACGTTCCTCTCAAGGTGAGAAGCTCGGGTCAGCGTAGTTCGAGAGAATTTAGAATAGGCAGAAGGATCGGGATCATGCATAATGAGGGGGGAACTACCTAAAGATTAGGGTTTAGAAGTAGTTCCTAGATCATCCTCGGGTTGATGAACCCTCGATCATCATCGGCTATGAAATAACATGCAAACATGAAGATCGCAACCCTAAATATAGCATAAATAAGGTTTTAATCTATGAACACGATGAACATATGAAGAACATATATGAACATATGAATAAACATGCGAAGCATATGAAGAAACTATGAATAAACATGCAAGAACATGAATATTAAAGATCTACATTAGAAATAATGCAAGAACGTGAAGAAATAAGTTAGAACACTTACCTATGTTGGCAAGAAATAAACCTTGGTCTTCTTGGAGGTTTGAATGCTAATTAGAGAGCAAAATATTGTTTAAGAACTCCAAAATTCGTACTTAGAGCTCTCAAAATCGGATCCCTAAACCAATAGCATGGGATTGGTTTATATAGTAAACTGATGGGAGGATCTGATGGTCCAGATCATCCGGCGCAAGGTTGGCCGCCTGGCCAAGAATGAAGACGGCGACAATGTTGGCCGCGTGGCCAAGGTCGAGGCTTGGCAAAGTTGGCCGCCTGGCCAAGTCTGCAGGCTGACTTGATTTTCAAGCTAGGGTTTCACTGTTGCTTTATGGTAACCCTAAGTTGCCTATTTTGATAGATTTTGCCATAAATTAGATATTTTGGGAATCCAGGACAAGTCTTTGCAAGGTTTCTAATTCCTATAAAGTCCTTGTATTTTTGGGAAAGTCCTAATAAACTCATTTTCAGGTCGGGTACTAACAGTGAGATAAATCTCAATAAGTTACTAATGCAACTACATGACATGCTATGATGCAGGAAGCAATAAGCAATAATAAATATCACATAGCACATAGCATTTATCACATAACAGATAGCAGCGGAAATAAACACATAACAAAGGATATAGCCAAGGTTTTCCAAACCGGAACATCCAAATAAAGGATCGCTGCGCAGCTTCAATAATCAACAAATCATCATCTTCATAATAGCATGAAAGCCGAAGAGAAAACCCCGGTACCGGAACCAATAACCATAAAAGTGTCACAAAGGACAAGGACCATGACACAAAGTCATGCCCGTTAGCTAGATACATTCACAAAGGAACGCTAACTTATCCTTTCCAAGGCCAATCTGGAGAAGGGTAAAGAAGGGGGCAAAACAATGGTCAACATTATAATGGACTTGGCTTTGCCATTATAATCCTTCCCATCGCCCGATGCAACAAATATGCCAGCTGGGCTTCCAAATAAATGCTAAGTAATAATAATTTAGCATGAATAAACAACTTAAGGTTCCAAAGTAGGGAACCATACCAAGTAGTCACCAAGAAAGTGAAATGTACCAATCACGCACAATTAAAGTGTTCCAACAATCACAATTAACACTTAATTAATTTCCAACACAAACTTAATCACAAAGGACCCAATTCTATCACTAGAGTGCACTACAACGTTCACTAAGGTGAACTAGAAGGACACCCAAGATTTGGATCAAAACACATTCTTCAATCACGCAAACAAACAAAATGAAACTTTCAGAGGACTGTGCGGCCGCCCAGAATGGTATGTGCGGTCGCCCAAAAGACCCTCAAACACGACCAAAAGCTTTCAGATAGATGCGCGGTCGCCCAGACAAATTTGGGCGGTCGCCCAATATTCTGGAATTGCCAGAAATCGGGAAGAACAACATGGGTTCTTCCATTTTTAACCCAAAACACATTTCAACCCAAAATCTAACCTTCTAACTAGCTTACTAATGTACCAAAACAACTTATAAGTCTAAAAGACTCATACAACAATATTTAACAACCCAAAATCAAGAATCAAACCCAACATTCAAGATTTCACCATTTTTTATCAAAACCCAAAATAAATTCTCAATAAATTCAAAACCCAACCAAGCTTCAAATATAACACATCAAACATTACCTAAACATGATATGAACATTTTAGCATTAAAATGGGGGAAAAGTAACTTACCTGAATTTTCTCAAAGATGGCGGAATTCAATTCTTTTTGGTTCTACGCGATCCTATCGACGATCTAAACACATTTCACGTTTTATGAAATGAGAGATTATGAGAGGAAGAGGAAGAAAATGAAGAGAGAAGGAAGAGAAACTTACCTACACCAATGGGGAAGAGAGAGAGAGAGAGTTGTGCTGGGAAGGAGAGGGGAGAGTGAGGGAGAAGATGAGGGAGGAGAGGGGAGTAGGGAAATTTTTTCAAAATGTTGCACTTAGGGCCCCTCCCCTACACTACTCAAAATAAACAACTTCCCACTAATAATTAAGACCCAACAATACTACACTAGCACAAATGACCCAAATAAAATGCTAGGCATAATTATTATGACACATAAAATGCACACATAATTATTTAAATAAATAATAATTTAAATAAATAAATAAGCAAATAATTAAACAATAATCACTTATTACTAATAAAATAGAGCCTATATTTCGGGTCGTGACATTCACTCCCCCTTAAAGAAAATTCGACCCGAATTTTAACGAGACTTACCCGAATTAAAAAGCCACGGAAATTTCCTCTCTATCTCATCACGAAGCTCCCACGTCGACTCCTCAACATTGTGATTCCTCCAAAGAACTCGAACCAACTCAATGCTTTTGTTCCTCAACTCTTGAACTTTAGAATCTAAGATCCGAACCGGTCGTTCCTCATAAGTCATATCGGGCTCAATATCCTCCGGTACCCTCGGTAACACGTGCAATGGATCATGAACATACTTCCGAAGCATAGAAACGTGGAACACGTTGTGCAACCGGTCTAAGGATGGCGGTAACGCAAGACGATACGCTAGAAGTCCAACCTTTCCCAAAATCTCAAATGGACCAATAAACCTCGGAGCCAACTTGCCTTTCTTCCCAAACCTACGAATACCCACCTTCGGAGATACTTTCAAGAATACCAAATCACCAATCTGAAAACTAAGATCTCGCCTTCGGTTGTCTGCGTAGCTCTTATGTCGACTCTGGGCTGTTTTCAACCTATCCCGGATAACTTTAACCTTTTCAACTGAATCCTGAAGCAAATCAATACCCACGATCTTCGCTTCACCAACCTCATCCCAACAAATAGGCGATCTACATTTCCTTCCATATAAGGCCTCAAACGGTGCCATCTCGATACTAGCCTGATAACTGTTGTTGTAAGAGAACTCCACTAACGGTAGGTGCGAATCCCAAGAATCAGAAAAGTCTATCGAACACGCTCGCAACATATCCTCCAAAATCTGAATAGTCCTCTCGGATTGACCATCGGTCTGAGGATGAAAAGCTGTACTGAATCGCAAATCTGTACCCAAAGCTTCCTGAAACGCCTTCCAAAACCTAGAAGTAAACCTCGGGTCTCGATCTGACACAATGCTAACCGGAACTCCATGCAATCTAACAACCTCATCAATATAAAGGGTCGCAAGCTTCTCCATCGAATACCTGATGTCAATAGGCAAGAAATGGGCACTCTTGGTCAATCTATCCACTATTACCCAAACACTGTCATACTTCCTACGGGTACGAGGTAGTCCCGTGACGAAATCCATAGTCACATGCTCCCATTTCCACTCGGGAATCTCTAACGGCTGAAGTAATCCCGCGGGTCTCTAATGCTCAGCTTTGACCTGCTGACAAGTTAAACACTTCGAAACATACTCGGCTATTTCCCTTTTCATATTAATCCACCAAAATTGCTGCTTCAAATCCTGATACATCTTCGTACTACCCGGATGAATAGTATACCTCGATTTGTGACCCTCATCAAGAACTCTCTGTTTAATTCCATCAACATCCGGAACACGCAATCTTCCACGGAAAGTCAAAACTCCACTCGAACTCAATGAAAAATCCTCGAAGTTCTTTTCCTTCAATTTACCCATTACCTTCACTAACTCGGGATCTTCTTTCTGAGCTTCCTTTATTCTTTGATTTAGGGTCGGAGACACCCTAATATTCACAAAAATAGCCCCATGTCTCGATTCACGAGGAGACCAATCTCGAACATCCTCAAGCATTTTCCACTCTCGAACCATCATCGAAGCCACATAAGATTTCCTACTAATCGCATCGGCGACCACATTCGCCTTTCCCGGGTGATAAGAAATCGTACAATCATAATCCTTCAACAATTCCATCCATCGGCGCTGTCTATTATTCAACTCTTTCTGGGAGAAAAGGCACTTCAAACTCTTGTGATCGGTAAAAATCTCAAACTTCGCCCCATAAAGGTAGTGCTTCCACTTGTGCAACGCAAATACTATCGCAACCAACTCCATATCATGAGTCGGGTAATTCTGTTCACTAGGGGTCAACTTCCTCGAAGCATAAGCAATTACATTCCCATTCTGCATCAACACACAACCCAAACCCTCTTTCGAAGCATCGCTGTAAATCACTAGGCCATCGTTCCCATTAGGCAAAGTCAAGATCGGTGCGGTAGTCAACCTCTTCTTCAATTCCTCGAAACTCTTGACACATTTCTCGGTCCACACAAACGGAACATTCTTCCGGGTCAACTGAGTCATCGGAGTAGCAATCCTCGAAAACCCCTCAATAAATCTTCGGTAATACCCGGCTAAACCAAGAAAGCTTCTAATCTCTGTCACTGATTCGGGTCTCTTCCAATCTACTATAGCTTCAATCTTTGAAGGATCCACCGAAATCCCATCTTTAGAAATCACATGACCCAGAAATGACACCTTCTCGAGCCAAAATTCGCATTTACTAAACTTTGCAAATAATTTCTCCCTCGCAAGAACGGATAAAACTGTCCTCAAGTGTTGTTCATGCTCCTCTCGAGATTTCGAATAAACAAGAATGTCGTCGATGAAGACTACCACGAACGAATCAAGATAGGGATGAAAAACTTGGTTCATCAAATCCATAAATACTGCCGGCGCGTTATTCAACCCAAACGGCATAACCAAGAACTCATAATGACCATAACGAGTGCGAAAAGCAGTCTTCGGAATATCCTCCGATCGAACCTTCAACTGATGGTACCCACTCCTCAAATCGAGTTTAGAGAAAACCACGGACCCTTGAAGCTGATCAAATAAATCGTCAATATGAGGTAGAGGGTACTTATTTTTCACCGTAACCTGATTCAACTTTCTGTAATCGATGCACAATCTCAAGGAACTGTCTTTCTTCCGCACAAACAAAACCGGTGCTCCCCACGGGGAAACACTAGGGCAGATAAACCCTCGATCCAGTAACTCTTGCAATTGAACCTTCAATTCCTTCAACTCTGCGGGAGATAACCTATAAGGTGCTTTCGAAATTGGAGCCGTACCCGGCAAAAGGTCTATACAAAACTCAATCTCACGATCGGGAGGCATATCATACTCGGTAGAGAAAACATCGGGAAATTCCCGAACTACCCGAACACTATCAAAACTAGGGGATTCCTTCCTAGTATCAAGAACACTAGCCAAATACCCCTCACAACCATTATGCAATAATTTTCTCGCTTTCATAAAAGAAATTAAGCGAACCTTTCTACTCAGAGGACTAGCCTCAAACACAAATCTAGGCACATCGGGAATAGAAAAAGTAACAGTTTTCTTACGGCAATCAACGGAAGCATGAAACTTGCTCAACCAATCCATACCCAAAATGACATCAAAGTCTTGGATAGGAAGAACTACCAAATCCGCACAAAGGACTCGACCACAAATAACCACATCACAAGCACGAAAGACTCGATCAGAAATCAAGCATTCTCCTATAGGGGTCGACACCTCTAGCACGTACGGTAAAGACTCGAATGCAGCATTTAACATGGAAGCAAATTGCACAGAAATGTATGAATGAGATGATCCTGGATCTACTAACGCTCGTGCGCTCACATTAGACACAGAAACAATACCTCCAATAATGGATGGATCATCGGTAGCTTGTTGTTGATTCATGGCATAAACCTTCCCTTGAACTTTGGGCTTCCCAGCGGCATCCCTTTTCTGACCCTGATTAATACCAACTCCTGACCTGGATGCTTGACCTCGGTACGTCGTGCACTCTCTCGCAAAGTGCCCCATTTCACCACAATTGGTGCACCTGCCTTGCTTTTTCCAACACTTATCCTCCGAATGGCCTACCTTCTGACAAAAGGTACAAGGCTTCCTAATTTGGCTCCCTTGGTTCCCGGAAGTGGTACCCGGGTTCCTTGGGATCGGTTTCCCTCGGGACTGAGATTGTCCCCCAAAGTTACCTCGATTATCAATCCTTGGTTGTGACTTGCTCTGCGCTCCTTGCTTACTCGGGTTGGCCACCTCGGTCTTCCTCTTATGTTCCCCAATATCTTGCTCTATTAAGTAGGCTCGGTCCACCGCATCTTGGAATGTCACAATCCGTTGGGCAATCAGTTGAGTACGGATGGAGGTCTTCAATCCCGAATGAATCTCATAGCTTTTTGTTCCTCGGTCCTCACCAAATAGTCGCAATACCGGGCTAATTCTATGAACTTAGCCGAGTATTGTGCTATAGACAACACACCTTGCTCTAGGTTGAGTAGCTCGATCTCCTTTCGGTTTTGATCAACAACCGGAATGAAATGCTCCTTGAATTTGCGCAAAACAACTCCCACGCATACACCGTGTGAGTATCATCCCAAGTAGCTTTAACACCCTTCCACCAATGCTCGGCGGCTCCCACAAGCTTATAAGCCGCGAACCGGACCTTGTCCTCATCCGAACACCCAAATACATCATAAATCTTCTCCATCGACTCAATCCACAACTCATCTTTCCGAACATCGGGTTCCCCATTGAATTCAACCGGTTTCAACTTCAGAAATTGCTCCAATCCATAGCGGGGTGGTGCTTGTTCTACCCTCGGACCTTGATCATGTATGGCCTTCATGGCCGCCTCGAACATGCCTTGAAACATGGCACGTGCTTCTTCCCTTGAGTCATTCTGATTCTGTGCCCCACTAGTACCTCCTCTGTTTCTTCTTCCAGACATTGCGAGTAATTACCTGCATAAGACATCAACCGTTACTCACTCCGAACACAACTACCCACCTAGGTTATACTAGTCCACCTAGACTTATACTTCGAGCTAATGCCATAGCTCTGATACCAACTGTCGCGACCCCGGACCCAGCGGGCTCGAGACCGCGATCTGGACGTCGACTCTAAAACCAAAACTGAGAAATACCAGAGTTAAAAATTTCATTTGATACCAAAAGGTAATGATCCAAAGTTTTACAAAACCAAGTTTGATAAAAACCAATTACAACTATCATAAACTTCCACCAGTTTATGCCCAACAAAATACAAATATACAATTCTTAGTGACGTCATTGTTTGGTACAACTACCCCAAAATGGTTACACATTTACATAATGTAAACCAACCTATATCAACCTTCCCCAAAAGAATGGATCCACACTCGACGTCCTCTTTCTCGTGATCAGCGAGACTAATCCTTAGCACCTGGGGGGGTTAAGGAAAAACAAAGATAAAAGAAAAGGGGGTGAGATAAATCGCAATAAGTTACTAATGCTACTACATGACATGCTATGATGCAGGAAGCAATAAGCAATAATAAATATCACATAGCACATAGCATTTATCACATAACAGATAGCAGCGGAAATAAACACATAACAAAGGATATAGCCAAGGTTTTCCAAACCGGAACATCCAAATAAAGGATCGCTGCGCAGCTTCAATAATCAACAAATCATCATCTTCATAATAGCATGAAAGCCGAAGAGAAAACCCCGGTACCGGAACCAATAACCATAAAAGTGTCACAAAGGACAAGGACCATGACACAAAGTCATGCCCGTTAGCTAGATACATTCACAAAGGAACGCTAACTTATCCTTTCCAAGGCCAATCTGGAGAAGGGGTAAAGAAGGGGGCAACACAATGGTCAACATTATAATGGACTTGGCTTTGCCATTATAATCCTTCCCATCGCCCGATGCAACAAATATGCCAGCTGGGCTTCCAAATAAATGCTAAGTAATAATAATTTAGCATGAATAAACAACTTAAGGTTCCAAAGTAGGGAACCATACCAAGTAGTCACCAAGAAAGTGAAATGTACCAATCACGCACAATTAAAGTGTTCCAACAATCACAATTAACACTTAATTAATTTCCAACACAAACTTAATCACAAAGGACCCAATTCTATCACTAGAGTGCACTACAACGTTCACTAAGGTGAACTAGAAGGACACACAAGATTTGGATCAAAACACATTCTTCAATCACGCAACAAACAAAATGAAACTTTCAGAGGACTGTGCGGCCGCCCAGAATGGTATGTGCGGTCGCCCAAAAGACCCTCAAACACGACCAAAAGCTTTTAGATAGATGCGCGGTCGCCCAGACAAATTTGGGTGGTCGCCCAATATTCTGGAATTGCCAGAAATCGGGAAGAACAACATGGGTTCTTCCATTTTTAACCCAAAACACATTTCAACCCAAAATCTAACCTTCTAACTAGCTTACTAATGTACCAAAACAACTTATAAGTCTAAAAGACTCATACAACAACATTTAACAACCTAAAATCAAGAATCAAACCCAACATTCAAGATTTCACCATTTTTATCAAAACCCAAAATAAATTCTCAATAAATTCAAAACCCAACCAAACATCAAATATAACACATCAAACATTACCTAAACATGATATGAACATTTTAGCATTAAAATGGGGGAAAAGTAACTTACCTGAATTTTCTCAAAGATGGCGGAATTCAATTCTTTTTGGTTCTACGTGATCCTATCGACGATCTAAACACATTTCACGTTTTAATAAATGAGAGATTATGAGAGGAAGAGGAAGAAAATGAAGAGAGAAGGAAGAGAAACTTACCTACACCAATGGGGGAGAGAGAGAGAGAGTTGTGTTGGGAAGGAGAGGGGAGAGTGAGGGAGAAGATGAGGGAGGAGAGGGGAGTAGGGAAATTATTTCAAAATGTTGCACTTAGGGCCCCTCCCCTACACTACTCAAAATAAACAACTTCCCACTAATAATTAAGACCCAACAATACTACACTAGCACAAATGACCCAAATAAAATGCTAGGCATAATTATTATGACACATAAAATGCACACATAATTATTTAAATAAATAATAATTTAAATAAATAAATAAGAAAATAATTAAACAATAATCACTTATTACTAATAAAATAGAGCCTATATTTCGGGTCGTGACAATCTTTAGTGCGATTCAATAGTGCGACTAAAGTTTGTAAAACAATAAACCACATTAAATCATATAACACATAAACATATATATATATATCCAATATTCATATCATGTTAGGCACATAAACAATTTATATACACACAACATGATCTAAGTATTGAAATAATCAACATGAACGGGGCTCTGATACCACTGTTGGGTTTCGTAGTAACATGCGCAGCGGAATATAGCATTTTAAATTTTATGAAACCCAAAGCCCATTGATCCATTCATATGATTAAATCAAATACAACAATATGAATACTAGAAAACTAACCCTTGATGACTTTAAATTTGTTCTTTGATCTTGGTGGAGAACTTGAAGTTTTAATCACAAAAGTAAGAACATGAACTTTGAAGATTATAAGCTTCACCCTCTAACGGTATCCACACCACGAACGAATATCAAGAACACTTGATCTTGGTTGCTAGACCAAATTGTGAAACACGTTTTCACAATTAATATGAACTATATGGAATTTTATTTGTGTATTATTTTGTTCTTCAATCTAAGATGTCTTAGAACAAAATAAAACTCTCTCAAACTCTTTAGAGACTTGTACAAAAGCTATGATGTGTTCTGGCCCGAATTTGGCTGTTTATATACAAGTTAGACCTATTCCAAATAGGAAACTTGTGTCTAAACCCGTCCAAAATTCTTTTCCAAAACAAATTAGGAAACCAATCCCGACATGGTGTGCGGCCGCCCAAAACTCTTGTGCGGTCGCACATCTATCTGGAAGGTTCTGGTACTATTTGAACCAAACTGTGCGGCCACCCAATCCAGCCTGTGCGATCGCCCACTTGTCCAGATTCCTAAAGTTTCCAAAATTCCAATATAGTCCTTATTTAAGATTCGTTCTATTGTGTGTGACCCTCTAGGATTATACTAAGTTGGCAATGGGTTCAAACATGAAACCACAAGATATGATTAGGTTCTAGCAAACCGTCATACCTACCCAAATAGTATAACTAGATACAAGTTCGCATTCCTTTAGAATATGTCATAATCCCTTTGTCCACGATGTCATTGAACACAAGTCATGGTCAACAAGTCAACTTGTTTTTGTTCAATACTTTCTCGATTCCGAATATGTTGATAATCCAAATGACATTGATCTAATCAATTCATTTGAGTCCGGCCGAACATTTTCATCAACATCATTCCTACGAGAGGCCCAAGCTTGACATCTCTCCGAAGAGGGACAAATCCATTTTGCTTATTATTCTTCCCTACGTGAATCCGATTATGCCAATCATACCCTTTATAACTTCCCGGTTAAAGGTAGCATTTGAATATGTCAAACATAATTTTCATCAAGTGGAAAATATAATAACTTCATGTCTAAGGATTCAAATGACATAACTAATATGAGATATATGTACGACATAGATCATGACATAAATCTCATACAGCGGGTCATGTCTAGTACCTTGTTCCAAACAAGTACCCATAAATCTAACATGATCATCCCATGATCATTTAGCCTTTATACTAGTGCTTAACAAGTACTAGGGACGGAGATTATTATAACTAAACATGAACAACAATAATAATCAAAACATTTCTTTATTGATATGAAATAAATGATAACAATTACAGCGTTTATTAAACGTGCCTAGGGCACCACTACCAACAGAAGTACCATTTGGCTATTCTAGAGGAGACATGAGACTTCTCGAAGATATATTTTATAAGGTCCATTCGGGTAATCAGTTGTACAGGGAGTGCCTCTATGTATGGCTTTAGTCTCTCAGCTACCCATACTAGTGCAGCACACGACATTTCTAATTCATAGTAATTCAATTCATCCCCTTGGAAGCGACGGCTGACAAAGTACACGGCATTCTCTTTCCTCGAATCGGGTTGCTCTTGTGCTAGTATAGCCCCTAATGCAGTGTCATTGACTGTGAGGAATAAGGTTAACGGCTTCTCTTTATGCGGTGGAAGCAACACTGGTGGATTTACTAAGTACTTCTTGAGCTTTTCGAAGGCTTCTTGGCACTCTTCGGTCCATTCTAGGGATGCATTCTTCTTGAGGAGTTTGAAGATGGGCTCGCACATCCTCGTGAGTTGATTAATTAAATGACTAATGTATTGAAGGCGACCCATGAATCCTTTGACTTCTTTTTGCGTCTTAGGTGGAGGCATGTCAATGATGGCTTTGATTTTAGCGGGGTCTTCTTTTATACCACGCTCAGTGACCATGTACCCAAGGACCTTTCCTTTCACAACCCCAAATGTGCACTTGGCCGGGTAAAGTCTCATTTTGTAGTTCCTCAACCTTTCGAACAACTTCCTAAGGTCAACAAAGTGTTGTCCATCGGAGCCTTTGGAGTGTATGATCATATCATCAACGTGCACCTCCATTTCTTTATGTATCATGTCATGGAATAACGCAGTTACAGCTCTCTGATATGTGGCTCCGGCATTCTTGAGTCCAAATGGCATGACTGTATAACAGAACATCCCCTAAGTTGTGGTGAACGCTGTTTTGTGTGGTAGTCCTCCTCGTCCATGAGGATCTTGTTGTAACCGGCGAATCCATCTACGAATGAACAGACTTCGTATTTCACAGTATTGTCAACGAGCATGTCTATGTTTGGAAGAGGAAAATCATCTTTTGGAGATGCTCTGTTTAGATCACGGAAATCAACACAGACTCAGACTTTTCTATTTGCCTTGGAAACTTGCACAGTATTAGCCAACCAGGTTGGATACTCTATCACCTTGATAAAAACAACACTCAAGAGTTTCTCTATCTCTTGTTTGACTTGTACCGACCATTCTGGTTTAATTCTGCAGAGTTTCTGCTTGACTGGCCTTGAATCAGGAAGCAGTGGTATCTTGTGCTCAACAATTGAATTGGCTAGCCCCGGCATATCTTTGTAGGACCAAGCGAACACATCTATGAATTCTCGGAGAAGCGCTATGAGGGCTTGTCGGTCTTCCCCCTTGAAGAAACTGCCAATCTTGGTCTCTTTTGGATCATCGTCCGTCCCCATATTAACTGTTTGCATTTCTTTGGCATCAATAGGACCATTTCCGCCATGAAGACCTACTTTCTTATTAATTTCTTTTAAGATTTGTTCGTTTTCTTGATCTATCTCGTCATATGACTCATTATTATCTAATTCGTTAGAGTTATTAGTTAATTCATCATTTAGGACGCTAACAATCTTGGGATACTCAGAAAGATCTATTTTTTCATTAAGAAAGTAGGGGAATACACGTTCCGCGATGGAATCCAAGTCCTCTTGGGTGAGCTCATCGGTAGCGGTATCTTACTCTAAGGTAAGAGTTACAAATTTTCTTTCTATATGGGGATGGGGAGCACATCCTAATTCCTTGATCAGGAACTCTTCGCTTGCTATTGGTCCCCCAGTTTCATACCAATTCTGGATAGGCTCGTCACTCTTTTCGATTCCCCCTGGTCTATTGCATTGATCTGAGTGTCCTCTAGCTTGCAAAGGTTGAGAACTTGGCGCAGTAGGTATTCTCCCAACACAAAGTCCCACTCACTGAATGCCTCGGCCTTGGTACCCCCTAATTTTTGAGGTAGCCACGAGAACTGCATTGGTTCTGTTTCTAGTGAGTACGGATCACAGTCACTGAAGATTCCAAATCCCGGTTGGCGCTTCCCTTATGATCAATCCATGGTTCAGGGAATATGAAGTATGGCAAGTTTTTCCCCTCACATACAAAGTACCCGTTTAGAGTCTTTCGATAGGGCGGTGCTAGTGGTACAACGTATGAAGTCCAATCCCTTTCTTCTTTAGGGATGCCTTTGAGTGGTGATACATACCCTAGACCATATTCTGGGGGTGTAGAACGACAGGTGGTGGTTCTTTTATCCCTCGTAAATGCTTGCCAAGTCCAAGACCGGGGAAGTACCCTTCCTTTAGCATCATGTTAAGAACTGGATGCATTCCGGAGAATGGAATCACTTTTGAATAGTCATTTTCATTGTACACCTCTACCATCTCTACACTACTTTCTTTTTGGATAAATACGAAAAAGTGAGAAATTTAAAAGAAAATAACTATTACTAAAAATTGAAATTGATAGTAGGGCATGCTCTCACTCACAATAATTCTTGAGTGAGTAAGATCCCTTAAGGAATAGAAAAAGAAACAACTAGTTTAAAAGGAAGGAAAAAAAATGTCTAAACTATGAAAATGAAGTAAAAACTAGTCTATTGAACTACTAAACAATGTAGTGGAAGAGGAGCTTGAGGTTTGGACCCCTCATTCTTGATCACGAGGCCGATCCCATCGCCTATTATATGTACAGTGCCTTGGTCGATAAGATCTTGGATCTTATCTCTTAGGTTATTGCATTTGTCGGTGTGGTGACCGCAGCACTGATGGTAGTAGCAATACAGGTGTAAGGCCCTTCCGGCCCCCTCATACTTGGGTTTTGTACCCCCTCATAGGTGCTAGCTTGCCTTCCCTCTTAAGGTCTTGGAACACCCTACCAAGTCGGATTTGGCTCAAATCGGTGTAGACCCTTGGTGGCTTGGGTTGGAGGCTTTGCATGATGCTCTCATTGTGGTCCCTCATGACATTGAGGTGATGATTATGTTCTTCCTCCATTTTTTTCTTTAGGTCTTGATAAAGCAGGATGATGCAGTTACCCACCTCATCGTTGATGACCTTCTCTTGGTTGTCCTCTAAATCCTGGGCTCTCTTGATAGCGGCATTGTACCATTTGTTCATTTCATTGTATTCAGCTTGTAACATTTCGAGCTTACTACCATCGATCATTCTCTCGATTTCAGCCCAATCTTTTTCGCTTTGTTCGTTACGCTCTTTGACTTGGTCATGCGCATGATAATAGGCATACTCGAGCCCTCTGAAGTGAAATTCTTGTATGATGATCTCCGGGGCCTCTCCGTTGGGTAGGCCTTCCTTCTAACCTCCGGTGGCTTCCATTTTGAAGCGCAGGCTTTGTGAGATTTCTCTGAGAGACATTTCTGTACGGGCGGGCATTGTGTCAGGAGCGTGGAGCTACTTTGCTGATCGGACGGACCTAGAGTGCAGAAACTGTGTCAAATCCAGGTTGGGGTCCCAACAAGTCGGCTTTTATGAAACAGGGGTTGACCAACATGGTAGATTCACATAAAAAGGAGGATGTCTCGTACGAGACAATGGATTTCTCGTACGAGGCTTCCAGCCTAACAGTTAGATTGCAGATTTTAATCCTATTGGTCGGATGGAATTTATTCCATTTTAAGAGGTTACTACTCTAGTTCATCCTGGAACAGTGGATTCTGACACCCTAGAATATGAGCCCCTTGTTTTTCACCTGTATTGCACTCTCCCAAACGGACAATTCGGGCAAGGGTCCCATAGTCTCATCAGAATCCACCATACAATTAAGCCAAACCTAAGTGATTCCGTAATTGTTTTGCACTTTGTTAAACAATGCATTAATGCAATCAAACCTTGTGAATTATTAAGGGACAACCGAAAGGGACATGTTGAACGGTGCGGTCGAAACTAAGCCAAAATGGCATCCACAATCCCGCACAGAATAATGAAAGTAGGAAAACACAAACTCGGATTCCCGTAGAGAGGTTCTCCATTCTTTCAAGATCCTTTGTTCAACATTTTACCGAAGGGACATTCGTCATATTCACAAGGGAGGATTATAGATTGTAAAAATGCGTTATCTTGGGCAAAGATTAAAACAACCCTAAGAATCGAACCAACCGGTCCCGAGGAGTGTCTTATTAACTAGTATGTATGCATGAGGTTGATGCAAGGCTTACGGATAAGGCTCCCCATAAACACAGTCTAGGAGCATGTCACGGAGTGGGTACACCATCTTTGGAGAGACCGGCGAGGGCCATTCGTTAGAATGGGGGTGTTGACCGACATCCTACCTCCGATTGGGACCCGGGTTTATAGGGTATGTAGTGAAGTTAATCTACATGCGTGCACGTGTGTGAGAGTCAAGATCTAGGTGTCAAGGATAAAATAGAAAGTTTTTTTTTGAAAGCAAAAGCAAAAACAAGCAATGGTCGGGCCAAGTGGCTGCCTACGTTTCCCTCTTGTGGAGGAACTCAGGCCGTCGTAGTTCACACATAAAGGTAAACATAAGAAAATCAGAGAATAAATCACTTAGCACATACTCTTGCAAAACAAAGGTTAGCCTTATGATATATGGGGAGTTTTTTCGTCGTTAGGAAGGTCCCAAGACTCAGAAACAAAGGGGAGAGCAGGTCTGCGACTCTGTGTACGTGTTTGAACCGAATAAAATTCACTTTTCAAACCAGAGAGTCAGATCCGCCAGGTAGAACTGAGATGTCTCATATGAGACAAGTGATACCTCATACGAGGCATCCCAGTCTGGGAACAGATTATCGTACAAAATGCAGAATTTTGAAACAACGATGATTTCTTTCGACGTGAGTCTAACCCACTTACTGTGATCTCTTCCCCAGCAGAGTCGCCACTGTTTGTGCGCGAGGTTTTGCATTCGAGGCACGTTTTCATCCTTCGATTTAACTTCTTGTTGATTCGAGAGTCGCCACCATGTTATTGTCGGAACACGGACCGAGATGTGTGGATTCGGGGGTTAAGTTATGAATTGGGAAGGTCAAGGAGCACCCAATTCACTCAATCTAGGATTGGTCTTGCTAAGAAATCACCATCATCGTTTCAAAATCATGCATTCGTGTACCAAAAGAGAAAAACAAACAAATAAATAATTACTTATTTATTTGGGATGTCGGATCATATGCTTCGAGACCATCTCCATGGATTGGAGAGGCTCTAGGCTGATCCTTTTATGGAATCACACTACTTCAAAGCAATGAAGGAGATGAGAAGATAGAAAGCAAAGATTTTACCTAAGCGTTTTCTTTAAGAATCCTATGGATGGCCTTGACTAAAGGCCTTTGATCCTCTAAATTTCATGGGTATGGTAGAGAGACTGATTATGAGAGATTTTTGGTGGTTTAACGGCCTTGGGGCTGTCTAGAAATTCTCCTCTTCCTTTTAAAGTGAAAGAAACCCTTTATTTATAGGTTTTTGGTGACCTAGGGTTCAAGTTGGAGAGTTGTTTATGGTTGGGAATCAAAGACTTAATTATCAAAAGGTTATTTTAGGACTCTAGGATCGGCCATGGGATTTTCCCAGGATTGCATGAGTGTTTTCCAAGAAAAGGGGTTAAGATCAACAAGGAAACTGACCAAAAACCCGACTGTCGGGGGGGATACCTAGTACGAGACATCAATGTCTTGTACGAGGCATCTAAGTACTGGAATCACTTTTTTTACCCTCTGCGATAGTTTTAATGTTCAGTTTGGCCCCTAACTAACGGAGTCAGTCAGAAACTTAACGAATGTCCAACTTAACGAGTTTTGACCCAAATCAAAGGCGAGACACAGAAGTAGTGTGATTATAGATGAACGTCCAAAATGGGGTGTCTACAGTGGGCCTTTTCATTCTTGACAGCTTGCTCGTATTTCAAGTCATCCTCAGACGGTTCATATCCCAAACCGAACTTGTTCTTGACAAATGGGACCTCTACAGGTTGCATTCTCCCTTGTTGGTGCTTCCCTAGGCCTAAACTGGGGAAGTAATTCATATTCCTCATCATTGGAGGACTTTGTGATTGCCGAGGGTCCATGATCCGTTTCCCACTTCTTTGTCGATGGCATTGATTGAGACGCCGGAGAGGGTGGAGTCTTCTAAACCATATTGAACTTGTGAACGGGTTCCCCATTTCTGTTGATAGTGACGTTTTCTGCCATGACGGTCACTATTTCAGCCCCATTTCTGAACTTGACACACTGATAGAGAGTTAAAGGGACGACATTAGAACTGTGTATCCATGGTCGCCCCAAGAGCAAGTTGAATGAGGAGGAGCATCGAGCACTTGGAATGGGACGAACATGACCATGCTCCTAAATTCAATGTCTATTTCCACCATACCTATGACTGTGCGGGCCGTGCTGTCGTAACCTTGGATTACTTTAGTAGAAGGCTTTAGATCTGAATTCTTAAGTCCCAGTATGCCCATAATTCGGCCAGGGATTAGGTTGAGTGCGGAACCACCGTCAACCAGGACTCTTGAAATAGTTCTTCCCCTTACCCTTACTTTGAGATAGATGGCCTTATTGTGATTGGACCCAAATGGTGGGAGGTCCATATCGGCAAAAGTGATGACATTACCAAAATTTATATGGCCTATCATTGCAGTAAGGTCCTCAGGAGTTGTATCGGGAGAGACTGATGTGTCGTCGAGATTGCTGATGACAAGAACTCGATGTTTCTTTAAAGATGCAATGAGGTCCCAAATGGATATATTGCCTTGAGTCTTCTTGAGTTGAACTAGTAACGGGTCTTCAGGAGTGTCGCGAGTTTGCGATCTTTGAGAAGAGGTGCTTCGTGCAGAAGTAGTGGGATTGCTTGCTATGACTCGTCCGAATCGAGTTAGCATGTTGACGTTCCCGTTTTGCTTCTTTTCCCTATTCTCTAGTACTTCCCTTATTACCTCGTCATAAGTCACAACATAGTAAGAATTATCAATTTCATTTATAACATTGGAGCCCTCATTCATAATTGGAATTGAATAAGTGGTCTCCACAAACTCTCCTATCTCTATTACATTGACATCACCCTCATTGGGAACTATAAATTCCTTTTTGTCGATGAGGTCTTGGATAACATTACGGAGGACGAAGCATTCCTCGGTGAGATGGCCACTATGTTGGTGGTAGTCACAATACTTGTGATGAGCATGGTTGGCACGGATTGCATTGGGCTTGTACCCTTAGAGAGGAGTGACTTGACCTTTGGCCTTGAGTGCTTCGAAGGCTTCGGTGATGGTCATGCCTTGAAGAGGAGTGTAGACACGATCATTTTGGAATTTCTTGCCTTGTGGTGGAGGAACCTTTTTGTAATTCCCCTTGTCAGTAGTGACGGCATTGACTGAATCCTCTTTTGTGGAGTTAGAGGCGGCCTTGTAACGGAAGCTAGGAGCAGTTTTCTTGATCTCCTTGAGCAAGTCATCTGCCTCGTACATTTGAGAGAAATCTACATAGCAAGCCCCACTTAGCTAGGTGCGGAGATAAATCTTTAGACACTTGAGAAAGATGCCCATTTGCTCCTTGGTATTAGGCCTCTCAACAATTTCAGCGAGCTTGTCATTCCACCTTCTTGTGAAGTCAATAAAGGACTTATTGTCCCTTTGAGTGGTGTTCGTGAGCTTTTTCTTGGTTGGGAGATGAGTTGTGTTCCCTTGGTATTGACTCTTGAAGGCAAGCATGGTGGCGTCCCAATCGAGAGTAAGAGGGAAGCATTGTGCCATTACTTTGGGAGAGACCTTCTTTGAAACCATAGCCCATATGTAAGTCTCGATGTGTGCCATGGGGCGTGAGTTTCCCTTAAACTTGCTGATGTCGGGCATTTTTAACCTTGTCGGGGAGAGCGGCCATCGTGCTCATGAGAATGGATGACTGATAAAGGCTTGTGTAGGGGCCTTTCCCCATGTTGAGACCGTTGAAGCGTTGGTCTATGTAAGCCATAATTGAATCAACCATCTTGTGATCTTTGTTCTCGGTGCTCGGTTCCCCCATTTTCTTGGTACATGCACTAACATAAGGGATCTCAAACAATCCTTTGGTCCACTCGGACTCTTCATTATCCTCCTTGCCTTTACCACTTGAAAGCTTGGTGAGTTTAGCTTTCATTTGGTCCATCTCAGCTTCATGGGCTTCCCTTCAATTGTCAAGATGGGATTGCCAAAGGTCATCTTTGCTTTGGTCCTCCTTATTGAGAGTGAAGACTTGCTCTTGGAGAATTTGGACCATAGCTGAGAGTTGCTCAAGAGACATGGTGTTGTCGGTGTCGGAGCCGCCGGCCATTGATGTTTTCGGAGCTGTTGGAGTGATCAATTCACGAACTAGCCGGTTTGCTGAATCTCGGTAGACCCGATAAGTACGCAATTGGACCTAAATTGAAGAAGAGACCCTTGTCAGTCTTAAGTAACACTTTCGGTCCATGAAGAGGCTTAGAACATGCAGTGGACACACGACTCAAACCACATAAGAAAAAGACTTTTTTTTATAAGTCGGAGGGACGGAGTCCCTTTTGGGGTTTCTAAGAAAATAGTGGAATCGTTACACTAGTATATAGACCTTCTCGCGGTCCCATATACTCATCGGATTCCACCACGTTTGTGATACCTACATGTGTCGGGATTAAACTAAATTAATGTAGTAAATCATACATGCGGGGACGGATTTTTATTTTCGCCCATAATAACCACTTGGGGACGGATTTTTATTTCGTCCATGATAACCTCTTGTTTCTCTTGGAAACGGCATGTATGATTTGAAAACATTAGTTTAGGGAAATCTCGGCACATTAAAAACCGACTTAGTCACGGAGTGTTAGACCTTAACTAGAATTGTGTTGGCTTGTGCCGGGCTAAAGAGAGGTTTAAAGGTCACCCCCGGCATGTAGTCACGAACTAAGCCACGGGCTGAGGTTTACCGTTTCGAGAGAGTCAAGGTCGGGTGGAGCTTGAAACTCTCTAGGACGGGCCTCGACGGGTTTAGGGTTATGAACTTGTGCGACTCGATAGTGAGCAATTTATAAGAATTTGTGCACATAGTGTGAGGTCCAACAAGTGACAAAACATTTTTTACTTTTTTTTAAAACAAAAATAAAAGCAAATAAGCTCGTAATTTACAACTCTCGAATCACCTGTGTGACCGATAAAAAAAACACAAAATAAAACAGTCAAATGGTCCGAATCAGGCCTGATGCATGCAACTGTGCCCACACCCCATCATTATGCTCTGTTCTGGAACTGTTCCTATTCTGGAAAACCACCCAGAAACGCACGCCTCTGGCTTGTATTGTGGGATGCACGTGTATGGCGCAGAGTCTCTGGCAGGCGTCCGCTTCTGGGTACACCTGTCAAACTGTCAAAGACTATAGATTCAGGGGATTGCCCTGGTCCTGAATGTCTAATGGAACCCCTGCAAAGATGATTGGTGTAGAAGAAAGAAGAAGAATAGGAAGAACATTGAGAAGCGGGCGACTCTGGTCTCTGATGTGGAATGCGCGCGTCTTAGGACAAGAAGGCCAGAGGTGCACGCTTCCCCCATCAGGAACCAGAATGCCCAAAAAAGTATAGACTTTGAACAGAAACGCAAGTTTAACCCTCAAACGTCCCCAGCAGAGTCGCCATTGTAGATACCCCGGGCGGAGCCCCAACACTTGGCTAGAGCTGCGGGTTTTCCTAGGATGTCTATTTTTGTTTTATTTAGAGTCGCCACCAATATTTTAGAGGAACATAAGAAAAACTTAATATTTAGCCTAAGTTTGATACGAAAATAGAGATTCTTATTATGAGGTTCGGGGGTTAGGTTACGAGATGGGAAGTACTTAAACACCCATCTCGCCCAACTAATGTTGGTCTTGCTTGTTCAAAGTCTACATAAGTAAAATGTTCTTCCTATTCTTTGATAATGATAAAAGGGGTGTTTGAAATGTAGGGAGATAACTCCTTGACCAACTTCAATGGAATGAAGTGGCTTTTAGTGTCATGTCCCAAAATGGTTTTGGGTGATTGTACGTTTGATGAAAATAAGAGAAGAAGAAAAGAGATGAAATAGAGAGAAGGGAGAAAGATGGAGTTTTTACCTAAACTTAAAAGACTTCAACACTTCTTGGAGAATTTCCTTAGAAATGCCTTAAAAATGGTTTGTGTATAGTTTTCTTAGTCACAAAAAAGTCCTCCTTTTCAATGGTGAATTAGAGGGGTTTATATAGGTGTAAATCTGATGTTTTTTGTGCCAAAACGAGGTCACAAAGAAATCCTTCCCAGGCAAAATCATGTAAAATGATCAAGGGAGGAATTCTTCGACAGAATGTGTAACTGACGCCCAGATGCGCGCGCTTCCTACTTTGGTGGCGGGACGCGCGCGCTTCTGACCCCAAAGGGCGGAGGCGAGCGACTTCAAGATGGCTTTTTTGACAGAATTGACTGGAAAGTCAGCCCTGTTATTCAGTGTAGTCCCTGGACTTAACGAAGTCAGTTAGGAACTTAACGAAAGTAACATAAACTAACAAGAAACACTTAAAATAGGGAGAAGTACAAGATCAATCGTGCAGTCGGGGTGAGCGGTCCAAGGTGGGGTGTCTACACTTACATGCTGGAAAGTCAGCATCTGAATAACCTAATAAATCAAATGAAGATTCTTTGGAGTACAAAAGTCCAAGGTTAACAGAGCCACATAAATATCTAATAATACGTTTAACATCAATAAGATGAGATTCTCTAGGGTCAGCTTGAAATCTAGCATAAACACACACACTGAACATGATATTTAGCCTACTTGCAGTTAAGTAAAGAAAAGATCCAATCATACCTTGGTAGAGTGTCTGATTCACTTTCTTACGTTGTTCATGTCGATCCAAACTGTAGGCCTTTGGCATTGGGGTATCTACTGGTTTTGCGGTTTCAAGCCCAAACTTCTTGATCAAGTCTTTGGTGTATTTGGCTTGATTGATAAAGATTCCATCATGACATTGCTTTATTTGGAGTCCAAGAAAGAATGTCAACTCTCCCATCATACTCATCTCAAATTTACCTTTCATTAGCTTCTCAAACTTAACACACATAGTTTAATTAGTAGAACCGAAAATAATATCATCAACATATATTTGAACTAGTAATGAATGACCCTTGTGTTTAGCAATAAAAAGAGTTGTATCAATTTTACCTCGAGAGAAGCCTTGTTCAATAAGAAATTTAGATAGAGTGTCATACCATGCTCTTGGAGCTTGTTTGAATCCATACAAAGCCTTCTTGAGCTTGAAGACATGATGAGGGTATTTGTTGTCTCCAAATCCTGGCGGTTGGGCTACATAGAATTCTTATTGTAGTTCACCATTCAGAAATGCACTCTTCACATCCATTTGATATAACTTGAATTTTTTGAAGGAGGCATATGCCAGGAATAATCTAATGGCTTCAAGTCTGGATACAGGGGCAAAGGTTTCATCATAATCGATGAAACTAGAGTCGAAACTAGAGTCGAAACTCTGCATCTTTCAAACTGATTAAGCTCTAATGACGGTATGATCTCTGGGCCTTGGAACTAGAGTCGAAACTCTGCATCTTTCAAACTGATTAAGCTCTTCTTACATTGCAGTTACCCAACTAGGATCACTTAGAGCTTCATCTACCTTCTTCGGTTCCATCTGAGATAACAGTGCGGTTGTGAACAAACTGTGGTTATCTTTATAAGTTAAGCTTCCTCTTGTTTGAACACCAGAATTGATAGGACCTATAACATTAGTAGTTGGATGGTCTCTATGCTCATTAATTTCTGGAGGGAGGTCTTCATGAACCACTATTTCTTGAAGATTTTCTAGAGGAGTCTCTTCTTGATAATCATTGAAATCTTTATTGAAGGTAATGATTGGAACTGGATCAACGGTTTGAATGGGGTCAGAAGACAGTGGTTCTGCAGCAACACCACTTGCGGTTTGATTGGGCGCGGCTGGAGAACCTGATGGAGCAGTTTGAGTAGGTTGGTCATCTGCGGCTGAATGATTAGGATAAGAAGTTCCTGTCTCTAAACCCCTAAAATTATCAGCAACATTTGGAGCCATATGTGGCTCAAGAAGATCATGTTCATCAAATGTAACATGGACAGACTCTACAATTTTAAGTGAAGTCTTATTGAAACAACGAAAAGCTTTAGAGTGTTTTGAATAACCAACAAAAATACCTTCATCGTCCTTAGCATCAAATTTACCTCGATGCTCTCTGCCATTGTACAAGATGTAACACTTGCATCCAAATATCTTAAAGCATGCAATGTTGGGTGATCTACCTCTCCACAATTCATACGGAGTTTTGTTGTGGACTTTGATGATGAGGGAGCGGTTCTGGGTGAAACAAGCTGTATTAACTGCTTCAGGCCAGAAGTACTTGGGAAGCTTGGCTTCTGCAATCATGGTATTCCCGACTTCAATCAAAGTCCTATTATTTCTTTCTACTACTCCATTCTATTGTGGAACACCAGCGGCAGAGAAGTTTTGATCAATTCCATGATCATCACAATATTGGGCAACGCCATTTTTTGTAAATTCGGTTCCATTATCTGAACACACAGCAACGATGTCATCTAATTTCTGAGTTTGGAAATGTCTAAAGAGAGTGGTTACGATGCTATAAGTATCATCTTTAGAGGCCATCATTTCCACCCATGTATATCTTCAAAAGTCATCAACAACCACCAAGGTATAGCGGTTTCCTCCTATACTTGTAGATAGGACAGGTCCAAATAGATCCATGTGAAGCAGTTGTAAGCAGCGATTCGTTGAAGGCGCGGTTTTGCTGGGAAATGACTGTTTGGGCTGTTTACCAAGCTGGCATGCTTTACATTTCTTATCATGATGGTCAGCCACTTTGGGTATTCCTTTGATGAGACCGTCCCTTTGCAGTTTTGCTAGATATTTGAAGTTCAAGTGGCTGAGCCGCTTATGCCATAACCAGCTGATTTCACTAATATTTTTGGCTACAAAACAGAGGTCAGCAATAGAAACAATATTACTCAAATCTATCATATACACATCACCTGTTCTGTTGCCAGTCAGTAGAGAGACTCCGAAAGTTGCATCTTTAATGAAACAATTAGTTGAGGTGAAGTTGCAGTTCATTCTTTGTCACAAAACTGAAATATGGAGAGAAGGTTGTGCTTGAGTCCTTCTACTAGTGACACATTTTCAATAGTCACCTTTCCTCGTTTGATTGCTACATATCCTACTGTTTCTCCTTTCTTGTTGTTACCAAACAATACTGGGGGCCTTTCATTAAAATGGTATCACAAAGAAGTTCATTATCTTCGGTCATGTGTCGTGAGCAACCACTGTCCAAGTACCAAAGATCCTTCTTCTTCTTTGCACTACCAGCCATGAAGCATAAAATCTAAAAAATAAACATTAAAGATTTTGGTCCCCCTTATTCCTTGGGTCCTAGGGTTAGCAGCTTTTTGGGACCCACACCTATTTGACCTTAGGATTTTTACGTCCTTTGGAATTAGGTGTGAACCTTAAAAGACAATGACCAGCACTATGACCATAATCAGCAGAAATGAGACAATGAATTAAACCGGTTTGAGATTGCAGTTTTACAAACCCTTTACTAGTCTTCGGTTTCTCATGTTTTACTGGGTCAGCGATTTTGGCTTTGATAAAGACTACCTTCTTGAGCTTAACCTTCCTCTTCGATGCGGCTTTAGGAAAAATGATATGAATTTCCTTAAACCGACTAGGAGCGGTTTTATCATTCAATACTTCTTTGGTTGCCTCAGTCGCTGTGGATTTTTCTTTGCACTTTGAATCTCTCGCAGTCTGGTTTTTAGGATACTCAAAGAAATAATTTTTCTTTTTAATTTCTTTCTTAGAGCCCTTTTTACCAGCATGATACACCTTGGAGGTTTCATTGGTTTATTTGGGGGGTAACACACCACCTTCAGCACAGAGATAAGGAAACTTGAACTCATCACTGGTTTTGAACCCCAATCCACTTTTATCCGAAGTACGAATTTGTGAATTTAGGATTTGTTCCGCAGTGACACCAGACTTTGTCCACACATCAGTCACTTTTTGGAGTTCATCCTTTTGTTAAGTAAGATCATGGATTTGATTTAAGAGTGCCTTGGCTCTATCCTTTAGAAAGCGGTTTTCTTCCACAATAGAAGATATCCCAGCAATTTGGAGCTTGAGGTTTTCAATTTCCTTCTTGTGGGACCTTCATTCTCTTTGGGAATCTTCAAGTTCCGCAGTCATTAGTTTATATGCCTTTTTAAGCACAGTGTGTTGTTGACAAATGAGATTAGCACGTTCTAATACCTGGTCATCATGGCTTTGGTCTTCTTGAACCTCAGGAGAGCAGTTTGGTGTTGTAGGAGCTTTGCTTGATCTAGCCTCAAGAGTCCTTGGTGAAACTGACTTCATTTGTTGATTTGGCAGTGGAAGGCTTTCATCAATTTCAAACTTCTATTCAAATCCCATGAGGCAGAGATTAGCAATTTCATATTCATCATCGCTTTCATCTGAATCAGAACCCATCCATGTCAGCGGTTGATCCCCTTGGTCAGCTACAATTCCTTTTCTCTTTACAAACTTCTTGTTGAATGGTTTCTTTACTAGCGCGGTTTCATAGCGCGGTTTGGGACAACTTGAAGCAAAGTGGCCTGGTTGTCTGCAGTTATAACAGACCAAGTCATCCCTTTTCTTGGGATCTGCAGTCTTGCTGAATCTTGTAGGAGGGACGAACTTTGCAGGGCCTTTTGATGGGAATTGAGATCTGTTGTTCTTCCTGAACTTGGTGTATTTCTTCACATACAAAGCAAATTCTTCATCATCTATGTCATCAAAATCAACTTGACTAGAGCATGAAGATTGAGATGCTACACTCTGAGAATAATAATTTTGAGGAGGAGTGTAGGATTGATGATACTGCTAATAAGATTGATGAGATTGAGAATAGGGTTAATGTGATTGGGGATATGGTTGATGAGACTGTTGGTAATAATTAGAAGGTGTGGTTTAAGGATTGTATCTGGGTATATTCTGATCAAGAGGAGCGGTTTGCAAGTGGAGGTGAGGTGCAGCTTGATGATGGTCTGGATTGTAAACTGGAGATGCGGTATTGTTGAATGTGGCTAAAGAGAAGGTCTTAAATCTGCTTTCAGTTTCATGGACCTCTTCAAGCTTAAATTCAAAAACCTTCAGCATGGCATATAAGTGTTGAATATCAAGAGCTTCCAAGTCCTTGTTGTCTTCAATGTTAGTAGTCTTAATCATCCATTTACTACCAAGAGCTTGCATGAATCTTATGTTCAAGTCTGTATTGGAATAGACATGTCTAAGAGAAAAACATACATTAACAATATCAATGAACCTCTCATAGATCTGTCGAAAAGATTCCTTAGGGTCTTTAACAAAGTAGTCAAAGACCCTTCTCTGTTGATAGAGGCGGTTCTTCTTGGTATCTGAATCTCCTTCCAAAAAGTCAACTATAGCATCCCAGGTGGCCTTTGCGGTTGTGCAGTGAAGCACCTTTGAATGAGTCCTCAAGTCAATAGCTGAAACTAGCATGGTGTAGATACCCCAGGAAGGGCCCGCGCGCTTGGCTAGAGCGGCGGATTATCCTAGGATGTCTATTTGTGTTTTAATTGTAGAGTCGCCACCTATGTTTTAGAGGAACATAAGAAAAACCTAATGTTTATAGCCTTGGTTTGATTACGAAAACAGAGATTCTTTGTTTTAAGGTTCGGGGGTTAGGTTACGAGATGGGAAGTACTTAAACACTCATCTCGCCCGACTAATGTCGGTCTTGCTTGATCAAAGTCTACATGAATGATAAAATGTTCTTCTTATTCTTGATGATTAAAGGGGGGTTTTAAAAGGTTGTTTGGAATGTAGGGAGATAACTCCTTGACCAACTTCAATGAGGTGAAGCGATCATTGGTGTCATGTCCCAAAATGATTTGGGTAATTGCACGTTTGATTAAAGTAAAAGAGAAAGGAGATGAAGTAGAGAAGAAAGGGAAAAACTAGACTTTTTACCTATACTTTGAAGACCTTCAAACACTTCTTGGTGAGTTACTTGAAAAAGCCTTAGAAATGATTTGTGTATAGTTTTTGTAGAGAGAATTTGTGATGCCCCAAAAGAAGTCCTTTGAAATGGTGGAAAAGGGATGTTTTTATAGAGAAAACAAAGTGTTTTTGGTGCCAAAACTCAGTCACCAAGAAATCTTTCCCAGGCAAAATCATGTAAGATGAGCAAGGGAGAGATTCTTGGACAGAAATCTGTAACTGACGCCCAGAGGCGCGCGCTTCCCACCTTGGGGGCGGAAGGCGCACGCTTCTGGTTTCCATAGTCGGAGGCGCGCGACTCAGAGAAGGTTTTTTTGACAGAATGGACTAGAAAATCAGCCCTGTTATTCAGTTTAGTCCCTGGACTTAATGAAGTCAGTCAGGAACTTGACAGAAGTAACGGATACTCACGAAAAACACTTAAAATAGGGAGAAACACAAGATCAAATGTGCAATCGAGGTGAGAAGTCTAAGGTGGGGTGTCTACAGAGCCCCTCAGCGATGTGGATTGCAAAGCAAAACGCGTCAACAAAAGAACAAAACATCCGCCGAGGACATCACCAAGAAAAAGGCAAAGACTCGATGAAAACAAGAATCTTGAAATTATGAGAGATAGAAGTGCGCTCCCTGTGGGAGCGATTTTTGCTGATGAAGGGGTGCGGTTATAGAAATTGGCCCACCGTGGCCAATGTTTAGAGTCCGTATAGGGAACTAGCGAGATCCGAGAATACGTTTGCTGATGTAGAGTCCGTATAGGGGAGGATCTGTCTGCTGATGTAGAGTCCATATAGGGGACTAGTGGGATCCGAGAATCCGTCTGCTGATGTAGAGTTCGTATAGGGGACTAGCGGGATCCGAGAATCCGTCTGTTGGTGTAGAGTCCGTATAAGGGTCCGAGAATTCGTCTGTTGATGTAGAGTACATATAGGGGACTAGCGGGATCCAAGAATCCGTCTGCTGATGTAGAGTCCGTATAGGGGACTAGCGAGATCCGAGAATCCGTCTGCTAATTTAGAGTTCGTATAGGGGACTTGAGATGAATGTGAGTTTGTTGACTGGACTTTGCTGATAAAGATGTGGTGAATCCGGTGGTTCACTGCGGACCAAATTGCTTTTTTGAAACTGTATGATGTTTGAGGTCGCCCTTGCAGCTGACTTTTGCGGGGTGCGGGCACAGTTGACCGCGGACCAAAAGAATGTTTTCCCTTTAGCGAGGAAAATGTCAAGATTGACCTTGACTTTTGAGGAAAGACACGCCCTACTTTAAGATTTAGTGGGAGTTTCTATCTTACTCTAATTTAGACATGCCTTAGGGCCGGACCAAATCAATGTCATCAAGGGTGGAGCTTTTGTGACTGAAGAATGTTGATTCCGGGAATACTTGGGTTCCTTTCTTGTGTGATTTCTTTCTTTGACAAGGTCCACTTAAGGCGTTTCTGGAGCGGGAGGCAGGCACCTTGGCTAGTGACCATGGGATACGTGCGCCAGTCATGTGGGTAGCGGGAGGCGCGCGCTTTTGGTAGGCGAAATCTGGGGCTTGACATTTGCTGGCCAAAAGATTCCCAACAGCTATAATATCAACTTCTGTTCGAACACATTATCCCAACAGCTATTTTCTACCATTCTTAAACATTCTTTCTTACTTGATTTTGCTTGTAATCAACATTTTCTATGGCTTCCAACTCTTTTGTTCTTGATGCCAAGGTTGTTGGGGAGTATGTGAAGGATTTGTCAAACTTTGTTTATTCTTTCAAGACCCACCCTAAGAAGGCTTTTGTGAAAGATTTCAGGTTCTGAATTCTCTTTATGCTTCGGACCTTAAAGTCGGATTGGGACTTTTTGAAGGCTGATGCGGCCTTTTGGGATTGTGACAGTCACACTTTCAACTTTTTGGCGAATGAAATAGTACCGACTGTTGATGGTTTTGGTGCCCTTCTCGGCATGCCGTTGGCGGGTCATATTGCCATTCCCAAATACCATAGAGGTGCGATTGATTCTTGGTCTGACTTAATGAACCTTCCCATCGGAGATGTGAGGGAGATGTTCCATGGTACCGTGGTAGATATAACCGAGTTGCCGATGTTTTTTAGCTTGCATTCGGAGGACACGACGGTTCAGTCCTTCAAGAGAAATGCCATGGTAGTTTGCCTTTTCTGTGAGGTTCTTTTCGTTACACCTTTCGGGACAGCGGATGCACAGTTGGCTGAGATAATCTTGCAGGCAAAAGAGAAACAGTTTAGCGTAATTCCTCTCATAGTGTGGGAGACTCTGCATGGCTTGGATGAGCTGCATCAGACAGGTGAGATGCATCGGGGAAGCCCCTTGCTATTGACTACTCCTTCCGTCCCGCTGGAAATTGCAAAAAAAAAAAATATGGCACAATAATTAAGGGAAAAAGTGAAAAAGGTGATGTGTTGTGAGTGTTGATAGTTGGGTGGGAGAGAGAAAGTGGGGTAGAGAATAGTTAGTAGGTTAGTGTATGTGAGTCTGCAAGTGGGTAAAAACTTCCCATTTATGGATTTTGCAATTTCTATGGGACGCCCAAAATGGCAAGTTTTGCAATTTCAAGCGGGACGGAGGGAGTATATGGCTCCGAGAGCATTTCAGGATTTATTCTCCGGATGGTGACCTTTCTCCTTTTGCCGTTCATAGGAGGAAACTGATGACTCAGGATTTATCTGAAGATGGTTGGAAGAAGTTCTTTGCCTCTCGGGTATCGGCAGACATTGAGTGGTGCCCTCCCTCTTGGGGTCTCCGTCCTTTCGTGGAATGGACCTTGGGTTTTGGACATGTGGTCCTTCCCGGCCTTAGAGATTCTTCATTTTATCAGCCCGAGAGAGTTCTTCGGCAGTTCGGTCGTCAGCAGATAATTCCTTTCCCTAAGAGTGGGGTGTTTCGTCCTGTCTCGTATATGGGTTCGGACTTTTTGAGGGAACTCCAATTGGCTTGGGGCGGCGACCGCCACCGGTGGGCTTCGGTTCCTCCCCATCGGGGTAGCATTTTCCTTCTCGAGAGTTACTTGGACCATCTGTTTGGTACCCTTTACCGCGGCATTACTTGGGTTGACATGCTTCGTGCTGAATTGCTAAGAAGGGACTTTGAGCCTAGCAGTGCTTTGAGGTATAAGGAAGTTGCCGCTGATTCAAACAACATTCTGGCCGACCCTTTTGGTACTTCCTTGGATGATTTTTATGCTCGGAGGCGCTTTGTTGCGCAGAAGGTTTCGGTCCATCTCAGCGTTCCTAGGCCTCCCAAGAAGAGTAGGATTGAGAGCCGTTCGGGTGTCCCTTCGAAGGCTAAAAAGAAATTAAATTTTTCCTAGTACCCCAAGATTGCAATTAAATTAGGCCACTTGTTAGGATTAATGTTTTATGTCTTTTATTTCTCAACATATCCGTTGTAATGGTCAAAATAATTCAAGAGATGAATAAAAATTGCATTTTGTCATGACATGATTAGGTAAAAATTTATGTTTTAGACCGCACCCGAAGGTTGCCTACATTCCCCTCGTAGAGAGGCTCAGGTGTCTGTAGTTCAAACAAATGAAGACCATTTTTTTTTTTTGTGTGTGCACCCTATTTTTTGCCTAGACCGCCCTTTTGGGTTTTCAATCTAGCGGGCTTCTTTTTTGCACGTGCTCTAAGTTTTGCCTAGGCCGCCCTTGCGGGTTTTCTACCTAGCGAGCGATTTTTTTTTAATGGTCTTTATTTGTTAAGCGTAGAACTTCTTGAGCTTGTCGAGGTTGACCTCCTTTGGCAATTGATCACCATCCAAGTCCACGAGTCGGACTGCACCGCCGCTTAGTATCTTCTTGACCACGTAAAGACCAATCCATCGAGGTCCCCACTTCCCAAGGGGATTCATGGCATTGGGAGGATGTTGTCTTAGGACCAAATCTCCCACTTTGATATTTCGGGGCTTTACCTTCTTGTTTAAAGCCCTTGCCATTCTTTGTTGATAAGCCCTTGTGCGTTCGAATGCTTATAGCCGCTTTTCATCGAGTATGGCTAGTTGCTCGTATCGAATTTGCATCCAATCTACTTCGTTGACTTGGTTCTCGAGTAAGACCCGTAGAGAAGGAACCTCAAGTTCGACTGGGAGTACGGCTTCAGAACCATAAACCAATGAGTACGGTGTTTCTCCCGTTGCTGACCATATTGACGTGCGGTAGCCCCACAATGCTAGTGGTAATTTCTTGGGCCAATCCTTTCCAGTTGAAGCCATTTTCCGTATGATGACCTCGATTGTTTTGTTTGCCGCTTCGACCGCTCCCTTGGCTTGGGGACGGTACGGGGATGACTTGTGCTTGGTAATCTTGTAGTTAACCAAAAGTGCATCCATTTCTTTCTTAAAGTGAGACCCAATATCAGAGATGATCTCATGAGGAATACCATATCGGCACATGATGTTGTTCTTCACAAATTCAGCCGCTTTCTTGGCGTTGAGAACTCGGTAAGCTTGTGCTTCGACCCATTTTGTGAAGTAATCCACGGCCACTAGGATGATTGAATGTCCGTTGCTTCCCGTAGGATGGACTTTGCCGATGATATCTATACCCCAATAAGAGAATGGCCATAGTGTGGTCATGTTGTACAATTGTGAAGGTGGAGCATGTTGTAAATTAGCATAGAACTGGCACTTGGCACATTTCTTGACTTTCTCGATGCAGTCTCTTTCCATTGTGGTCCAATAGTAACCAATACAGAGTATCTTCTTAGCTAACATAATCCCATTCATGTGGGGTCCACACTCGCCTTCGTGCATGATTTCTTGAGCTTCGGACTCATTTGCACACAGGAGATTGACCCCTTGATGATGTCTCTTGTAGACTCGGTTTCCAATCAACACATATCTGGCGGCTAGCTTCTGTAGTGCCACTCGAGTTTTACCATTGTTGTTCTTGGGAAAGGTACCATTGTTGAGAAAGTTCATGATGTCTGTGTACCACGGAGGGTTATCTTGGACTTCATTGATCTCTATGTTCATGCAGTTTGCCGGAGTAGTCCTTCTTGAAATTTTGAAGGGTTTAACCATTTTTCCTTTGGGCATTTCAACCAATGAGGCTATGGTGGCTAAATCATCAGCAAAGCGGTTCTTGTCCCTTGGTAAATAAGTGAACGTGATGTCTTGGAACTGTTCGACCAATTCCTTGAGCTGTTGACCATACTATTGAAGGGTCGGGTCTTGGATTCGCCATTAGCCCGATGTTTGATTGATAAGGAGCAGGGAGTCACCGAATACTTCTAGTTCTGTGACGTTTCTTTCTAGTGCTACTTCTATCCCCGCTATACATGCCTCATACTCGGTAATATTGTTGGTAGCTTTGAACTCAAGATGGATTGCAATTGGAGTGTAGATGTCCTTTGGATCGACAAGCAACATTCCTATCCCATAACCATGCTTATTGGCGGCGCCATCGAAAAACAGTTGCCACTTATATTCTTCGGTTCTACTGCAAATCAAGTGCTCGTCGGGAAACTGTAAGTCCTCCCCCTTCACTTCGTCACACGGAAATTCAGCAAGCTGATCACTGAACACTTTCCCCTGATGTATTTGAGTGTGACGTAAGTGATATCATAGACGGCAAGCATGAAGTACCATTTGGCTATCCTTATCGACATGAAAGGCTTCTCGAAGATGTAGCAGAGCGGGTCCACTTTTGCTACAAGCTTGATTGGAAAGGATTCCATGTAATGTTTGGGCTTTTGAGTAACCCAAACCAATGTTGCACATGAATTCTCTAAGACAGAGTAGTTCTTTTCGCCTCCTTGGAATCGGCGACTGACAAAATAAATGGCATTCTCCTTTGTAGAGTCTCGTTGCTCTTGTGCTAGCATAGCCCCAAGGGCTTCATAACTCACTGTGAGGTAGAGCAAGAGAGGCTTCTCTTTGTGAGGTGGAACCAAAATTGGAGGACATGTCAAATAGTGCTTGACTTGGTCGAAAGCTTCTTGGCAAGCGTCGGTCCATTCTAGATCCACATTCTTCTTGAGTAGCTTGAAGATTGGCTCACACATGGAAGTAAGCTGGTGTACAAACCAACTGATGTACTGAAGTCTACCCATGAAACCTTTTATTTCTCTCTGTGTCTTGGGAGGAGGCATGTCAATGATTGCTTGAATTTTTAAGGGTCTGCATCAATTCCCCTCTCGGTAACCATGTAGCCAAGAACTTTGCCTCGGATAACCCCAAAAGTGCACTTTGCGGGATTGAGCCTCATCTTGTGTTGACGAAGCCTTTCGAAGAACTTGAAGAGATATATCAAGTGTTGACCGTCGGTCCCTTTGGAGTGGATGATCATGTCGTCCACGTAAACCTCGATCTCTTTGTGAATCATGTCATGGAACAAGTATGTAACAGCCCTTTGATAAGTAGCCCCAGCGTTCCATAACCCAAACGGCATAACTGTGTAGCAGAAGGTGCCCCACGGTATTGTGAAAGCAGTCTTGTGTTGATCCTCCTCGGCCATGAGAATTTCATTGTACCCGGCGAACCCATCAATAAATGAGCGGACCTCATAAGCAGCAGTGGAGTCGACTAGCATGTCGATGTTGGGTAGTGGAAAGTCATCCTTTAGAGAAGCTTTGTTCAAATCCCGAAAGTCCACACATACACGGACCTTGCCATTAGCCTTTCGGACTGTGATCACATTGGCTAGCCATGTTGGATACTCAATAACTTTGATGAAGCCTACACTGAGAAGCTTCTCTATCTCTTCTTTGACTTGTAAAGACCATTCTGGCTTGATCTTTCTGAGTTTCTGCTTCGTTGGTTTAGTATCGTCTCTGATCGGAATTCTGTGCTCTGCGACCTTTCTGTCTAAACCCGGAATGTCTTTGTATGACCATGCAAACACATCCACGAACTCTTTGAGCAGTGCAGTCAATCTGTCTTTCTCTTCCCCCTTGAAGAAGTTTCCAATCTTGGTTTCTTTCGGTTCTTCGTCGGTACCCAGATTAACAACATACAATTCTTCGTCAGCCCCCAGACCATTTTCACCATGACTACGGACCTGTTGAGCAAGTTCATTTAGGTATGTTGTGTTTTCGTGGTCTATTTCATCATTATTTGAATTGTTACTAACTAGTTCATTAAATTTTTTATTAGTTAATTCATTATTCATGATGTTTGCAATCTCGGGGTACTCAGAAAGATCAAATTTTCATTAACAATGAAAGGGAACACACGCTCGGCTATGGTCTCCATATCCTCTTGGGTCAGGGTATCGGAAACACACTCGGACTCGAAAGTGAATGTGAACAAGTCTTCCTTTGTAACCTTGCACGGAATGCAACCCATCTTCTTGACCAAGAATTCCTCGGATACCACGGGCCCCTTTGTAGAATACCAGATGTTGATTGGCTCGCAGCTTGGCTGGATCTCGCTGATAGTCTCCTTTCTCATGTCGGTGTCGTAGATGGCATTGACTTGGCACTCATCCATGAGGGAAAGTTCCTCAAACATGGAGGCTAAATCTGCCAATTCTTCCCCCACGGTGATCTCTGTCTCGGACTCTATGGTCATTTTCTTTCCCCACCATTCTCGGGGTGACATGGGAGTTGGTTCCTCTTCGGATTTCTGGATCTCACAGTAGGAAAATATTTCAAGACCGGGCTTTCTGAAGCCTTTCCTGTTAACCCATGGCTCGGGAAAGATTACGTACGGAACAGCTTCCCCTTGGCGAACAAAGTAGCCATTTAGCGTCTTGCGTTAAGGTCTTAGATTGGGAATCTCATAATGACGGCCTTCCCTCCGAGCTCGGGCCTTTTCATTCTTAATGGCTTGCTCGTACTTTAAGTTATCTTTGGAAGGCTCATATCCCAAACCGAACTTGTTCTTATCAAAAGGAACCTCAATAGGTTGCATCCTTCCTTGTTGATATTTCCCTAGGCCTAAACCAAGGAAGTAGTTCATATTCCTCATCATGCGGAGGACTTTGCGATTGCCAAGGGTCCATGATCCATTTCCCTCTTTTTTGTAAATGGCGTTGATTGAGACGCCGGAGAGGGTAGAGTCTGCTAAACCATGTTGAATTTGGTGAATGGGTTCCCTCTTTCTGTGGATAGTGACATTTTCTGCCATAACGGTCACTATTTCATCCCCATTTCTGAACTTTACACACTGATGGAGAGTCGAATAGACGGCATTAGAACTGTGTATCCACGGTCGGCCCAATAATAAGTTGAACGAGGAGGGAACGTCGAGCACTTGGAACGGGACGGACATGACCATGCTCCTAAACTCAATGTCTATCTCCACCATGCGCATGACGGTGCGAGCAGTGCTTTCATAACCTCGGATTACTTGAGTAGAAGGCTTTAAATCTGAATTCTTAAGCCCCAGTATACCCATGATTCGGCCTGGCATTAGGTTGAGTGCGGAACCACCGTCAACCAAAACTCTTGAGATAGGTCTCCACCTTGCTTTTACCTTGAGGTAGCCCCCTTGATTTTACGTTGAGGTAGATGGCATCATTGTGATCGGACCTAAATGATGGAAGGTCCATGTCGGCAAAAGTGATGACATTGCCAAAATGAATGTGGCCTATCATTGCAGTGAGATCCTCGGGAGTAGTATCGGGAGAGATCGACGTGTCGTCGAGATTACTGATGACAAGATCTCGGTGCTTCTTTGAGGATGCAATGAGGTCCCAAATGGAGATGTTGGCTTGAGTTTCTTGAGTTGAACTAGTAGAGGGTCTTCGGGAGTGTCGCGAGCTTGCGGTCTTTGAGAAGAGGTGCTTGGTGCAGAAGTAGAAGGGTTTCTTGCTATGACTCGCCTGGATCGAGTTAGCATGTTGACATTCCCATCTTGCCTCTTTTTCCTATTCTCTAGTACTTCCCTTATTACCTCATCGTAAGTCACAACGTAACAAGAATTATTAATCTTATTCATAATATTGGAGCCCTCATTCACAATTGGGTTTGAATGAGTGGTCTCCTAAAACTCTCCTATCTCTATTACATTGACACCACCCTCATTAGGAACTATGAATTCCTTTTTGTCTATGAGATCTTGGATGACGTTGCGGAGGACAAAGAATTCTTCGGTGGTGTGGCCACTATGTTGGTGGTAGTCACAATGCTTGTGGTGAGCATGGTTGGGACGCATTGCCTTGGGTTTGTATCCTTGGAGAGGAGTAACTTGTCCTTTGGCCTTGAGAGCTTCGAAGGCCTCGGTGATGGTCATGCCGTGAAGAGGAGTATAGACACGATCATCTTGGAATTTCTTGCCTTGTGGAGGAGGAACCCTTTTGTAATTCCCCTTGTCGGTAGTAACGGCATTAACCGAAGCCTCTTTTGTAGAGTTAGAGGCGGTCTTATAACGGAAGCTAGGAGCGCTTTTCTTGATCTCCTTGAGAAATTCATCCATTCAGATCCCCGCCTCATACATTTGAGAGAAATTTGAATAGCAAGCCCCACTTAGGTGGGTACGGAGATCAATCTTTAGACATTTAAGAAAGATGTCCATTTGCTCTTTAGTGTTAGGCCTCTCAACAATTTCAGCAAGCTTGTCATTCCACCTTCTCGTGAAATCAATAAAGGACTTGTTGTCCCTTTGAGTAGTGTTTTCAAGCTCTTTCTTGGTCAGGCGATGAGTGGTGTTGCCTTGGTATTGACTTTTGAAGGCAAGCATAATGGCGTCCCAATCAAGACGAACTGTGAGAGGAAGAGTTGCATACAAATCCTTTGCCGCCCCCTCGAGAGTAAGAGGGAAGCATTGGGCCATAACCTTGGGAGAGACCTTATTTGGAACCATGGCCCATATATAACTCTCGATGTGTGCCATGGGGCAAGAGTTGCCCTTGAATTTGCTAATGTCGGGCATCTTGAACTTGTCAGGGAGAGAAGCCATGGTGCTCATGAGAATAGAGGACTAATAAAGGCTTGTGTCGGGACCCTTCCCTACGTTGAGGCCGTTGAAGCGTTGATCTATGTAAGCCATAATTGAATCAACCATCTTGTGCTCATTGTTCTCGGAGCTTGTTTCCCCCGTTTTCTTGGTGCGGGCATTGACATAGGGGATTTCAAACAAGCCCTTGGTCCATTCGGATTCATCACCGTCACTCTTGTTCTTACCCTTGACAAGTTTGGTGAGCTTTTCCTTCATTTGTTCCATTTCGGCCTCGTGGGCCTCCCTTTGATTGTCGAGGTGCGATTGCTAAAGATCATCTTTATTTTGGGCCTCCTTATTAAGAGTGGAGACTTGTTCTTAAGTTGGACCATAATGGAGAGTTGCTCAAGAGACATGGTGTTGTCGGTGTTGGAGCCGCCGGCCATTGATGCTGTCGAAACTGTTGGAGTGATCTCTTCACAAACTAAACGATTCGCTGAATCCCGGTAGACACGGTAAGTACCAATTGAACCTATATTGCAGAAGAGGCCCTTGTCAGTCTTGAGTAACACTTTCGGTCCATGAAGAGGCTTAGAACACACATTGGGCACACGACTCAAAACCACATAAGAAAAAAAACTTTTTTTTTATAAGTCGGAGGGACGGAATCCCTTTTGAGTTTCTAAGAAAATAATGGAATCTTCACACTAGTATATAGACCATCTCGCGGTCCCATATACTCATCGGATTCCATCATGCTTGTGAATCCTACACATGTCGGGATTAAACTAAATTAATGTAGTAAAGCATACATGCGGGGACGGATTTTTATTTTCATCCATAATAACCACTTGGGGACGGAGTTTTATTTCGTCCATGATAACCACTTGGCATATATGTTTTGAAGACATTAGTTTAGGGAAATATCGGTACATGAAAACCGACTTCAGTCACGGAGTGTTAGACCCTAACTAGAATTGTGTTGGCTTGTGCTCGGCTAATGAGAGGCTTAAGGTCACCCCCGGCATGTAGTCATGAACTACGCCACGGGTTGAGGTTTACCGCTTCGAAAGAGTCAAGCTCGGGTGGAGCTTGAAACTTCCTATGACGGGACTCGACGGGTTTGGGGTAATAAACTTGTGCGACTCGATAGTGAGCAATTCATAGGAGATTGTGCACGTAGTGTGAGGTCCAATATGTGAAAAAACATTTTTTACTTTTTTTTAAGAATGAAAAGCAAATAAGCACATAATTACAACTCTCGAATCACCCATGTGACCGATAAAACAAAATGAAACAGTTAAGAGGTCCAAATTAGTCCATGATGCAGGCAACTGTGCCCACACCCCAATCATTCTGCTCTGTTCTGAAACTGTCCCTGTTCTGGAAAACCACCCAGAAGCGCGAGCCTCTAGCTTGTACTGTGGGAAGCACGCGCATGGCGCAGAGTCTATGGGAGGCACCCGCTTCTGGGCAAACCTGTCAGAATGTCAGACTTTGGACTCAGGGTATTGCCCTGGTCTTGAATATGTGTTGCAACCCCTGCAGAAATGATTAGTGTAGAAAAAGGAAGAAGAATAGGAAGAACATTAAGAAGCGGGCGACTCTGGTCCTTGGTGTGGGCCACGCATGCCTTAGGCCAAGAAGGCCAGAGGCGCACGCTTCCCCTATTGGGAACCAGAATGCCCAGAAAATATAGATTTAATCAGAAATGCAAGTTTAACCCTCAAACTTCCCCAGCGGAGTCGTCACTGTAGATACCCCGGGAAGGGCCCGCGCGCTTGGCTAGAGCGGCGGATTATCCTAGGATGTCTATTTGTGTTTTAATTGTAGAGTTGCCACCTATGTTTTAGAGGAACATAAGAAAAACCTAATGTTTATAGCCTAAGTTTGATTACGAAACCAGAGATTCTTTGTTTTGAGGTTCGGGGGTTAGGTTACGAGATGGGAAGTACTTAAACACCCATCTCGCCCGACTAATGTCGGTCTTGCTTGAATAAAGTCTACATGAATGATAAAATGTTCTTCTTATTCTTGATGATTAAAGGGGGGTTTTAAAAGGTTGTTTGGAATGTAGGGAGATAACTCCTTGACCAACTTCAATGAGGTGAAGCGATCATTGGTGTCATGTCCCAAAATGATTTGGGTGATTGCAGGTTTGATTAAAGTAAAAGAGAAAGGAAATCAAGTAGAGAAGAAAGGGAAAAAAATGTACTTTTTACCTATACTTTGAAGACCTTCAAACACTTCTTGGTGAGTTACTTGAAAGAGCCTTGGAAATGATTTGTGTATAGTTTTTTGTAGAGAGAATTTGTGATGCCCCAAAATAAGTCCTTTGAAATGGTGGAAAAGGGATGTTTTTATTGTGAAAACAAAGTGTTTTTGGTGCCAAAACTCAGTCACCAAGAAATCTTTCCCCGGCAAAATCATGTAAGATGAGAAAGGGAGAGATTCTTGGACAGAAATCTGTAACTGACGCCCATAGGCGTGCGCTTCCCACCTTGGGGGCGGAAAGCGCGTGCTTCTGGATTCCATAGTCAGAGGCGGGCGACTCAGAGAAGGCTTTTTTGACAGAATGGACTAGAAAGTCAGCCATGTTATTCAGTTTAGTCCCTGGACTTAACGAAGTCAGTCAGGAACTTGACGGAAGTAACGGATAATAACGAAAAATACTTAAAATAGGGAGAAACACAAGATCAAATGTGCAATCGGGGTGAGCGGTCCATGGCGAGGTGTCTACACATGGACATAGCTCTTCCATCAAAGTCCACGTTGTTGCGGTATGCTTCAGTCCACTTGTTAGTACCCGATCTGAAGTTAGAGGAATTCTTAGACGTTTAAGAGCCTCCGAGGACCTTTTAGGCAATTATAACCAGACAGGGACCTATCCGACAGTTATCCAGAGTTCTTGATAGACGAAATCGCTTCTAGGTCGAAATCTATCAGGATAATGGAAAAATCCTGAGAACAAATTGATAAGGATTCAATCAGATCTTGATAAGGGTGTAATCCAAGAATCGCCACCGTACGGCCTCATCACCACCGTACGGCTCCTGCTCGGCCGTGCGGCCATATCCCCAATTTCCAGGTTTTTTCCTATAAATATGCCCCTCCTCTCAGCCTATTAATCACACCTCAAACCCACGGGAAAACCCTCTCAGAAGCTCTTCCCAGCCTCTATCTCTCCCTCTCAAAACCCTCTCAAACCCTCTCTTTGATATTGTTTTGATCATCAAAGAGATTCAACACCGCATTCAACCAAAGGAGTGAAGATTTAACCTTTGAAGCTTCTTTAATCAGTTTGGTAACGTGTTCTTACTATTTAATTTCTTAGATATATTATATTCATTCATATATTGTTAGATCTAGGGTTTTTTTAATCGTTTGTGTTCTTGACCAATGATGATCTAGGGTTTCCACTAAACCCGCATTAGATCTAGGTCATATATTACTTACATTATGCATGTTTTCATTATGTCTATACATCTATATTCATATGTTCTTCATGCGTTCTCCATGTTCTCAGTCTAAGTTCATAATAAAAGCTATATCTAGGGTAGCGATCTTCATGTTTATGTGTTCATTCATATGTATTCATGATGTTCTTGTTATTATGCTAGATCTAAATCTTATACATTCATAACATGCTAGATCTAGAGTTGTAATCCTTATTTATGTGCACATGCCATAGCCTATGATGATCCTAGGGTTTCATCAAACCCTAATATGATCTAGGAACTACTTCTAACCCTAATCTTCCCCCTCTATATGCATGATCCCGCTTCATCTCTCCCCTTTCTAATTCATCAATGAACTACACCTACCTGAGCTTCTCATGATGAGAATAATGTAGACAATCTTCGGATCCGGTCTCAAACACTAAAACACACATACACATTGATCATGATAGAAAGACCGATTTATGGGGCAATAGGAGTGATAACATGAATATTCTTCTCTTATTGTAATTTGACCCCCGAACCCTATTATTCTCATAAATGGTTTTCTCAATGTTTTAACAACAAATAAAACAACGTGGCGACTCTCGATTTTCAATCACGTATTCACACCACTCACTTTCCAACTTCTTAATTTCATCTTCTTCCCCAGCAGTACCTGCACGTGGGTTAGCTTTCATAGGAACATATGGTCCTTCTGTAACCGTAGTCCACAGTCTACGATCACATGAAATCATGTGTTTCATCATCCTATCTTTCCAAAAGATAAAACTATCTTCATCCAGAATCGGTAAGTGATTCGAATTGGATGTTTGCATCATATGGGTGTTTGTGTTTGCCATTGGATCAGAACCCAAGCGGTTAAGCTTGTAAAAACTAGTTTTGGTGGATATGCTCTGATACCACTTGTTGGTCCCAGAGGGCAACAAGGGTATAGAACCGCTAGGGGGGGTGAATAGCGGTCAAACTTTTTCTAAAATACCCTTGAAAATCAACCGCGTACTTATCAGTTTGCTCAACTGCGGTTCAAGACACTTAAACCAAACTGATAAAATGCACAGCGAAGTTTTGCAGTTTGGCCAAAAGGATAGTTAAAGATTTTGGCAGTTTGACTCAAGTTGAAAACACTATGATGCAACCGATAATCTCAACTTGAAGATCAAAGAAAAACACAATTCACTTTTCAAGTCATTTCGTAAATGGATTCAAGTTATAGACCACAAACAAAAAAGTAAATAACAAGACAGAAAAGTAAAGATCAAACATACAATTTGAAGAGGTTCGTTCTTGAATGAACTACGTCCTCAACCTAGATGGTTAGTCTAGGATTTTCTAATAGCTACTAGACTTGTATTAATTTAGAGGAGGTTTTACAAGATGAATCTAAACTCTAAACAATCAATCTAACCTATAAAGCTATTATAACAACCGGTGTATTCGAAGTATATAATCTATGTGATTATATAAATCGGGTGTGTGTGTGCGTGGAAAGGAATCAATTGCTCTAAGTATCTAAATGAAGGTTGAGAAAATGAATAACTTTCTGTGTAAAGGCTGAGTATGGAATGGTTGTTAGGCTTGAAGCTTGATGAAGAAATCTGGGTTTGCTAAGGAGATCTTTGAAGGTTTGAATTTCTGGGTTTAAATCTTCAAAGCAAACTTGAACACTTGGGAATATTTGTTTTGAAGCTCAGCAACCTTCATTGTTGAATAATGAAGGCTATTTATAGGCAATGCACCCTTGTGACCGTTGGGTAAAGATTTGAATTAAATATGAGGGTACAATTGTCACGACCCGAAATATAGGCTCTATTTTATTAAGTAATTAAATGATTTTTTATTTAATTATTTGCTTGTTTATTTATGTAAATTATTATTTATTTAAATATTTATGTGTGCAATTTATGTGTTATAATATTTATGCCCAGCTTTGTATTCGAGTTATTTGGGCTAGTGTAGAAGTGTTGGGTCTTAATTGCTAGTATGGAGTAGTGTGTGTGTGTAGTGTGAGAGAGGGGGTCTAAGTGTAAGTTTTTAAAATAATTTTCCTACTCCCTCCCTACTCCTCCCTCACCTCCTCCCTCACTCATCCTTCTCCTTCCCAGACAACTCTCTCTCTCTCTCCAAGCATTGTGGGTAAGTTTTCTTCCTCTTCCTTCTCTCTTCATTTACTCCTTCTTCCTCTCATTATTATTCATTTCTTAAAACGTAAACATTGTTTAGATCATCGTTAGGATCGCGTAGACTCAAAAAGAATCGAATTCCGTCAACTTTCATTATTTTCAAGTAAGTTACTTTTCCCCCATTTTAATGCTAAATTGTTCATATCATGTCTAGATAATGTTTGATGTGTTACATTTGAAGTTTGGATGAGTTTTGAATTTGTTTGGAATTTATTGAGTTTTTGGTTGAAAATGGTGAATTGATGAATATCTTGATTCAATCTTGGTTTGGGTTGATAAAGGGTGTTGTTAAGGTCCCCTTTTGTTTAAATAATGTTTGGGTACCTTAGAAATCTTGTTGGGAGAGTTGGATTTTGGGTGTTATGTGTTTTGGGTTGGAAAATGGAAGAACCCCTGTTGTTCTTCCCGATTCTGGCAATTCCGGAGTATTGGGCGACCGCCCAAAATCGTATGGGCGACCGCGCATCTTTCTAAAAGCTTTTGTGCTTGGTTGAGGGCCTTGTTGGGCGGCCGCACAGTCCCTTTTGGGCGGCCGCACAGTCCTCTGAAAATTTCCATTTTGTTAAAATTGTGTGAATGAAGGATGCATTTTGACCCAAATCTTGGGTGTCCTTCTAGTTGACCTTAGTGAATATTGTGGTACACTTTGGTGATAGAATTGGGTCCTTTGTGATCAAGTTGTGTTTGAAATTCATTAATTGTTAAGTTGGATTCTGGAGCACCCTTATTGTGTATTGTTGGCTCATTTCATCTTCTTGGTGATTATTTGGCATGATTCCCTACTTTGGAATCCTTTGTTGTTTATCATGCTAGTATTTTATTACTTAGCCTTTACGTGAAATCCCAGCTGGTATTTTGTGTGTGTTTGGGCGATGGGAAAGATTATAATGGCAAAGCCAAGTCCATTATAATGTTGACCATTGTTTTGCCCCCTTCTTTACCCTTCTCCAGATTGGCCTTGGAAAGGATAAGTCAGCGTTCCTTTGTGAATGTATCTGGCTAGCGGGCATGACTTTGTGTCATGGTCCTTGTCCCTTGTGACACTTTTATGTTATTGGTTCCGGTACCGGGGGGTTTCTCTTCGGCTTTCATGCTATTATGAAGATGATGATTTGTTGATTATTGAAGCTGCGCAGCGATCCTTTATTTGGATGTTCCGGTTTGGAAAACCTTGGCTATATCCTTTGTTATGTGTTTATTTCCGCTGCTATCTGTTATATGATAATTGCTATGTGCTATGTGATATTTATCATTGCTTATTGCTTCTTGCATCATAGCATGTCATGTAGTTGCATTAGTAACTTATTGAGATTTATCTCACCCCTTTTCTTTTATCTTTGTTTTTCCTTAACCCCCCCCCCCAGGTGCTAAGGATTAGTCTCGTTGATCACGAGAAAGAGGACGTCGAGAGTGGATCCGTTCTTTTGGGGAAAGTTGTATAGGTTGGTTTACATTATATCAATGTGTAACCTTTTGGGGATATTTGTACCAAACATTGACGTCATTAGGATTTTGTACATTTGTATTTTGTTGGGCATAAACTTGTGGAAGTTTATGATAGTTGTAGTTGGTTTTTATCAAACTTGATTTTGTGAAACTTTGGATTATCACCTTTTGGTATTAAATGGAATTTTTAACTTCAGTATTTCAAAGTTTTGGTTTTAGAGTCGACGTCCAGCTCACGGTCCCGGGGCCCGCGGGGTCCGGGGTCGCGACAGTTGGTATCAGAGCTATGGCATTAGCTCTATGTATAAGTCTAGGTGGATTAGTATGACCTAGGTGGGTTGTAGTGTGCGGAGTGATTAACGGTTGATGTTTTATGCAGGTAATTGTTCTCAATGTCTGGAAGAAGAAACAGAGGAGGTACTAGCGGGGCACAGAATCAGAATGACACAAGGGAAGAAGCCCGTGCCATGTTTCAAGGCATGTTTGAGGCGGCCATGAAGGCCATACATGATCAAGGACCGAGGTTAGAGCAAGCACCACCCCGTTATGGATTGGAGCAATTTCTGAAGTTGAAACCGGTTGAATTCAATGGGGAACCCGATGTAAGGAAAGCAGAGTTGTGGATTGAGTCTATGGAGAAGATTTATGATGTATTTGGGTGTTCGGATGAGGATAAGGTCCGGTTCGCGGCTTACAAGCTTGTGGGTGCCGCCGAGCATTGGTGGAAGGGTGTTAAAGCTACTTGGGATGATACTCACACGGTGTATGCGTGGGAGTTGTTTGTGCGCAAATTCAAGGAGAATTTCATTCCGGTTGTTGATCAAAACCGAAAGGAGATCGAGCTACTCAACTTGGAGCAAGGTGTGTTGTCTATAGCACAATACTCGGCTAAGTTCATAGAATTAGCCCGGTATTGCGACTATTTGGTGAGGACCGAGGAACAAAAGGCTATGAGATTCATTCGGGGATTGAAGACCTCCATCTGTACTCAACTTATTGCTCAACGGATTGTGACTTTCCAAGATGCGGTGGACCGAGCCTATTTGATAGAGCAAGATATTGGGGAACATAAGAGGAAGACCGAGGTGGCCAACCCGAGTAAGCAAGGAGCACAGAGCAAGTCACAACCACGGATTGAAAATCGAGGTAACTTTGGGGGACAATCTCAGTTCCGAGGGCAACCGATCCCAAGGAACCCGGGTACCACTTCCGGGAACCAAGGGAGCCTAATGAGGAAGCCTTGTACCTTTTGTCAGAAGGTAGGCCATGCGGAGGATAGGTGTTAAAAAAAGCAAGGCAGGTGTACCAATTGTGGTGAAATGGGGCACTTTGCGAGAGAGTGCACGAGGTACCGAGGTCAAGCATCCGGGTCAGGAGTTGGTAATAATCAAGGTCAGAAAAGGGATGTTACCGGGAAGCCCAAAGTTCAAGGGAAGGTTTATGCTATGAATCAACAACAAGCTACCGATGATCCGTCCGTTATTGGAGGTATTGTTTCTGTGTCTAATGTGAGCGCACGAGCGTTAGTAGATCCAGGATCATCTCATTCATACATTTCTGTGCAATTTGCTTCCATGTTAAATGCTGCATTCGAGTCTTTACCGTACGTGCTAGAGGTGTCGACCCCTATAGGAGAATGCTTGATTTCTGATCGAGTCTTTCGTGCTTGTGATGTGGTCATTTGTGGTCGTGTCCTTTGTGCGGATTTGGTGGTTCTTCCTATCCAAGACTTTGATGTCATTTTGGGTATGGATTGGTTGAGCAAGTTTCATGCTTCCGTTGATTGCCGTAAGAAAACTGTTACCTTTTCTATTCCCGATGTGCCTAAGTTTGTTTTTGAGGCTAGTCCTCTGAGTAGAAAGGTTCGCTTAATTTCTTATTTGAAAGCGAGAAAATTATTGCATAGTGGTTGTGAGGGGTATTTGGCTAGTGTTCTTGATACTAGGAAGGAATCCCCTAGTTTTGATAGTGTTCGGGTAGTTCGGGAATTTCCCGATGTTTTCTCTACCGAGTATGATATGCCTCCCGATCGTAAGATTGAGTTTTGTGTAGACCTTTTGCCGGGTACGGCTCTAATTTCGAAAGCACCTTATAGGTTAGCTCCCGCCGAGTTGAAAGAATTGAAGGTTCAGTTGCAAGAGTTGCTTTATCGATGATTTATCCGCCCTAGTGTTTCCCCGTGGGGAGCACCGGTTTTGTTTGTGCGGAAGAAAGATGGTTCGTTGAGATTGTGCATCGATTACCGGAAGTTGAATCAGGTTACGGTGAAGAATAAGTATCCCCTACCGCACATTGATGATTTGTTTGATCAGCTTCAAGGGTCCGTAGTTTTCTCTAAGCTTGATTTGAGGAGTGGGTACCATCAGTTGAAGGTTCGATCGGAGGACATTCCGAAGACTGCTTTTCGCACTCGTTATGGTCATTATGAGTTCTTGGTTATGCCGTTTGGGTTGACGAACGCGCCGGCCGTATTTATGGATTTGATGAACCGAGTTTTCCATCCCTATCTTGATTCGTTCGTGGTGGTTTTTATTGATGATATACTCGTCTACTCGAAATCTCGAGAGGAGCACGAGCAGCACTTGAGGACAGTTTTATCCGTTCTTGCGAGGGAGAAATTATTTGCGAAGTTTAGCAAAAGCGAATTTTGGCTTGAGAAGGTTTCGTTTCTGGGTCATGTTATTTCGAAAGATGGAATTTCGGTGGATCCTTCAAAGATTGAAGCCATAGTGGATTGGAAGAGACCCGAGTCAGTAACAGAGATTAGAAGTTTTCTGGGTTTAGCCGGTTATTACCGAAGATTTATTGAAGGGTTTTCGAGGATTGCTACTCCGATGACTCAGTTGACCCGGAAGAATGTTCCGTTTGTGTGGACCGAGAAATGTGACAAGAGTTTCGAGGAATTGAAGAAGAGGTTGACTACCGCACCGATCTTGACTTTGCCTAATGGGAGAGATGGCCTAGTGATTTACAGTGATGCTTCGAAAGAGGGTTTGGGTTGTGTGTTGATGCAGAATGGGAAAGTAATTGCGTATGCTTCTAGGAAGTTGACCCCTAGCGAGCAGAATTACCCGACTCATGATATGGAGTTAGCGGCGATAGTCCTTGCGTTGCACAAGTGGAAGCACTTCCTTTATGGGGTGAAGTTTGAGATTTTTACGGATCACAAGAGTTTGAAGTACCTTTTCTCCCAGAAAGAGTTGAATAATAGACAGCGTCGATGGATGGAATTGTTGAAGGATTATGATTGCACGATTTCTTATCATCCGGGGAAGGCGAATGTGGTAGCCGATGCGATTAGTAGAAAGTCTTATGTGGCTTCGATGATGGTTCGAGAGTCGAAAATGATTGAGGATGTTCGAGATTGGTCTCCTCGTGAATCGAGACATGGGGCTATTTTTGCGAATATTAGGGTGTCTCCGACCCTAATTCAGAGAATAAAGGAAGCTCAGAAAGAAGATCCCGAGTTAGTGAGGGTAATGGGTAAATTGAAGGAAAAGAATTTCGAGGATTTTTCTTTGAGTTCGAGTGGAGTTTTAACTTTCCGTGGTCGTTTGTGTGTACCCGATGTTGGTGGATTAAAGAGGCAAGTTTTAAATGAGGGTCACAAATCGAGATATACTATTCATCCGGGTAGTACGAAGATGTATCAGGATTTGAAGCAGCAATTTTGGTGGATTAATATGAAAAGAGAAATAGCCGAGTATGTTTCGAATTGTTTAACGTGTCAGCAGGTCAAAGCCGAGCATCAGAGACCCGCGGGATTACTTCAGCCGTTAGAGATTCCGGAATGGAAATGGGAGCATGTGACTATGGATTTCATTACGGGACTGCCTCGTACCCGTAGGAAGTTTGACAGTGTTTGGGTAATAGTGGATAGATTGACCAAGAGTGCCCATTTCTTGCCTATTGACATCAGATATTCGATGGAGAAGCTTGCGACCCTTTATATTGATGAGATTGTTAGATTGCATGGAGTTCCGGTTAGCATTGTGTCAGATCGAGACCCGAGGTTTACTTCTAGATTCTGGAAGGCGTTTCAGGAAGCTTTGGGTACAGATTTGCGATTCAGTACAGCTTTTCATCCTCAGACCGACGGTCAATCCGAGAGGACTATTCAGATTTTGGAGGATATGTTGCGAGCGTGTGCGATAGACTTTTCCGATTCTTGGGATTCGCACCTACCGTTAGTGGAATTCTCATACAACAATAGTTATCAGGCTAGTATCGAGATGGCGCCGTTTGAGGCCTTGTATGGAAGGAAATGTAGATCGCCTATTTGTTGGGATGAGGTCGGTGAAGCGAAAGTTTTGGGTATTGATTTGCTTCAAGATTCGGTTGAGAAAGTTAGAGTTATCCGGGATAGATTGAAGACAGCCCAGAGTCGACATAAGAGCTACGCAGACAACCGAAGGCGAGCTCTTAGTTTTCAGGTTGGTGATTTGGTATTCTTGAAAGTGTCTCCGAAGGTGGGTATTCGTAGGTTTGGGAAGAAAGGCAAATTGGCTCCGAGGTTTATTGGTCCGTTTGAGGTTTTGGGAAAGGATGGAATTCTAGCGTATCGTCTTGCGTTACCGTCATCTTTGGACCGGTTGCATAACGTCTTTCACGTTTCTATGCTTCGGAAGTATGTTCATGATCCGTCTCACGTGTTACCGAGGATACCGGAGGATATTGAGCCCGATATGACTTATGAGGAACGACCGGTTCGGATCCTAGATTCTAAAGTCCAAGAGTTGAGAAGCAAAAGCATTGTGTTGGTTCGAGTTCTGTGGAGGAATCACAACATCGAGGAGTCGACGTGGGAACTCCGAGACGAGATCGAGAGGAAATTTCCGTGGCTTTTTGTTTAAGGTGAGTCTCGTTAAAATTTGGGTCGAATTTTCTTTAAGGGGGAGTGAATGTCACGACCCGAAATATAGGCTCTATTTTATTAAGTAATTAAATGATTTTTTATTTAATTATTTGCTTGTTTATTTATGTAAATTATTATTTATTTAAATATTTATGTGTGCAATTTATATGTTATAATATTTATGCCCAGCTTTGTATTCGAGTTATTTGGGCTAGTGTAGAAGTGTTGGGTCTTAATTGCTAGTATGGAGTAGTGTGTGTGTGTAGTGTGAGAGAGGGGGTCTAAGTGTAAGTTTTTAAAATAATTTTCCTACTCCCTCCCTACTCCTCCCTCACCTCCTCCCTCACTCATCCTTCTCCTTCCCAGACAACTCTCTCTCTCTCTCCAAGCATTGTGGGTAAGTTTTCTTCCTCTTCCTTCTCTCTTCATTTACTCCTTCTTCCTCTCATTATTATTCATTTCTTAAAACGTAAACATTGTTTAGATCGTCGTTAGGATCGCGTAGACTCAAAAAGAATCGAATTCCGTCAACTTTCATTATTTTCAAGTAAGTTACTTTTCCCCCATTTTAATGCTAAATTGTTCATATCATGTCTAGATAATGTTTGATGTGTTACATTTGAAGTTTGGATGAGTTTTGAATTTGTTTGGAATTTATTGAGTTTTTGGTTGAAAATGGTGAATTGATGAATATCTTGATTCAATCTTGGTTTGGGTTGATAAAGGGTGTTGTTAAGGTCCCCTTTTGTTTAAATAATGTTTGGGTACCTTAGAAATCTTGTTGGGAGAGTTGGATTTTGGGTGTTATGTGTTTTGGGTTGGAAAATGGAAGAACCCCTGTTGTTCTTCCCGATTCTGGCAATTCCGGAGTATTGGGCGACCGCCCAAAATCGTATGGGCGACCGCGCATCTTTCTGAAAGCTTTTGTGCTTGGTTGAGGGCCTTGTTGGGCGGCCGCACAGTCCCTTTTGGGCGGCCGCACTGTCCTCTGAAAATTTCCATTTTGTTAAAATTGTGTGAATGAAGGATGCATTTTGACCCAAATCTTGGGTGTCCTTCTAGTTGACCTTAGTGAATATTGTGGTACACTTTGGTGATAGAATTGGGTCCTTTGTGATCAAGTTGTGTTTGAAATTCATTAATTGTTAAGTTGGATTCTGGAGCACCCTTATTGTGTATTGTTGGCTCATTTCATCTTCTTGGTGATTATTTGGCATGATTCCCTACTTTGGAATCCTTTGTTGTTTATCGTGCTGGTATTTTATTACTTAGCCTTTACGTGAAATCCCAGCTGGTATTTTGTGTGTGTTTGAGCGATGGGAAAGATTATAATGGCAAAGCCAAGTCCATTATAATGTTGACCATTGTTTTGCCCCCTTCTTTACCTTTCTCCAGATTGGCCTTGGAAAGGATAAGTCAGCGTTCCTTTGTTAATGTATCTGGCTAGCGGGCATGACTTTGTGTCATGGTCCTTGTCCCTTGTGACACTTTTATGTTATTGGTTCCGGTACCGGGGGGTTTCTCTTCGGCTTTCATGCTATTATGAAGATGATGATTTGTTGATTATTGAAGCTGCGCAGCGATCCTTTATTTGGATGTTCCGGTTTGGAAAACCTTGGCTATATCCTTTGTTATGTGTTTATTTCCGCTGCTATCTGTTATATGATAATTGCTATGTGCTATGTGATATTTATCATTGCTTATTGCTTCTTGCATCATAGCATGTCATGTAGTTGCATTAGTAACTTATTGAGATTTATCTCACCCCTTTTCTTTTATCTTTGTTTTTCCTTAACCCCCCCCCCCCCCAGGTGCTAAGGATTAGTCTCGTTGATCACGAGAAAGAGGACGTCGAGAGTGGATCCGTTCTTTTGGGGAAAGTTGTATAGGTTGGTTTACATTATATCAATGTGTAACCTTTTGGGGATATTTGTACCAAACATTGACGTCATTAGGATTTTGTACATTTTTATTTTGTTGGGCATAAACTTGTGGAAGTTTATGATAGTTGTAGTTGGTTTTTATCAAACTTGATTTTGTGAAACTTTGGATTATCACCTTTTGGTATTAAATGGAATTTTTAACTTCAGTATTTCAAAGTTTTGGTTTTAAAGTCGACGTCCAGCTCGCGGTCCCGGGGCCCGTGGGGTCCGGGTTCGCGACAACAATTGCTGTCGAAATCCCATTGGTTGAGCTGTCATTGTCGTCCTTGGTTTTGTCTTGTAGTCCTAGGTAGTTGTTGTTGGGTTTTGTAGTAACATGCGCAGCGGAATTAAGCATTTAAAATTTTATTGAAACCCAAAGCCATAGATCCATTCATATGATTATATCAAATACATGCAATATGAATACTAGAATACTAACCCTTGATGCCTTTGTATTTTAACTTTTGATCTTGGTGGAGACTTGAAGCTTGATCACGAAAAAGCAAGAACACGAATTTCGAAGATGATAAGCTTCACCCTCTGGCGGTATCCACACCTCGAACGAATATCAAGAACACTTGATCTTAGTTGCTAGACCAAAATTATGAAACACACTTTCACAATTATGTTGACTATATGGAATTATGAATTCTTGATCTTAGATTCCAAATCATTAATCAAGAATATTGTTCTCTCAATGAACTAGGTTAATCACCCTTAATGGCTGGGGAAAAAGACTTTATATAGGTCCTAGTCATTAACCCTTAGTGACCTAGGATTCCTAAATCCCATCACCCAATTAAGGAAACAACTTTCTGTCCAAGCAGCACTGGTACGGTCGTGCCCTAAAACCGGCACGGTCGTGCCAATGGGGTCGAGCTTGGCCTCCTTGTCCTGATTATTGGCACGGTCGTGCTTTATAATCAGCACGGCCGTACCTAGCACGGTCGTGCTTTATAACCAGCTCGGTCGTGCCATCAGGTTCGAACTATCTTCCCTTTGTGCCGATTATTGGCACGGTCGTGCCCTATAATCAACACGGTCGTGACAAACAGAAAAGCCCATAATTTCCATAATTCCAATTCAGTCATTTAGGATTCGTTCTATTCGTGTGTGACCCTCTAGGATTATACTAAGTTGGCAATGGGTCCAAACATGAACCCATAAGATATGATTAGGTTCTAGCAAACCGTCATACCTACCCAATTAGTATAACTAGATACAAGTTCGCATTCCATTTAAAATATGTCATAATCCTTTTTGTCCACGATGTCATTGAACACAAGTCATGGTCAAACAGTCAACTTGTATTGTTCAATACTTTCTCGATTCCGAATATGTTGATGATCCAAATGCCATTGATCCAATCAATTCATTTGAGTCCGGCCGAACATTTTCATCAACATCATTCCTACGAGAGGCCCAAGCTTGACATCTCTCCAAGGAGGGACAAATCCAATTCATCTTATTATTCTTCCCTACATGAATCCGATTATGCCAATCATACCCTTTATAACTTCCTGGTTAAAGGTAGCGTTTGAATATGTCAAACATAATGTTCATCAAGTGGAAGACTATAATAACTTCTTGTTTAAGGATTCAAATGACATAACTAATATGAGATATATGTACGACATAGACCATGACATAAATCTCATACAACGGGTCATGTCCAGTGGCTTGTTCCAAACAAGTACCCATAAATCTAACATGATCATCCCATGATCATTTAGCCTTTATACTAGTGCTTAACAAGTACTAGGGACGGAGATCATTATAAGTAAACATGAACAACAATAATAATCAAAACATCTCTTTATTAATATGAATAAATGATAACAATTACAACGTTTAATAAACGTGCCTAGGGCACCAACACCAACAATCTCCCACTTGCCCTAGGCCCAATCTCCCATGTATCTAATACCCATGGACCTAACATGACCATCATGTTTAGCTTGTGGAAGTCCCTTTGTTAGCGGGTCCGCGACATTGTCATCAGTAGGTACTCTACATATATTCACGTCTCCCCTATCAACGATTTCTCGAATAATATAAAAATGCCTAAGTATGTGTTTGGATTTCTGATGTGCTCTTGGTTCATTTGCTTGAGTAATAGCACCATTATTATCGCAATAAAGGTCTATTGGATTAGCAATGCTAGGAACCACTTCAAGTTCACCAATGAACTTCTTAATCCAAACAGCTTCCTTTGCAGCATCCGATGCAGCAATATACTCAGCTTCCGTTGTAGAATCAGCGACTGTACTCTGCTTGGAACTCTTCCAGCTTACAGCTCCACGATTTAACATAAACACAAAACCCGATTGCGATCGACTATCAGCTTTGTCAGTTTGGAAGCTTCCATCCATGTAAGCACTTACAACAAGATCATCTTCCATTCCTCCATAGACCAAAAACGAATCTTTAGTCCTTCTCAAGTACTTAAGAATCGCTTTAACAGCCATCCAGTGATTTTTACTGGGGTCGGATTGATATCTACTCGTCATGCTCAAAGCATAAGATACATCCGGCCTAGTACATATCATGGCATACATGATGGACCCAATTGCTGAAGCATATGGAACATCATTCATTTTCTCACGCTCATCTTTTGTCTTAGGACATTGAGTCTTTCTTAGAGAAACTCCATGTAACACTGGCAAGGTTCCTCTTAGAATTTTCCATGCGGAATCTTCTACTGACCTTGTCAATGTATGTACTTTGGCTTAAACCAATTAGCTTCCTAGATCTATCTCTGTAGATCTTAATGCCAAGTACATATGCGGCTTCACCCATATTTTTCATTGTGAATCACTTTCCTAACCAAGTCTTTACAGACTGAATTGTAGGAATGTCGTTTCCAATGAGAAATATGTTATCCACATATAGAATAAGGAATAGCACTATGCTCCCACTAATATTCTTGTATACACAAGGTTCATCTTCGTTCTCTATGAATCCAAACTCTTTGACCGATTCATCAAAATGGAGATTCCAACTCGTAGAAGCTTGCTTCAATCCTTAGATGGATCTCTGCAATTTGCATACCTTAGAATTCTGTTCAAAACCTTATGGTTGTGTCATATACACATCCTCTTGCAGTTTTCCATTTAGGAAAGCGGTTTTGACATCCATTTGCCATATTTCATAGTCATGATATGCGGCAATGTCAAGCAAAATTCTTATAGACTTGATCATTGCTACGGGTGAAAAGGTTTCATCATAGTCAATACCATGAACTTGCCTATAACCTTTCGCTACAAGTCTAGATTTGTAAGTATGCACATTCCCATCCATGTCAGTCTTCTTCTTGAAGACCCATTTGCATCCTATGGTTTTTACACCTTCGGGTGCATCAATCAAGTTCCAAACTTGATTATCTTGCATGGATTGCAATTCAGATTGCATGGCTCCAAGACACTTATCCGAATCAGGAGAAGACATCGCCTCTTGGTAGGTGTCAGTTCATCATTATCAATGATCTCCACCTCATTACTATCCGTTACGAGAAAACCATATGTCTCGGGCTTGGATCGTAACCTACCAGATCTGCGAGTTACTTATGTATTTTGAACAGGTTCCACAATTTCTTGTGGGACTTGTTCTTGTTCCACTATAGGTTCAATGTCATTTTCTGGGTCTCGAATTTCTTCAAGATTTATTTTACTCCCACTTATTTCTTTGGAGAGAAACGGTTTCTCTAGAAAGACACCAGTTTGGGCAACAAACACCTTTTTATCCTCTCGGTTGTAAAAGTAATATCTTCTAGTTTCCTTAGGATATCCCATGAAAATACATTTATCAGATTTGTGTGCTAGCTTGTCGGAGATAAGTCTTTTGACAAAGGCTTCGCAACCCTAAATCCTCATGAAAGACAAACTAGGTTTCTTTCCGCTCCACATCTCATATGGAGTCTTTTGAACCGATTTAGTTGGAACTTGATTTAGTGTGAAAGCAGCGGTTTCTAGAGCATAACCCCAAAAGGATAAAGGAAGATCAACTCGACTCATCATTGATCAAACCATGTCCAACAAAGTCCGATTCCTCCTCTCAGACACACCATTCCATTGTGGTGTTCCGAGTGGAGTCAATTGTGAAATTATTCCACAATTCTTTAGATGATCATCGAATTCATGACTCAAGTATTCTCCACCTCGATCCGATCGAAGTGCCTTAATACTTTTGCCAAGTTGTTTTTCTACTTCATTTTGAAATATTCTAAATATCTCAAATGCTTCACTCTTATGTTTCATTAGGTAAACATACCCAAATCTACTATAATCATCAGTGAAGGTTATGAAGTATTGAAATCCTCCCCTAGAATTGCTACTTAATGGTCCGCATACATCGGAATGTATCAACCCCAATAAGTCGCTTGCCCTTTCACCTAACTTGGTAAAAGGTGTCTTAGTAATTTTTCCAAGAAGACAAGACTCACAAGTATCATATGACTCAAGGTCACATGAAACCAAAAGACCGTCCCCATGGAGTTTTGAGATACGCTTCTCATTAATATGACCAAGACGGCAATGCCACAAATAAGTATGATTTACATCATTAGGTTTAGATTTCTTATTTACATGATAGACATTGTCATTATTTTCATTATTGACATCCAAGACATAAAGACCATTAAATGAATTTGCAATACCATAAAGCACATCATTTAAATAAATCCAAAATCTCTTATTTTCAATAAGAAACTTAAAACCTTCATTATCCAAACAAGAAATTGAAATAATATTTCTTCTTAAATCCAGTACATAATAGAAATTGTTCAAAACAAGTATTAAACCGGAAGGTAAAGTGACTTCATAAGTCCCTACGACTAATGCAGCAACTCTTGCTCCATTCCCCACGCCTAGATCTACTTCACCTTCTTTAAGTAGTCTTCTATTCTTTAGACCCTGCACATTTAAACAAATGTGAGAACCACATCCGGTATCCAATACCCAAGAATCAGTAGTAGAAAGGAGAATATCTATCATATAGATACATGAAGTCGACGCAGTCCCACTGCTCTTCTTCTTCTTTTGCTCTTCCTTAAAAGCCTTGCAATTACGTTTCCAATGACCAATTTCTTGACAATGGAAACAGATTGCATCCTTTTGTGAATCGGGTTTTGCCTCTGAAGCCTTGGCAACCTTTGCCTTGCTTATCTTAGGTTTGGCAACCTTTGCCCTACCATTTCCTTTGGCACTAGCCTTCTTTCCATCATGAACCAAGAGCACAGGAGAACCTTTCTCTACAATCTTCATCTCCGCAGTTTTAAGCATATTATGCAACTCGGAGAGATTCTTATCCATTCCATGCATGTTATAATTCATCACAAACTGATTATAACATTTTGGCAATGAATTAAGAATGAGATTCGTGGCTAGCTCCAATGGGATTGGATAGCCAAGTTTCTCAAGATGCTCTACATAGCCTTTCATTTTAAGCATGTGAGGACTCACTTGTTGCCCTTCACTTATTTTGCAAGAAGTGAATGCAACAATGGTCTTGTACCTCTCTTGCCTAGCTTGCTCTTGAAACATGTCTCTTAACTCCACGCCTATCTCATAGGCTTCCAAATGTTCCAAACTTTGTTGGAGTTTTGATCACATAGTAGCAAGCATGAGACAACATACATCTCTAGAATCATTACGATATTTCTTGTAATTGTCTCTTTCTGCCCTAGGGGCAGTGGCTTCGGGTTTAGCAGGAAGAGGCCCATCGAGAATGTACAACTTATCTTCTTGCCTTAGAACTATTCTTAGGCTATAGATCCAATCCATAAATTTCGTACCATTCTCTTGGAGCTTATCCTTCTCAAGGATCGATCGCAACGAAATTGATTGAGTGTTGGTAGTCATTATCTACAATTATGCAAAAAAATTCAATAAGTACCAATTTCATTAAAAATATAAATAATGTATTTTTCAAAATACTCCCACTAAATTATATAACATTCTTATACATCCAATGTATAATATAATATTAGTGGGCTAAGATCCAACTTTAATTTAATTTCAAGTCCGCTAAGGCGGATTACACAAAATCAAATTAATTAGGTAGACAATCATGTCGATCATATCCCATATGATTCTTAGATCCCTTTTTTGTGATTCTTTAAGAAATCCAATTTGAAAAAGCATGTTTAATCTCATCTTTGCCAAGGCCCAAAACTATTTTGACGCCTAATTAAGTCCAACTATTTTAAACGTATAGTTAATGTGCCTCGCTAGGGCGTGCCCACATTATCTATCTTGCTCATACATGAATAAAGTTAATGTATCTCGCTAGGGCGAACCCACATTAAAATTACCCATGTACTAACAAGTGTTTTAATCATGGCATGGCAAAAAGGACTTAAAACTTTCTTGAAGGTTTATCCCATATAGCATACAACATATTTATGAGCACATAATATAAACATGTTACGCATCAAGTTTTAGCCACTAAATTAATCATCATTAATTTAAGCATAATATTTATGTGTCATTAGTTTCTCTATAATTATGAGGATGAGACTCTTTGAAACTTTGGTTATCATCTCCAAATCAAGACAACAAGAAGTGCGGCCGAACTAAGCCATAAGGCAACCACAATTCCGCACTAATTCAAGAAACCAAGAAAGTAGTCCATGTGGCCGAAACTAAGCAATAGATGGTCTCGATGAACGTAGACCAATTGCATCCACAATTCCACATGGATATCCAATCTTTGAATCAAGAACTTTGTTTCTCAATTTTAGCAATTATGAACTCTTCATAATTCTAACTTCGTTTTATTTTTGAATCTTTGATTTGCTATCATGTTGGGAAACACAATCTCGATGAACGTAGATTAGCCATCCAAACCTTGATCCAATCTTAGAATCACAAGACAAAACAAATAAGAAAATTAAACCCAAAATCCACACCCAAAACCCAAATCCCGCCCCTGCGCCAAACCCTAGGTCCGGCCGGGTCAGGGCATTGGTCCGGTCGGATCTCTGCGAAAAATTAAAAAAAAATTAAAGTTCCAAAATTTATCTCAAAATTGTTTTTCCCGATTCAATTAGGATTTGGTGTTCTTGGTGATCCAATCACCATGCTCATCAAAACCTTGAATAAACAATTCATGAATCCCTAGATTATCAAAACTTTGATCCAATCAAAAATTGATAACCCAAACAATTTTAAATCCACCATAATTTTTATTGCGATTGAATAGTGCAATTAAAGCTTATAAAACAATAAACTACATAAAATCATATAACACATAAACATCATAATCTCAATATTCATATCATGCTAGGCACATAAACAAGCAATTTATATAGACACAACATGATCTAGTATTGAAATAATCAACATGAACGGGGCTCTCATACCACTGTTGGGTTTCGTAGTAACATGCGCAGCGGAATTAAGCATTTAAAATTTTATTGAAACCCAAAGCCATAGATCCATTCATATGATTATATCAAATACATGCAATATGAATACTAGAATACTAACCCTTGATGACTTTGAATTTTAACCTTTGATCTTGGTGGAGACTTGAAGCTTGATCACGAAAAAGAAATAACACGAACTTCGAAGATGATAAGCTTCACCCTCTAGCGGTATCCACACCTCGAACGCATATCAAGAACACTTGATCTTGGTTGCTAGACCAAAATTATGAAACACACTTTCTCAATTATGTTAACTATATGGAATTATGAATTCTTGATCTTAGATTCCAAATCACTAATCAAGAATATTGTTCTCTCAATGAACTAGGTTAATCACCCTTAATGACTGGTGAAAAAGGCTTTATATAGGTCCTAGTCATTAACCCTTAATAACCTAGGATTCCTAAATCCTGTCACCCAATTAAAGAAACAACTTTCTGTCCAAGCAGCACTGGCACGGTCGTGCCAATGGGGTCGAGCCTGGCCTCCTTGTCCCAATTATTGGCACGATCGTGCTTTATAATCGGCACGGCCGTGCCTAGAACGGTCGTGCTTTATAACCAGCACGGTCGTGCCATCAGGTTCGAGCCATCTGCCCTTTGTGCCGATTATTGGCACAGTCGTGCCCTATAATCAGCACGGTCATGCCAGACAGAAAATCCCATAATTTCCATAATTCCAATTCAGTCCTTTAGGATTCGTTCTATTCGTGTGTGACCCTCTAGGATTATACTAAGTTGGCAATGGGTCCAAACATGAACCCATAAGATATGATTTGGTTCTAGCAAACCGTTATACCTAGGCAATTAGTATAACTAGATACAAGTTCGCATTCCATTTAGAATATGTCATAATCTTTTTTGTCCACGAGGTCATTGAATACAAGTCATGGTCAAACAGTCAACTTGTATTGTTCAATACTTTCTCGATTCCGAATATGTTGATAATCCAAATGCCATTGATCCAATCAATTCACTTGAGTCCGGCCGAACATTTTCATCAACATCATTCCTACGAGAGTCCCAAGCTTGACATCTCTCCGAGGAGGGACAAATCCAATTCAGCTTATTATTCTTCCCTACATGAATTCGATTATGCCAATCATACCCTTTATAACTTCCTGGTTAAAGGTAGCGCTTGAATATGTCAAACATAATGTTCATCAAGTAGAAGAATATAATAACTTCTTGTCTAAGGATTCAAATGACATAACTAATATGAGATATATGTACGACATAGACCATGACATAAATCTCATACAGTGGGTCATGTCCAGTGCCTTGTTCCAAACAAGTACCCATAAATCTAACATGATCATCCCATGATCATTTAGCCTTTATACTAGTGCTTAACAAGTACTAGGGACGGAGATCATTATAAGTAAACATGAACAACAATAATAATCAAAACATCTCTTTATTAATATGAATAAATGATAACAATTACAACGCTTAATAAACGTGCCTAGGGCACCAAGACCAACAGTTGTAGCACCACTACCTGATACCCGTTCTTTGTTCCAGAAAGTACAAATGGTAAACAGTTAAAATATCGTGGACAAGACCGATATTCCTTGCAGTAACTCCAAGTTAACTTAGAATTATTTTGACAAGACATAAAATATTCCTTTACGGTCATAAAGGGAATGTTTGTCTCAGGGAATAAATGACTTAGCAAATTCATCATTAACTGTTCTGCGGTTCCACCAACCACTGGAGCGGTTCCAAGGATGAATTTTAGGTTCGGTTTCATGATAGCGGTTCCATCAAGTTTGCATCTGAGGTTTCAAATAAGTTTTGAAGAACGGTTTCATCAAAGCCACAGAATGCAGTTTGATGAAAGACTTGTGGCTCCATACTGGCGGTTTGAAGATAGCACGAATGCGGTTTGAATAACTAAACCGCTAAGGGTAAACTGAACTATACTCAGCCTAGACAAACAAAAATCTAGAAATGTACTTATCTAAAAATTGAAGTATAACTTCATTACATGCTGTCCTAAAGTCCATAAAAAGACACGTGGCATGGATCAATCAAATTAAGTGGGTGTACTAACAATGAATCCTAACAAATAGGAAGACTCCTTTGTATATAAAATCACCATTTTTGTTAAGGTATAAAACAAGGCATAAAATAAAATTAAGAGGCACGCATGCTAGAGACCATCATGGGCGAGGAGAGTGCCTAACCCCTTCTCTTCTCGTAATTTAGCCCCCGAACCCACTTTCTCAAAATAAAAAAGTTTTGCCTTCATTTTTCCTAAAATAAAGTGAGGTGGCGACTCTTGCACTTATTTAAAACTTCGAGAGGAAACCATTTGTGTAAAACCGAGCGCGGATTGTAAAAGGTTTTGAGCGCGGGCTCTCACAGTGGCGAATCCGCTGGAGACATTTTCTAAGTGGGCTAGACTCTAATTTTTTTGCATGTCATGCTTTATATGATTTGCCTTGTTTGTATATATTTATGCCTAACAACTTTTTTAAGGACGTTTATTTTACCTTTTATGTGTATATATGCATGGTGATTGTTTCCCTTTTAATGAAAAACAAAAAAAATATATAAAAAAATGAAAAACAAAAAGAAGATTTGCTTTTTTCTTTCTTGCTTTCAAAAAAATCATTTTCCAAAGTATAGATACCTCACACACATACACATTTTTTGAACTTGCGATGTAGAACCGTACAAACCTTAGGGAGTGTTACCCGAGGACAAAAGGGAGTTCATCGACTTCCCATTAGGGTCCGCGGTTAACATTCCCGCCCCAAAGCGCGCCTACTTGTCGTTGCGATGGGTGTAAGCCTAGCCTTCCCTTGCCGAAGCCTCGAGTCCATGTTTTCAAAATGACACGTCCCAGACTTCATGCCGGTTTTTGTCTAGAAATTTCCCTTCAATCCTATGCATTCCCAAAAAGGTTATAAACGACCTCAATTGTGGATATCATGTGGAATTCTTGGATTGACTTGAAATTTCCAAGACCCTCACATAGACCGTAACCGAATGATGGATCCCAGAAAGAGTATAGGCCATTCGCTAGGGGCTTGGACGGCCAATAGTACAGGTGAAAAACGTTGGTCCTATACTTTGGAGACGGTATCCACTATTCCAGGATTGAATGGAAAAACGTGTCAAAACAAAGCAAGGTGCTTGTCCAGCTTTCATAGGTTTGTGCGTTGCTTGCGCTTCAAAATTTGAAATTTAAAAAAAAAAGAAACAACAAAAAAAATTAGCTTCTTTAGTTCATAAATTTTTCCCATTTTGCACATAAAGCTTCATTTCCCGAAAATCTAAAATATGTTTTCTTTTTCATCCGCCTTGTAGAAGGAAAATTCTTCTTGGTTCTCTAGCGCGACATTCGAGGTCAATTTCAAGCATCAGTTAGATCAAAGCTCTACTCCGGTCTTCATCATCAATCATGGCCAACAAAGCACAGACATCATCAAACTCAACTGAGGGCTCATCCGACTTTGAGCCGGGGTATGCAATGGAGCGATGGTTAGGGAAGCAATTGAAAGCCCAGACAGAATACATGATGAGTATCTTCAAAGGGCCTCATGTTCGAGTAGTTATCCCAGGGGCTCATCGACCCCGAATAAGGTGTTTCCATTTTGAATAATGATTGGAGCTCGTCAACCCCGAGGAAGGTTGTTCCTCTTTTGCCAATGACCGAAATATGTATTTGATTAATCAATATTATTTCATGTAAGTTAATAAAGTCATAGAATAATTATAGTGTAGTACTAATTTGGAGTTTGAAATAATATAAAATCCTAAAATAAAAATGTAACTATTGACAAAATAATAAACACAATAAATATAAACATAAAGAAGAGTAATTAAGTATTCAAAATTATAATTTAATCAAATAAAAAAATGTAAATAAGAAAATTGATAAATCTATTTATTATATAATGGCACAAGAGATCATAACACAAATTTGTTACACAATTTTCCCGCTCAAATTGACAATGCTATATATAAAAACCGTAATTATGGCAGCCAATAAATAGCAGCCATAATTGAAGTTCCTAAATTTAACAAACAATCTGTCATCTCCTATTTCTAAGCAAACACTTGTCGTGATTTTCCAAACAATCTCATAACAACCCGTGTAAATAATATTGATTAATCAAATACATATTAAAAATACGGTACAATAAATATATAGTAGTATATATAATCATTTAATATCCATGAAAATTATATATATTTAATATGTTTTTAATGCAGAGTAATATGTTTTCTTTCTAATTTTGATTGCATATATTAATCTTAATAATCTTTATAAAATAATATAAATTAATTTATTTTTTTCTACTTTGGAATGCATATATTGAAGATGAGTGTTGCAGTAAAAGTCTACATGTTGTTAAAAGAATTATGCATGAAACATGAATCATCTCCGAGATACAAACTCATCGTTAAGATATTGCTAAAGAAAATTTAGGAATACCAAACAACAAGTTTTTCTTATGAAGAGATAGGATTTCGATTACTCAACAAATACTATTTGAACAGATTTTATCCCCAAATTTTCTGATTTTGAAATGTACGTGTTTTTACGTATTATACGCGTATGTTACGCGTTTTAACTAACTACTCTTACAAGCTCCATCTGATCCAATTACAAATCAGATTTAAATAATGATATACATATCAGATTAAAAGTTTTGCACGGAAATTAAATGATGAATAGTAATGGGTAGTTGTTGTGACTGTGAAAAGTGAAGTAGGAGAGAGAACGTGGAGCAGGGAATAGTAGGTTGATTGGTGTTGTGAGTGTAAAAGTAAAGTATGAGAGAGAATGAGTAGGATGAATAGTAAAGATTCTTTGTCATTTTAAAAAAGTGTGACTTATCAATTGGACACACAAAATGGCAAATTTTGCACATAGTTATGAGACGGAGGGAGTAGTTCTTATAAATTTCTATAAAATAATAGAGTTTTTGTTAAAGAAAAAACATAGAGTTTCGATCATACCTTCTCAAGAACGCCCCATTGTACTTTCCTTCTGACAACATCCATTACCTTAAAGATTGGCACAAAAATAATAGAAGGTGCGACAAAATGCTATTTGAATAGACGACATAAAAAATGAATAGTTTGTATATTAATTAATCGAAAAAATATTGTGTTTGTAAAGTTCTAAATATAATACTCCCTCCGTCCCAGTTTAAAGTTCTTACTTTTCTTTTTGGTATGTCTCAGTTTAAAGTTCTTAGTTGCTTTATTCCTTAAATGACAAAGGATGAATAGTGTTTTGGACAATCTTGTCCTCATAAAGTTCCTTTATTACAAAAAACCCATCACTTATCTATCTAATTTTCATCCACTTTATAAATGGACAATTATATCCTCCACCCACTACTATTCTTGACTTATATTTGCCTTAATTTCTTAATAAGGGTGTAAAGTCAAACTAAGAACCTTAAACCGGGACGGATTGAGTAGATTCTGTAAGATAAAATAATATATTTTCAGTCAACACTTTTAAGGACCCAACGTTAACTTCTTTTGACAACCATCTATACAATTTTTAATTACATTTATATCTATTCACTTTTTTTTTCACAAAATTTTTTGCTAGTGCCTAGTAACATACTATACGTCTTATGATTCAAAAAGTCCTTATCAATTGGACACACAAAATGGCAAATTTTGCACATAGTTATGAGATGGAGGGAGTAGTTCTTATAAATTTCTATAAAAAATTAGAGTTTTTGTTAAAGAAAAAACATAGAGTTTCGATCATACCTTCTCAAGAACGCCCCATTGTACTTTCCTTCTGACAACATCCATTACCTTAAAGATTGGCACAAAAATAATAGAAGGTGCGACAAAATGCTATTTGAATAGACGACATAAAAAATGAATAGTTTGTATATTAATTAATCGAAAAAATATTGTGTTTGTAAAGTTCTAAATATAATACTCCCTCCGTCCCAGTTTAAAGTTCTTACTTTTCTTTTTGGTATGTCTCAGTTTAAAGTTCTTAGTTGCTTTATTCCTTAAATGACAAAGGATGAATAGTGTTTTGGATAATCTTGTCCTCATAAAGTTCCTTTATTACAAAAAACCCATCACTTATCTATCTAATTTTCATCCACTTTATAAATAGACAATTATATCCTCCACCCACTACTATTCTTGACTTATATTTGCCTTAATTTCTTAATAAGGGTGTAAAGTCAAACTAAGAACCTTAAACCGGGACGGATTGAGTAGATTCTGTAAGATAAAATAATATATTTTCAGTCAACACTTTTAAGGACCCAACGTTAACTTCTTTTGACAACCATCTATACAATTTTTAATTACATTTATATCTATTCACTTTTTTTTCACAAAATTTTTTGCTAGTGCCTAGTAACATACTATACGTCTTATGATTCAAAAAGTCCTTATCAATTGGACACACAAAATGGCAAATTTTGCACATAGTTATGAGACGGAGGGAGTAGTTCTTATAAATTTCTATAAAATAATAGAGTTTTTGTTAAAGAAAAAACATAGAGTTTCGATCATACCTTCTCAAGAACGCCCCATTGTACTTTCCTTCTGACAACATCCATTACCTTAAAGATTGGCACAAAAATAATAGAAGGTGCGACAAAATGCTATTTGAATAGACGACATAAAAAATGAATAGTTTGAATATTAATTAATCGAAAAAATATTGTGTTTGTAAAGTTCTAAATATAATACCCCCTCCGTCCCAGTTTAAAGTTCTTACTTTTCTTTTTGGTATGTCTCAGTTTAAAGTTCTTAGTTGCTTTATTCCTTAAATGACAAAGGATGAATAGTGTTTTGGACAATCTTGTCCTCATAAAGTTCCTTTATTACAAAAACCCATCACTTATCTATCTAATTTTCATCCACTTTATAAATGGACAATTATATCCTCCACCCACTACTATTCTTGACTTATATTTGCCTTAATTTCTTAATAAGGGTGTAAAGTCAAACTAAGAACCTTAAACCGGGACGGATTGAGTAGATTCTGTAAGATAAAATAATATATTTTCAGTCAACACTTTTAAGGACCCAACGTTAACTTCTTTTGACAACCATCTATACAATTTTTAATTACATTTATATCTATTCACTTTTTTTTCACAAATTTTTTGCTAGTGCCTAGTAACATACTATACGTCTTATGATTCAAAAAGTCCTTATCAATTGGACACACAAAATGGCAAATTTTGCACATAGTTATGAGATGGAGGGAGTAGTTCTTATAAATTTCTATAAAAAATTAGAGTTTTTGTTAAAGAAAAAAACATAGAGTTTCGATCATACCTTCTCAAGAACGCCCCATTGTACTTTCCTTCTGACAACATCCATTACCTTAAAGATTGGCACAAAAATAATAGAAGGTGCGACAAAATGCTATTTGAATAGACGACATAAAAAATGAATAGTTTGTATATTAATTAATCGAAAAAATATTGTGTTTGTAAAGTTCTAAATATAATACTCCCTCCGTCCCAGTTTAAAGTTCTTACTTTTCTTTTTGGTATGTCTCAGTTTAAAGTTCTTAGTTGCTTTATTCCTTAAATGACAAAGGATGAATAGTGTTTTGGACAATCTTGTCCTCATAAAGTTCCTTTATTACAAAAAACCCATCACTTATCTATCTAATTTTCATCCACTTTATAAATAGACAATTATATCCTCCACCCACTACTATTCTTGACTTATATTTGCCTTAATTTCTTAATAAGGGTGTAAAGTCAAACTAAGAACCTTAAACCGGGACGGATTGAGTAGATTATGTAAGATAAAATAATATATTTTCAGTCAACACTTTTAAGGACCCAACGTTAACTTCTTTTGACAACCATCTATACAATTTTTAATTACATTTATATCTATTCACTTTTTTTTTCACAAAATTTTTTGCTAGTGCCTAGTAACATACTATACGTCTTATGATTCAAAAAGTCCTTATCAATTGGACACACAAAATGGCAAATTTTGCACATAGTTATGAGACGGAGGGAGTAGTTCTTATAAATTTCTATAAAATAATAGAGTTTTTGTTAAAGAAAAAACATAGAGTTTCGATCATACCTTCTCAAGAACGCCCCATTGTACTTTCCTTCTGACAACATCCATTACCTTAAAGATTGGCACAAAAATAATAGAAGGTGCGACAAAATGCTATTTGAATAGACGACATAAAAAATGAATACTCCCTCCGTCCCGCCGGAAACTTCAAAAAAAAATTATGGCACAAGAATTAAGGGAAAAAGTGAAAAAGGTGATGTGTTGTGAGTGTTGATAGTTGAGTGGGAGAGAGAAAGTGGGGTAGAGAATAGTTAGTGGGTTAGTGGATGTGAGTATGAGAAGTGGGACCCACTAATTAAAAAGTATTAAAAACTTTCCATTTATGGATTTTGCAATTTCTATGGGACGCCCAAAATGGTAAGTTTTGCAATTTCCGGCGGGACGGAGGGAGTAGTTTGTATATTAATTAATCGAAAAAATATTGTGTTTGTAAAGTTCTAAATATAATACTCCCTCCGTCCCAGTTTAAAGTTCTTACTTTTCTTTTTGGTATGTCTCAGTTTAAAGTTCTTAGTTGCTTTATTCCTTAAATGACAAAGGATGAATAGTGTTTTGGACAATCTTGTCCTCATAAAGTTCCTTTATTACAAAAAACCCATCACTTATCTATCTAATTTTCATCCACTTTATAAATGGACAATTATATCCTCCACCCACTACTATTCTTGACTTATATTTGCCTTAATTTCTTAATAAGGGTGTAAAGTCAAACTAAGAACCTTAAACCGGGACGGATTGAGTAGATTCTGTAAGATAAAATAATATATTTTCAGTCAACACTTTTAAGGACCCAACGTTAACTTCTTTTGACAACCATCTATACAATTTTTAATTACATTTATATCTATTCACTTTTTTTTTCACAAATTTTTTTGCTAGTGCCTAGTAACATACTATACGTCTTATGATTCAAAAAGTCCTTAATTAATAATAAATATGACATTGTAAAATAGACGGTGATTAGCTAATCAATAAATTATCTTGTTTGTCTTGATTACTACTGGAAGCATCTTTTTATCAACGGTTAAATCGATAGCTAGTGAGATCATCGAGTTTGAGAAAACTGCAATCAGTATAATCAGGAGTTTCTTGTATTATTTATGAGCGTTTAATCTGGAAAATTATGAGTTATAAAATTATAATTTTACAAAAAAAATTAATAAAAGTATGATAAAGATAGAGTTAATAGTAAAAGAAGTAAGATTATAATTAACTACATATATGTCTCATACTTTAGTATGAAACAACTTTGCTAAAAAGAAAATAAATGTTGAGATACAAACTGAGATTCCCATATATTTTGGGATATCTCTTTCTATTTGTTTTTATATCTTTTCCTATTTAGTAGTATTTAAATTAGATAGGGATTTATATTGTGAGCTAAATTATAGGAGTAGTAATCCTCCTCTCCAAGGAAGAATCCAATGTATATATATATAATGTATGTACTCGGCACATTAAGGACAAGGAAATAAATTGACTTTATTTTCCTCCATATTTCTTCCCCATACACGGCTTTAACTTGGCACCAGAGCCTGTTTATCCATGGCCGGCGATGATGAGAAAACCGGTGAAGAGAACTCCGGCAAAGGAAAGACAATTAAGGAAGAAAAGAGATCTCCATATTCTCTTTCCTCTAGTGATAATCCAGGAATGATTATCACACATCTTCAGTTAAGAGGAGAGAATTATGAAGAATGGGCACGAGTTTTCAAAGGATCGCTTCGAGCGAAGACGAAAACCGGATTCATTGATGGAAGAATCCCGTGTCCTGATGATGTTGATGAAGCAGACCAATGGTGGATGGTGAATTCCATGATTGTCTCATGGATTTTTAATACCATTGAGCCAACTCTTCGCTCCACTATTACCTATGTGGACGAAGCGAAGGTTTTGTGGGATGATTTGAAGGAATGGTTTTCGATGGGGAATAGACCGAAGACTCAACAATTAAAGGAGGACATAGCAAACTGCAGACAAGGGGAGAACGAGAGCGTGGCTTCTTATTATGGACGCATAAAGAAGTTATGAGATGCTCTAAATGATTTTGAGACCTTGCCAACATGTTCCTGTACGGGCTGCAAGTGTAATATTGGGGCGGTGTTAGTAAAAAGGTGTGAGGAGGAACGAGTTCATCAATTCGTCATGGGGTTAGAAACTCCAAAGTTTGAGAACGTGAAAACCTCTATTGTCAATACAGAGCCACTGCCTTCTGTGAATAAGGATTATTCTATAAGGGAAGAACAGGTGCTGGGAGGCGGACATGGTGAATTTCCAACTCCAGCAAGTTTTGTCGCTCGTACAGTTGATAGGGCAGTTGATAGATAATTTGTGAGCACAGATGTCTCGTCAGGTGGATTGACAGAAAAGAAGGATATGAGCAATGTCACTTGCTCTCACTGCAAGAAGAAAGGACACAGTGCAGATTCGTGCTTCAGGCTGATAGGATATCCAGAATGGTGAGAAGACCAGCGTGGAAAGCCAGCAAAAGGAAGAGGCGGAGGCCAATCCTTTTCAGGAAGAAAAGATCAAGGGAAGCCGAGCACAAGATCCAACAATGCAGAGGTCAGTATCGAAGGGATTCTAGATCAGGCTAGGGCGCTGGGATTCACAGCAGACCAGTGGAACAACTTCAAGAATTTTATGCAGACACAGGTGCCGACAACTGTCAGCACAACTGGCAAGGCAACTGGTAAGATGAATGATAAACGTTGGCTTTTCGACAGTGGAGCCAACCGACATATAACAGGGGACATCTATTTACTCAGTAATGTTCATGATATTAAAGCGGATCACATTGGTCTGCTTAATGGGAAATACATGAAAGCCACGAAAGAAGGCAACATTGAGATTCCACGAATCTTGTTTTAAAAAATGTTCTATATGCCCCAACTTTTAACTGCAATCTGTTATCTGTCTCTCAATTGCTTCGAGATTCTAATTATTTGGTGCATTTTTCTGACAAGCAATGTGTTGTACAGGACCGGGTCTCAAAGATTTTGATTGGAGCGGGTGAACTGGACGGGGGGTTGTACTACTTGAGGAGGTCACTGGAAACGCAAGTGTGCAACATTAGAGAATCTGGCAGTTTTCAGTTGTGGCATCAGCGACTCGGGCATCCGTCAAAGAAAATAGTAGGTTTGGTACCTTTCATTAATCGTAGTAGTATTAATAAAGACGTTTGTGAGATTTGTTGCAAGGCTAAGAAAAGTAGGGACAAGTTTTTACTTAGTGCAAGTAATTCTAATGAAATTTTCAATTTAATCCATTGTGATATTTTGGGTGATTATCGAAAACCTGCTTTGTGTGGTGCTGTTTATTTTTTAACCATTGTGGATGATTGTTCCCGTGCGGTGTGGGTTTATTTGGTCAAGTCCAAGAGTGATGTTTCCCAAATTTTGAAAAATTTTCTCGCCATGTTAGAGCGGCAATTTAATAAACAAGTTAAGAAAATTCAGAGTGATAATGGGACAGAATTTACTTGTTTGGAAAAATATTTTCTTGAACGTGGAATCGAACATCACACTACTTGTGTTCGTACGTCCCAACAAAATGGAAGGGTGGAAAGAAAGTATAGACATATTTTAAATGTGTCTCGTGTCTTAATGTTTCAAGCAAAATTATCGGTCAAATTTTAGGGGGAGTGTGTCTTGGCGGTTGGGCATTTGATTAATCGAACCCCCTCCAAATTGTTAAACGGGAAAACTCCTTATAAAATTATTTTTGGGAAACCTCCTTCTTACTCTCATATTCGGGTGTTTGGGTCTTTATGTCATGTCTATTATTCCCGGCGTGATAATGATAAGTTTGCAAGTCGAAGTAGGCGTTGTGTGTTCTTGGGGTATCCGCTTGGTAAGAAAGGATGGTATGTATATGATCTTGATGAAAATAAGTTGCTCGTTTCTCGGATGTTATTTTTGTGGAAAAAGAGTTCCCTTTTGCTTATGGTCGGGCTGATCAAGATGGAGTATATAAGGATTCTGATATTTTTCTATGTTCTTCCAATGATACGGAGGATTGTGAAGAAGATGTACATGTGACTGGGGAGTTGACTGCACAAGTAACCGACCAGGTGGCAGAACAGATACCAGCCGCTGATGAAGTTCCTGACATAGTTTCCGACCAACTGACTGAGCAGTTGACGGAACAGGTTCTAGCACAGTTGCCCGAATAGTTTGAACAGCCTGCCGAATTGATTTAGCCATAAAATTTGGGACGTGGTCAGAGAGTTAGGGTCCCTTCTACTAGATATCCAGCTTCTGAATATGAGTTGGAACCATCACAGGCGCATATTACTCAAGCTACACCCCCGCCCCGTCCATCTCCTCAATCCAAATATTCAGGTACTCAATATCCTTTATCACATTTTGTCAATTGCACTAAATTCTCGTCTATACATCGTTGTTTTTTGGCTGCTATTGGCTCAAGTGTTGATCCAAAACATTTTAGTGAGGCGGTCAAGCTTCCTCAATGGCGCGAGGCTATGTCTAAAGAGCTTAATGCTCTTGATCAGAATGGAACTTGGGAGTTGGTGGATGCTCCTCTTGATAAGAAAGTGATTGGTAACAAATGGGTCTATAAAATAAAGTACAAAGCTGATGGGACAATTGAGCGTTGTAAAGCTCGGTTGGTGATCTTGGAAAATTGACAAGTTGAAGGTGTTGATTTCAAGGAGACATTTGCACCCACCATCAAAATGGTTATGGTGCGAGTCTTTCTTAGCATTGCTGCAGTTAAAAGGTGGGAACTTCATCAAATGGATGTTCACAATGCTTTTCTACATGGTGATCTTAGTGAAGATGTGTATATGAAGGTACCCTTGGGACATCCAAACTCGTCTTTTGGGAAGGTTTGTAAGCTTAAAAAATCATTATATGGTCTTCGGCAAGCTCCTCGTTGTTGGTTTGCCAAACTTTCTATGGCATTGAAAAGGTATGGATTTGTCCAATCATGTTCCGACTATTCTTTGTTCTCTTTAAAGACTTCCGCTGCTGAGATACATGTCCTTGTCTATGTTGATGACTTGGTTATTGGTGGGAATGATCCGGTTGCCATTAGTCGCTTCAAGAGCTATCTTAGTAGTTGCTTTCACATGAAAGACCTTGGGCGTCTTAAGTAATTTTTAGGCCTTGAGGTGGCGACACATCCGGATGGTATTTTCTGTCTCAGCGCAAGTATGCGCTTGATATACTTTTTGAAGCTGGTCTTCTTGGATCACGTCTGCTAGACGTGATCATGGTCCGGTCTGGTCCGTTTTTTGACAAAATATCACAGAACCAGAACCGGAACCAATACTCTGGTTCTCTAAAAATTTGGAACCGGAACCAAACCAATACTTGTGAGAACCAACACACTGGTTCTTGTGGCGACCCCGACCCCGCGGGCCGGGAGCTCGCCAGCTGGACGTCGACTTAAGACAAATAAACACCAAAATACTGAAGATAAAAATTCCCTTTGATACCAAAAGATGATAATACACAGTTTTAGAAATCCAAATATTAATAACATTACTAAACCACTAGTATAAGCTCCACAAGCTTATACCAAAAATACAAAACATTTTACAACTTCTTAATGACGTCATAGATTGGTAATACTATCCCAAAGGTTATACATTTAAGTAATGCAAACCGAACAACAACCTGCCCAAAAAAGCCACGAACCCTCTCGACGTCCTCCTTGTGATCAGCGAGTCCTAATCCTTTCCTCCTAGGGGGGTTAAGGAAAAACAAAGATAAAAAGAAAGGGGGTGAGATAAATCTCAATAAGTTACTAATGCAACTACATGACATGCTATGATGCAATAACAGTAATAAATCTCATATAGCACGTAGCAAGAAACAGTTAACATATAGCAGCGGAAATAAACAAGTAACAAAGGATATTAGCCAAGGTTTCCCAAACTGATAGAACAATTGCTGCACAGCTTCAACCAATCAACCAATCCAACATTTCATAGTAGCATAAACAGCTGAAGATAACAACCCCGGTACCGGAACCATAACAATGTAACATGTCACAAAGGACAGGGGAAATGACACAGAGTCATACCCAAAACGACTAGCTAGAATACTCCCTAAAGAAGCTAGCTCATCCCAACCAAGGCCAATCTGGATGAGGAAAGAAGGACCAATGGGCGATACAATACTGGACTTGGCTTGTGCCATTATAGCATTATCCAATGCCTGACTCGAACACAAGTAACCAGCTGGGACTTTCAAATAAAGGCCAAGTAATAAAATACTAGCTCAAATAAACAATTAATGATTCCAAAGTATGGAACCATGCCAAATAATCATCATAAAGATAAATCAATCTAACATCACATTATAAAGTTGTTTCAACATTCTCAAACAATACTTAGTTAAATTCCATAACGCATTTGTTCACACAGGAATCTAACATCACATTATAAAGTTGTTTCAACATTCTCAAACAATACTTAGTTAAATTCCATAACGCATTTGTTCACACAGGAACCAATCTCAGGCACTAAAGTGTTCCACGATATTAACTTAAGTTAACTAGAATGGTACCCCGAGCCTAGACCAAGCTGACTTCGAAAAAACAATTAAAATAAAGACCTTCAGTCCAGCCATTATGGGCGGTTGCCCAAAACCCTCATGGGCGGTCACCCAAAACCATGTTTCAAAACCAATCAAACTGATGACCTGGGCGGTCACCCAACCCAAAAGTGGGCGGTCGCCCACAACCCCTGTCTTGCCGGAATTCGGCAGAAATGAACTGGGTTCTTCCATTTCCTTACCAAAACACAACTCAACCAAAAATCAAACCTTCTAACTAGTATACCAATGTACCAAAACAACTTATAAGTCTAAAATGGCTCATATAACATCATCTAGACTACCCAATCCAAAAGATGATTCAAACATCAAAATTTCACAAAAATGGATAAAATGCAAATCAATTCCAAATCAACCCAAGAAGCAATATATAACAACTAGAGCATCAAATGAGCTAAGGATGAACATTTTTTGCATAAATGGGGGAAAACTAACTTACCTGGATTTTATTAAAGGGAATGGAATTCGAATTTTCTTGACTACAAACGATCCTAGCGACGATCTAAACATTTTACATAAAATGAGTATTAAGAAAAGATGAGTAGAAGATGATCAAAATGAAGAAAAGAGATGGAGCTCTTACCTTTCACCAACAATGGAGAGAGAGAGGGAGAGTTTACTCTGTGTGTGTGTGTGGTGAGGAAGAGAGTGAGGGAGAAGGGAGGGAGTAGGGGGAGATATTTCAAAAAGAGTTTCACAATTAACCCCTCTACTTCGATCTTGAACAACTAAACCCTTATACCCCACATTCCAATCAATCCCCTAATTTTACACTTAGCACCAATGATCAATTAAAATGCTAGACATAAAAATTTATGAAATATAAAATGCACACACAAATTATAAAATAAATTCAATAAAATAGTGCTAGGGTTTCGGGTCGCGACATTCACTCCACCTAAAAGAAAATTCGACCCGAATTTTAAAAATACTTACCCGAGTTACATAGCCACGGATACTTCCTCTCTATCTCTTCTCGAAGCTCCCACGTTGATTCTTCGACATTGTGATTCCTCCATAGCACTCTAACCAACTCTATGCTTTTATTCCTCAACTTTTGAACTTTGGTATCAAGAATCTGAACCGGTCGTTCGTCGTATGACATGTCAGGTTCTATATCCTCAGGTACCCTCGGTAACACATGAGATGGATCATGCAAATACTTCTGAAGCATAGAAACATGAAAGACGTTATGCAACCGGTCTAAAGAAGATGATAACGCAAGTCGATATGCAAGAAGCCCCACTTTTCCCAAAATCTCAAACGGTCCAATAAACCTCGGAGCCAATTTACCCTTCTTCCCAAACCTTCGAATACCCACCTTCGGAGATACCTTCAGGAATACAAAGTCTCTGGTCTGAAAATTAAGGTCTCGTCTTCTATGATCAGCATAGCTCTTTTGTCGACTCTGGGCTGTCTTCAATCGATCCCGAATAATTCTGACTTTCTCAACTGAATCCTGAATCAAATAAATACCCCATATCTTCGCTTCCCCGATCTCATCCCAACAAATAGGTGATCTACACTTTCTTCCATACAAAGCCTCATAAGGAGCCATCTCGATGCTAGCCTGATAACTGTTATTATAAGAGAATTCCACTAAAGGTAAATGCGTATCCCAAGAATTAGAAAAGTCTACCGAAGAAGCTCGTAACATATCTTCTAAAATCTGAATAGTCCTCTCGGATTGACCGTCGGTCTGAGGGTGAAAAGCTGTGCTGAACCTCAAATCTGTACCCAAAGCTGCCTGTAACGCCTTCCAGAATCTAGAAGTAAATCGCAGATCACGATCTGATACAATGCTAACCGGAACCCCATGTAATTTCACAATCTCATTAATATAAAGGGTCGCAAGCCTTTCCATCGAGTATTTAATATCAATCGGTAAGAAATGAGCAGACTTGATCAGTCTATCCACGATTACCCAAACACTGTCATACTTCCTACGGGTACGGGGTAGTCCCGTAACAAAATCAATAGTCACATGCTCCCATTTCCACTCCGGAATCTCTAATGGCTGAAGTGGTCCTGCGGGTCTCTGATGCTCAGCTTTGACCTGCTGACAAGTTAAACACTTCGATACATACTCAGCTATTTCCCTCTCCATGTTCTTCCACCAAAAATGTTGCTTCAGATTTTGGTACATCTTCCTACTACCAGGGTGAATAGTATATCTCGATTTATGACCCTCATCTAAAACTTGCCTCTTTATACCATCAACATCGAGCACACACAAACGTCCACGAAAGGTTAACACTCCATTAGAACTAATAGAAAAATCCTCAAAGTTCTTCTCCTTCATTTTACCCATTATTTTCACTAACTCTGGATCTTCTTTCTGAGCTTCCTTTATTCTCTAAATTAGGGTTGGAGATACCCTAATGTTCGCAAAAATAGCCCCATGTCTCGATTCACGAGGACACCAATCTCGAACATCCTCTAGCATTTTCCACTCTCGAACCATCATCGAAGCCACATAAGATTTTCTACTAATAGCATCGGCTACAACATTCGCTTTTCCCGGGTGATAAGATATCTTACAATCATAATCCTTCAAAAGTTCCATCCATCTGCGCTGTCGGTTATTCAGTTCCTTCTGGGAGAAGAGGTACTTCAAACTCTTGTGATCCGTGAAAATCTCAAATTTTGCCCCGTAAAGGTAATGCTTCCACTTATGAAGAGCAAAAACAATAGCTGCCAATTCCATGTCGTGAGTAGGATAATTCTGTTCACTCGGACTCAATTTCCTCGAAGCATACGCGATCACTTTCCCATTCTGCATTAAGACACAACCCAAGCCTTCCTTCGATGCATCACTATAAATCACCAAGGCATCGTTCCCATAAGGCAATGTCAATATCGGTGCGGTAGTCAACCTCTTCTTCAACTCTTCAAAACTATTGTTACATTTTTCGGCCACTCAAACGGAACATTCTTTCGGGTCAACTGAGTCATCGGTGTAGCAATCCGTGAAAACCCTTCTATAAACCTCCTGTAGTACCCCGCTAAACCCAGAAAACTCCTGATCTCATTCACTGTTTCTGGTCGCTTCCAATGAACAATGGCTTCTATCTTCGAAGGATCCACATAAATCCCATCTTTAGAAATAACATGACCCAGAAATGAAACTTTTTCGAGCCAAAATTCACACTTACTAAACTTCGAGAATAACTGTTCCTTTGCGAGTACTGATAAAACTGTCCTCAAATGTTGCTCGTGCTCTTCTCGAGATTTGGAATAAACAAGTATATCATCAATGAAGACCACTACGAACATATCAAGATAAGGATGGAAAATCCTGTTCATCAAGTCCATAAATATGGCAGGCACGTTAGTCAACCCAAACGGCATAACTAAGAACTCATAGTGACCATATCGTGTGCGAAAAGCAGTCTTCGGAATATCCTCCGATCGAATTATCAACTGATGGTATCCACTCCTCAAATCAAGTTTAGAAAATACCACTGACCCTTGAAGTTGATCGAACAAGTCATCAATATGCGGTAGAGGATATTTGTTCTTCACCATTACCTGATTCAACTTTCTGTAATCAATACACAACCTCAACGAACCGTCTTTCTTCCTTACAAACAAAACCGGTGCTCCCCACGGTGAAACACTAGGTCGAATAAATCCTCTATCAAGCAACTCCTGTAACTGAACCTTCAGTTCTTTTAACTCTGCTGGAGCCATTCTATAAGGTGCTTTCGAGATCGGAGCTGTACCTGGTAATAGATCTATACAGAACTCTATCTCTCGATGGGGTGGCATATTGTACTCTGAAGAGAAAACATCAAGAAATTCTCTAACTACCCGAACACTTTTCAAACCAGGTGATTCTTTCCTGGTATCCAGCACACTAGCCAAATAACCCTCACAACCACGATGCAATAATCTCCTAGCTTTCACATAAAAAATTATATGAATATTTCTACCCTAATGAATAGCCTCAAAAACAAACTTAGGCACATTAGGAATAGAAAAAGTAACAACCTTCCTACGATAGTCAACTGAAGCATGATATTTGCTCAGCCAATCCATACCGAAAATAATGTCAAAATCTTGTATCGGAAGAACTACCAAGTCCGCACACAAGACATGACCACAAATAAGCACATCGCAAGCACAAAACACTTTATCAGTCACCAAACACTCTCCCATAGGAGTTGACACCTCTAACACATAAGTTAAGGACTCAGATGAAGCATTTAGCAAAGAAGCAAAGTGCACAGATATATATGAATGCGATGATCCTGGATCTACTAATGCATGGGCGCTCACACTAGACACAGAAATAATACCTCCTATCACTGAAGGATCATCGGTAGCCTGTTGTTGGTTCATAGCAAAAACTCTTCCTTAAACCTTAGGCTTCCTCGTTGCATCTCTCTTCTGACCTTGAGCAGTACCAGCTCCACTTCCCGATGGCTGACCCTTAAACCTCGGACAATCCTTCACAAAGTGCCCCAACTGACCGCAATTAATACACTTCCCTTGCTTCTTCCAACACCGATCCTCAGAATGTCCTTCCCTCTGGAAATAAGAACAAATTCTCCTATTATGATTCCCTTGGTTCCCCGGAGTAGTACCCGGATTCCTTAGTACTAGTTGTCCCTTGAACTGAGACTGTCCTCCTGAATTTCCTCGGTTATCCAAACGTTGTTATGGTTGTGATCTGTTCTGACCTCCTTGTTTACCCGTGTTAACTAACTCAGTCTTTCTCTTGTGCTCCCCGATGTCTTGCTCTACCAAGTAAGCACGGTCCACAGCATCCTAGAAAGTCTGAATCCTCTGAGCTATAAGCTGAGTCCTGATAGCTGTCCTCAAGCCTCTGATAAACCAAATCACCTTCTGCTCTTCACTCCTCACGAGGTAGTCACAATACCTAGCTAATTCTGTGAACTTAGACGAGTATTGAGCTACGGTCAACACGTTCTGCTCCAAGCTCAGGAACTCGATCTCCTTCCGGTTCTGATCAACCAAAGGAATGAAGTGTTCCTTGAATTTCCTCAGAAATAACTCCCAAGTATACGGTACAAGAGTCGCATCCCAACTTGCCTTAAGTGCCTTCCACCAATGTTCAGCAGCTCCCACTAGCTTATAGGCCACAAACGGAACTCTATCTTCATCCGTACAACCAAAGACGTCGTAGATCTTTTCCATCGCCTCTATCCACATTTCAGCCTTTTTCACATCAGGCTCACCATCGTACTCGACCGGTTTCAATTTCAAGAACTGCTCCAACCCATATCGTGGAGGTGCTACATGTTCCTCTCTCGGCCCTTGGACATGAATTGTTTTCATAGCCGCTTCAAACATACCCTGAAACATCGCACGATTTTCTTCCCATATCTCATTATGATTTGGAGCCCCACTGGGACCTTCACCAGCTCTTCTTCTAGCCATTTTGAACAAATACCTGCATAAAACACCAACCGTTACTCACTCCGATCACTACTACCCTCCTAGGTCATTCTAGTCCACCTATACTTATACTTAGAGCTAAACCATAGATTTGATACCAACTGTGGCGACCCCGACCCCGCAGGCCGGGAGCTCGCCAGCTGGACGTCGACTTAAGACAAATATTAATAATATTACTAAACCACTAGTATAAGCTCCACTAGCTTATACCAAAAATACAAAACATTTTACAACTTCTTAATGACGTCATAGATTGGTAATACTATCCCAAATGTTATACATTTAAGTAATGCAAACCGAACAACACCTGCCCAAAAAAGCCACGAACCCTCTCGACGTCCTCCTCGTGATCAGCGAGTCCTAATCCTTTCCTCCTGGGGGGTTAAGGAAAAACAAAGATAAAAAGAAAGGGGGTGAGATAAATCTCAATAAGTTACTAATGCAACTACATGACATGCTATGATGCAATAACAGTAATAAATCTCATATAGCACGTAGCAAGTAACAGTTAACATATAGCACTGGAAATAAATAAGTAACAAAGGATATTAGCCAAGGTTTCCCAAACTGATAGAACAATTGCTGCGCAGCTTCAACCAATCAACCAATCCAACATCTTCATAGTAGCATAAACAGCTGAAGATAACAACCCCGGTACCGGAACCATAACAATGTAACATGTCACAAAGGACAGGGGAAATGACACAGAGTCATACCCAAAACGACTAGCTAGAATACTCCCCAAAGGAGCTAGCTCATCCCAACCAAGGCCAATCTGGATGAGGAAAGAAGGACAAATGGGCGATGCTATACTGGACTTGGCTTGTGCCATTATAGCATTATCCATTGCCTGACTCGAACACAAGTAACCAGCTGGACTTTCAAATAAAGGCCAAGTAATAAAATACTAGCTCAAATAAACAATTAATGATTCCAAAGTAGGGAACCATGCTAAATAATCATCATAAAGATAAATCAATCCAACATCACATTATAAAGTTGTTCCAACATTCTCAAACAATACTTAGTTAAATTCCATAACGCATTTGTTCACACAGGAACCAATCTCAGGCACTAAAGTGTTCCACGATATTAATTTAAGTTAACTAGAATGGTACCCCGAGCCTAGACCAAGCTGACTTCAAAAAAACAATTAAAATAAAGACCTTCAGTCCAGCCATTATGGGCGGTCGCCCAAAACCCTCATGGGCGGTCGCCCAAAACCATGTTTCAAAACCAATCAAACTGATGACCTGGGCGGTCGCCCAACCCAAAAATGGGCGGTCGCCCACAACCCCTGTCTTGCCGGAATTCGGCAGAAATGAACTGGGTTCTTCCATTTCCTTACCAAAACACAACTCAACCAAAAATCAAACCTTCTAACTAGTATACCAATGTACCAAAACAACTTATAAGTCTAAAATGGCTCATATAACATCATCTAGACTACCCAATCCAAAAGATGATTCAAACATCAAAATTTCACAAAAATGGATAAAATGCAAATCAATTCCAAATCAACCCAAGAAGCAATATATAACAACTAGAGCATCAAATGAGCTAAGGATGAACATTTTTTGCATAAATGGGGGAAAACTAACTTACCTGGATTTTATTAAAGGGAATGGAATTCGAATTTTCTTGACTACAAACGATCCTAGCGACGATCTAAACATTTTACATAAAATGAGTATTAAGAAAAGATGAGTAGAAGATGATCAAAATGAAGAAAAGAGATGGAGCTCTTACCTTTCACCAACAATGGAGAGAGAGAGGGAGAGTTTACTCTGTGTGTGTGTGTGGTGAGGAAGAGAGTGAGGGAGAAGGGAGGGAGTAGGGGGAGATATTTCAAAAAGAGTTTCACAATTAACCCCTCTACTTCGATCTTGAACAACAAAACCCTTATACCCCACATTCCAATCAATCCCCTAATTTTACACTTAGCACCAATGATCAATTAAAATGCTAGACATAAAAATTTATGAAATATAAAATGCACACACAAATTATAAAATAAATAAAATAAATTCAATAAAATAGTGCTAGGGTTTCGGGTCGCGACAGTTCTAGTTCTACTAGTCTGGTCTGGTCCGGTTCTACAATTTATTAATCATTTAAAGTTTATTTCTTTTCAAACATTCTTAACTCACAACATTGATAAGATCAAAGACAAATATAATCTTAATATTAATTATAAATCTAGATAAAAAAAACCCCCAAAAAACTGAAGTACCGTCAAATTATACGGCCAAATGTCTCAATTCACAAAATATAATCACTATAGTATTAAATATTACAACTATTGATTAACAAACAAAAAGAAACATATATTGCTCATCTTACAAATAGTTACATGGGTCTTTTTTTAAAAACAATTTAAATGGGCCATTAAAAAATAATAATACGAAAGTATATAATTTTATTTACTATAAGATAATACATATAAAATAAATATGTAATATATGTGCTCAACTGGTCCGGTCCGGTTCTAACCAGATTAAATTCACCAAGAACCAGAACCGAACCAATATACTGGTTCTATAATATTTTGGAACCGGAACCAAACCATATGTACTGGTCTGGTCCGATTTTTACTGGTTTGGTCTGGTTCTTTTGGTCCGGTCCGGTTCCAAAAAAAATTTGCTCACCCCTAACGTCCGGCCCTTACTCCTATTGAAAGAATCACCGTTTAGTTTTGACTGAAGATGTTGATTTACGAGATCCTGAAGCTTATAGGCGACTTGTGGGCCGCCTTATCTATCTTACTATTACTCGCCCGGAGCTATCCTATAGTATGCATACTCTTGCACAATTCATGACTCGGCCTAAGAGGGCCCATTGGACAGCCGCTCTACGTGTTGTTCGGTATCTGAAAAATCGTCCGGGCCAAGGTATTTTGTTGCGCTCCGATTCTACTTTTCATCTTCGAGCATATTGTGATTCTGATCGGTCAAGTCGTCCTCTTACTCGGCGCTCTCTTACCGCTTATTTTGTTTTCTTGGTCACTCTCCAATCTCTTGGAAAACCAAGAAACAGACTACTATTTCACGATCATCGGCCAAGGCAGAATACCGTTCTATGGCAAGTGCCACGTGTGAATTAAAATGGCTTCGTAGCTTGCTTGGTTCGTTTGGCATTTCTCATTCAGCTCCTATGACTATTTTGTGTGATAGTCAATCTGCATTGCATATGGCTCAAAATCATGTCCATCATGAGGAAACCAAACATATTGAAGTTGACTGTCATCTTGTTCGCGATGCTGTACAGTCAAGTGTCATCACAACTGGTTACGTTCATACAACTTCACAGCTAGCGGATATTCTTACCAAGGCATTGGGCAGTCAATAGTTTCTACATCTTCTAGGCAAGTTGGGCGTCTGTGATTTACACGCTCCAACTTGAGGGGGTGTTGAGATACAAACCGAGATTCTCATATATTTTGGGATATCTCTTCCTATTTGTTTGTATATCTTTTCCTATTTAGTAGTATGTAAATTAGGTAGGGATTTATATTGTGAGCTAAATTATAGGAGTTGTAGTAGAGTAGTAGTCCTCCTCTCCAAGGAAGAATTCAATGTATATATAATGTATGTACTCAGCACATTAAGGACAAGGAAATAAACTGACTTTATTTTCCTCCATATTTCTTCCCCATACACGGCTTTAACTATAAAGCAAACTTTTTTTTTTATGAAATCTCAAACATATTAGTCTGAGGGAAACTACAACTCGCCAATAAGTATTTTTTAGCTTGAGTATTGCCTTTCTGAACTTTGATAGCCTCCTCCTGTTGTGTAGCTATCTTACCCAATCGTTCCAACTCTTTCTCTTTGAATTGTTTGAATTCTGCCCAGTCTTCGTTTACCGATTCTAATCCTACTGCCTTATCTTTTTTTTCCCTTTTTCTTAGCTGCCTCCCTTCCCATAGGACGAGGAATGGAGCCAACTTCGTTTGAATCACAACCATCACGTTCGCGTCCTCTCTTAGATCCACTGCTTCCAGATCCCGTATTTCCTCCGACCTGACTTGCAAAACGTGGTTCATCTCGGATAGCATGCCACTCATCCATAAAAGTAAAATTTGCATTGTTAGCACATTTATATATTTCATTCGCTTTTGCCAATACATCGGACTCCGACCACCCGCTTCCTTGCATACGCTTAGCTTTATCGTAAGCACCTATCCATTTGTTCAATATTTTTCTTACATAATTATGGTGATTTCTACAGATAACTCCATCACGAGGAGAGTCAAATGAGCAATGCTCGTTACAGTATTCCGCAATATTACCCCAAAACATATCGCCTTTCTGATTTCTTCCGTTGATACTGTTGTTCCGAGTTTAATCCACCCACTAAGTAGGACTAGATTTTGAGCGGTAGTCCATTTGACGCTTTTTTTGCGAGTAGTGGTTGAACCCTCACCAGCTGGATTGGCTATACCCTCTACAATTTGAGTAGCTTCGTTAGCACCGCTCATACTACCCAGACCAATTTGAGTTGAAAATTCTGGAAATTGTGATGAATCATTTCCATAAACATTTTCATTTCTCATTATTGGCATATAAGGATATTGATTATAAGGTGGTGGTTGCATTGGCATCTCATAATATGGATTCCAATTTGGGATAGCTGAAGGCATGAAATTTGGTGGAAAACCAGGATTTGGTAAATGTTGAGGACGTGGTTGGTTGAAAGATTGATTTTCGTACTGAAAATTGTTAGGATTGTTGTAGGGAAAAGGAAGATTACTTGAATTTTGAGTATTGGAAGGGTTATTATTGGGATCTATTTCAAGAAAAAGATGGGTTTTTTTTTGTGTCGAAATACAATGAAACTCATTCCAATTTATAGAGGGAAAAAAATCTTGAATTTTGGTGTAAAAAAAATTATACAAAAAAAAATCTGGGAAATAATTGAGCTGAAAAAGCTGGGAAAAAAAGTAATTCGGTCCAGTGTGTGCCCGACACGTGTCCAGTCCAGGAAAAAAAAGGGTTGCCGCCGGTCACACGCGCCCTTGTCTCTGTGTGTGATACACGCGCCAATTCAGTCCAGTGTGTGGCCGCCGCGTGTCGAGGCCGCTGACACCTCCCTGTGCATCACGGGTGTTGAATGGATTCAACACATTTGCCATTCAACCCCTGAATTCATCACTCCATTGCAGCCATTCAACACTTCTTTTTTGTTGAATCTACATTCAACACCCAAAAAGAACACCATAATACTCCCTCCGTCCCATAACTATGTGGACAAATTTCCATTTTGTGTGTCCTATTGATAAGTTATACTTTCCTAAAATGGTAAATAATCTTTACTATTTCTCCCACTCATTCTCTCTCATACTTTACTTTTATACTCACAACACTAATCAAACTATTATTCCCTACCTCACTTTCTCTCTCATACTTCACTTTTCACCCTCACAACAACTACCCACTACTATTCATGCCTTAATTCACGTGCAAAACTCATTTTGTCCACATAGTTATGGAACGGAGGGAGTACTCCTGGTTCTACCTCAGCATCAAATTTGTAATGAGATGGAGATAGGTAATGACTAACTTTGAATTGATTTCTTGAAACTATTTTAATACCTTTGCTCATATTAGTATATTTTTACATTAAATTTATCTAAAACCGATACAAATATCTACAAATTAAAACTTACAAACATGTAATCAAAATAAAAAAGTACTCTGTCTCAAAATATATATTTAAAAAAAATGAAACTTTTTATTGATAATTTTTTTTTTTTTTTTTTTACATTCATTATGAGACGGATATAGTATCAACTGCAATCTAAACTACTAATCATTATTTGAATTTGAAGTCTCCGCAAATTTACCTTTTTCAGCAATTATACATAATTTTGTGATTTTCATGATCCTTTCTATTATCTACCAAGGTGATGCTTGTAAAACTTACATGGGTGTATATGTAGGAATCAACACAACGATGCATTTGCTAGTTAAATATTTGCTTGTGACTTCTGAAGTGCTTATCAATTACTGTGTTCGTGTAGGTAAAAAATTGTTATTTATACTTATTATTGTGACATTTCAGAGCAGCCGATTCATTGCTCTGAATTCATTACTCGTGGCTTATCATATGATATACTCTTACAACTTGGTTAATGTAACCAACAACTGTTAGAGTTTCCAGTATAGTTTTTTTTTTTTTTTTTTTTTTTTTTTTTTTGGGGTTGAATTAATGCTACATAGAATAAAAATTTCACACAACTTTCTACTCTATCCTTTCTAAAATGTTATGAAAATAAATATTTATTTTGGGAATATTTTTTAGAAAATAGGCAATCACTATCAAAATGGAAATTAGTGTGTCAATTTTAAATCAAGAGTGTTTATTGTTAGGAATACTATTTTTTTTTATTAATTATATTTTTTTTTTCAAATTAATAGTGTCATATTTCGGATACATTATATCAATTTATTATGAATTTTAAATATTCCATTAATATGATAGTCAGTGTTGATTTGAAAATTAATGTGTTAATGAAATACATAAATGGAAAATATTTTATGGTTAGGAATATTTAATGCCATAATTTAGGATACATTTTATTCCTTTATCACTTTCAATTTGAGAGTGTTTTATGCCTATAATATAATTGCCTAAAAAATCTTGATTTGACTAAAGTACTTTTGGTAACTTTAAATTCATAGTAATAATATTTTGAATATGAAACGTATATAGCTATTAATTCTCATTACAACGTATATAGCTAAAAATTTGACAATTGGCTATAGTAGATTTGGCAACTATAATTATCATTAAGCTGCTTTAAAAGAAGACAAATTCTCATATATAACGGGTGTATGGCGTGTGGCGGGCCAAACCCGCCCGACCCGACCCGACAGCCTTTCCTCCATTCCCAACGCGACACGTGGTGCGCTGTAAGCCACACGCTGGTTCACCCAGCCGCGCGCTGCCACGTATCCTCCTTTAAAAAAAAAAAACTCCAATAACTTTAAAATGCTATATCTTGAGATTTATAACTCAGAAAAAAAAAACTTAAAAATACCGTTGTGTTCGTCTCGACGAGACGAAAAAAACTACATAGATCATGATATGGTTTTATTTTTAAAAAAATATATATTTTTTTACACACAAAAAGTTTGAGCTGCTCATCAGCTAATATGTAACACTCTGTTCTGATAAAAGTAACAATTTCATCTTCAATAAGTAACAATTTCTACTGTTAAATGTAACAGCAGTTTTACAAAAAAAAAAAAAAAAATGGGTTTGCATTTCAATTGTTACTTTCTTAATTTCAATTGTTATATTTAAGATATAATATTACATTTAAGAATATAAACTGTTACAATTGAGATAAAAAAATGTTACATTCATTTTTTATAAAATGTAACATTAGTTTAGTTTGTTAATCTTTTGTTAATTTTGAAAGAAAAAAAAGTATTACATTTGAAAAACAGAGTGTTACATTCCTTTATAAAAAGTGTGCCATTGGTTTAGTTGTCAACCTTTATGTTATCTTTAATCTATTGCAGCAAAATTGTGGTACATTTTTGAAAAAAAAAGTGTTACATTTGAAGAAAAAAATGTTACATTTCGTTATAATAAGTGTTACTTTTGTTGGGAGGAAAAAAAGTTATGGTGGCAAAAAAAAAAAAAAGGCGGCTCGGCTCCGTACACCATCGCACGCTGTGCGGCGGCCGCACAGGAGACAGGCCCTTAAAAGAAAAGTATCATAAAGCTAGAAATTGTACTAACAATTAGAGAATATGAGAGGTCGGAAAATTAGGTTTGTAAGGTTGAAAGTCTTATTAATGCTAAGAATACTAATAGTTGGAAATTTATAATATTAAATATTCTATAAATATCAATTTATAAAATATTAAAATAGTTTCTAAGTTTGGAAGATCATTTTTGGCGGGAAAAACATTGTTTCTAAATTTAGCAGACTATTATGCTTATATATATATATATATAGATAGATATAGATATAGATATAGATATAGATAGTGTCCCACATGACTTATACATTAAATAAGTTTTAACAATAAAAGTCACTTTGATGGTTAAGTGAATATTAAAGTGAGTTAAAACTTGAGAGTTATTAAAAATGGTACTCCCTCTTTCTTGCCTTATAAATTAATAAAGTCCTTTTCTAATTGTAGTATTTTATTTGTTGTACAAATAAAATAATTACATAAATGAGATAATTCCTTGCATGAGAAAGTGTGTACACGTATATGTACATATATGTGACCGAGGTTCTAAAAAACGCTAGGCAGTCGTTAGGCGTCGCAGCAAGGCCTAGCGCATAAGTGGGGTCAAAACGGGACATAAGCGGGGCCGAGAATTCAGAAATAGTTATAATATTTTAGGCGAGACTTAGGCGTTTCATGAACACCTAGCACCTAGGCGGGATATAAGCGGCCTAAACAGACGTCTTTTTTATTAGAACACTGTACGTAACCAAAGTCACATTCAAACTTCCAGCCAAAGGAATTAAAAATGGGTGAGTCATCGATTCGCTTATGGCTATGTGTCAAGGGTTGGTGACTAAGCAAGTAATAGAAAAGTCAACAATTCCCCTCCAAGAAATTGCAGTCTTTGGCAGCAAGCAAGATATAGGGAGTATAAAAGGTTATGCTTTTCTCCTAGTAAATTAATCTTGCTGAAAATATAAAATCGAATGGAGTGCTGGGAGGGAATTAGAGAATGGTTTGTTGTGGGTTTGACCCTTCCCAACCTAACACCCAAGCAATCGCAAGAAAACTCGGCACCACAAACAAGCACAAGAAATAAGAAACCAAAGCAAATGACAAAAATGAACACAAGAAATTGTTTACCCAGTTCGTCAATATGTTTGACTACGTCTGGGGGCAATACCAAGCCAGAATCTTGCCCTATAATATGTAAATATGGAGTTACAATGAGTTATGGGGCGGAACTTTATTTATATAGCAAACCTAGAATGAGACCTAAACATAAGAGAAATCCCGTCAAAACTGCTATTTCCGGAATTCCCATCGGGGCACCGAGCGCCCGCTTGGGTTATCCCAAGCGCCGCCTGAAATAATCCGCCAGGAACCAAAACCTTCTGCCCGAAAGGGCGCCCGCCTGGTCTATACAGAGCGCTCGCTCGGTATGTCCGCCAGCTTGTCCTCCTCTTTGTTCCTTAGAAGATCCCTACTCCAACAATCTCCCACCTAGAGATCAACCGCATATACAAACCCCGTATCCGTCTTCAACTCATCATTAGTGTCGTCCTAGTGTTCACCTCGATCATGGTAGTACCATCCTCCTTCCCTATTCTCCAAGCACCGTTGAAGCTATACCCAGCTTCAACTTCACCTTGCTTGAGAAACCTGGAGCCTTTGCATCCGATCTACACTCACCGTTAGATCTACGTAGCGGAATATCCGGTCCTGGAGTATTTGGTTCATCTTCAGTGACCCCTTTACCTTGGTCATCACGAACCGTGCCGCTCCCACCCGAGTCTAGAATATCCATGCGAATCTCCCTCGCATCACCGTATTCCTTAAACTCCCTGAGCTCATACTCCCCACCATTAATAGCCCTCAAGCATTTATCCTTGAGTCCAATCCGATTCTCCACCAAGGCCTTCCACTTCTTATACATCCTGAAAGATTCATCTTTCCCTTCTAAGAAGTAATCATGGACCTTCCTTGTCGAATCATCAATGAAGGTCATCTAATATGACACACCACCCCGAGAAGTTACCGGGGATACCCCCTTCTCACCCATGTGACCCAATCGACAGTGCCACAAATCCGTATCACACTTGGCTGACGCCACCGCGATACTATCCTTGGTGTTTTCCGCCAAATACAATATTCCTTCCCTATTACCCCGAGCGATTTCACAATCCTCCTTGGTAATAACCCAGTTCCTGCAGCTAAAAGTTACCGTGTAACCTTCTTCAGCCAGCTGCCCAACTGAAATCAGGTTCTTTTTCAAACCCGGAATGTGTCTGACCCCGTGTAGATGCAAGACGTTCCCGTCCGATGCTCCTATTCTGACATCCCCCTTCCCCTTGATTTACAAAGGCTCGCCATCCGCCAGATAGACATTTCCGAAATCACCAGAAGTGTAATTTTCCATCGCTCCTGCATGCCCGCATGAGTGGAATGATGCCCCCGAATCCAGCACCCATGATTCTAGCGCACTACTAACGCTCAGAATCAGTACATCGTCACCTTCGATTATCACATTCGCCGATTTATCCCCTCGCATGGGACAATCCCTCTTGTAGTGTCCTAACTCCTTACAATGATAGCACTCTACCGATCCTCTGGCAACCCTTGGTCTTTCTTTGTTCTCCTCATACTGATCCCCACCCCCAATTACACTTTCCCTTGACCCTGTTCTCCCTTTATTGCTAGAACCCGGTCTTCCCCTACTGGTTGTAGCCAAGACCAATTCCGAAGTAGTCGGTGTCCCTAACTTCTTTATGCGATTCTCTTCGCCCAAGAGGAAGTCCTTAACATCATCATACTTCAATTTGTTCTTACCCGCTGAAGCATTTAACGCTGTCACCGTTCCGCTCCAACTCCTTGGTAAGGACGCTAGCAATAAACACGCATGAACCTCGTCATCGAAAGTAATCTCCAACGCAGTCAATGAGTCTATAATATCCATAAACTCATCGATGTGTTTAGCTATGGATCCTCCCTATTGCATCTTGAGACTACCCATCTTGCGTATCAAATCAACCTTATTTGCAGCAGATGGAGTTTCAAATCTCTCAGTAAGATAATCCAATAGCTCCTTGGTGGTTTTCGCCTTCTTGGTAGTCTTCGCAATCCACTTCGACAAAGTAGATCGAACCACCCGTAAAGCTTTCCGATCCATGAGATCCCAGTCTTCCTGCTTTTATTTTTCCGGTTTGACTCCTGTTAGAGGCTTATAGAGATCCTTATTATACAAGAGATCCTCTATTTGCATCCTCCAAAACCCGTAGTCAGACCCATCGAATTTCTCCACCGCTTGTTTATCCTTGCCCATTCTTGATTGCTTGATAAACCCCTTTGATCGTCCAACCAAAGCTCCTGATACCAGTTGTTGTGGAATTGACGCTTCCCAACCCAACACCCAAGCAAATCGCAAGAAAACCCGGCACCACAAACAAGCACAAGAAATAAGAAACCAAAGCAAAAGACAAAAACGAACACAAGAAATTGTTTACCCAGTTCGTCAATATGTTTGACTACGTCTGGGGGCACTACCAAGCCAGGATCTTGCACTATAATATGTAAATATGGAGTTACAATGAGTTATGGGGCGGAACTTTATTTATATAGCAAGCCTAGAATGAGACCTAAACCTAAACATAAGAGAAATCCCGTCAAAACTGCTATTTCCCGAATTCCCATCGAGGCACCGAGCGCCCGCTTGGGTTACCCCAAGCGCCCGCCTGAATTAATCCGCCAGGAACCAAAACCTTCTACCCGAAAGGGCGCCCGCCTGGTCTATACCAAGCGCTCGCTCGGTATGTCCGCCAGCTTGTCCTCCTTTTTGTTCCTTAGAAGATCTCTACTCCAACATGGTTTTTAAAGTAAGGAAAAGGAAATGGAAAAGGAATTAAAGCTAATCCAGTACCATCGATGGAAAAGAAAAGATCAAGGCAAAGAAAGAAAATATCTTTATCATAATCATTTAGCACGGATTAAGGTACGCATTTTATTTTGCCTTTGCGTTAAATTATTTATAGTATTCATTTATTATGTGTTCTAAGATCTTGAGCAATTAAATATTGTAATTGATTTAAATTAAAATCAGCATTTAAAGTTATTGTTATTGTTAAGTCGATACAAATAAAAAATTCCAGTTTAAGGGTAAAAGGATAATATAACTGCGTTTTGTCGAAAAATGACACTTTCTAGTTTAGACCAAAAATTTGTCTGACAATTAAACATTTTGAATTTGGAGTGAGTAACAAGTTGATATTCATATGCGAACGGGTTTCTCAAAACATCATAGGGAGAGAGGGAATTAAGGTGCTTTATTAAATTTACATTGATAAAAGATGATTCTAAAACATTGCAAAGAAATTTGAAAACATATTTGAGTACGTACAAACAAAGGCAGTTTACATGATGCTGCCATATGTAACAACTCAATTACTAAAAACATATTGCTGAATGTGGTCCATATAGGTCTTTAACTAATATGGTGGTGGTGGTGGCGGCAGTGGCGGACAACGTGGTGGTTCTGGTGGAGAACGTCGTGGTGCGGGGGTAATTTTGGGTCCCGGTATTTTTCGACGATTTAATCTTGGAGGCGGCGGTGCTGATTGTCGAGGTTTTCTAAATCTACGAGATTTAGCATCAAGAGAATCGTGGATTGCAATTGGTGGTTGTGGTCTTGCATTGGCGGTGGTGATAAATGAAACCGACCAATTATTGCCGTCGGTACCTATCAATGTGGATTCGTGAATGAGAATGAAAGTGAGCAACACTAGAAATATTTTCATTGCGAAAATAATCGTGTTACATTAATTATAAAGAGCAGTAATTTAAGTTTTTAGCGAATGGGAGTAGAGCTTTATTTATATGTGAAGGCTCATAGTTGACGGTAATCATTGGGTCAATGTGGCAACTAGGGTGAAACTTCCTCCATATTGCCATAATTAATGCTCCATCCGTTTTAGAGCAAGTATCCACATCTCTATTTGCTTGGAAATTAAAAAATGGTGATGAAAGAGCATGAAATACTCTTATATTTATTTTATGTATCTTTGTGATTCTGATAATAATTATTGTATATAATTAGTTTAGTTATTTTAGGAATTAGTTGTAACTATTTAGGAATAGATTAATTTGAGTTATTTATTAGCTTTATGATTTATTTGACTAACATATTGATATTTGAGGCTGTCTCACGTACAACGGCCACACGCCGTGCGGCGGCGCCGAGCCCAGCCGAGCCATATTTTTTTTATTATTATTTTTTTTCCACCCTAACTTTTTTCCTCCAACAAAAACAAAAAGTAACACTTTTTATACCGAAATGTAACACTTTTTTTCTTCAAATGTAACACTTTTTTTCAAAACAAATGTACCACAATTTTGATGCAATAGATTAAAGATAACATAAAGATTCACAACTAAATTAAAGTAACACTTTTTATAAAGGAATGTAACACTTATTTTTTCAAATGTAACACTTTTTTTTTTCCTCCCAAAATTAACATAGGATTGAAAACTAAAAACTAATGTTATAACATTTTTTTTCTTAATTGTAAGAGTTTATATTCCTAAATGTAACATTATATATGAAATGTAACAATTTTTATTGAGAAAGTAACAATTGAAATGCAAACCCAATTTTTTTTTGTAAAAACTGCTGTTAAATTTTACAGTAGAAAGTGTTACTTTTTGAAGATGGAAGTGTTACTTTTATCAGAACAGAGTGTTACATTTGAGCTGGCAAGCAGATCAATTTTTTTTGTGTTTTAAAAAGTATGTTTTTTTTAAAAAAAATCAAACCATATCATGACCTATGTAGTTTTCTTCGTCTCGACGAGACGAACACAACGATATTTTTATTTTATTTTTCTGAGTTATAAATATCAAGATATAGCATTTTAAAGTTTTTGGGTTTTTTTTTTAAAAAAGGGACACGTGTCGCGATCTGGGAAGAGGGGAGGGCTGGATCTGGCCGTCGGTTGTAGCATAGCAGTACTGACCGAGAAGTAGCGGAGCCGTACACCTTGCCGCACGGTGTGCGGCCGTTATATACAAGAATTTGTCTTGATATTTATCTTTGGTAATTCTTTGTTTATTTTAGAAGTGTATTTGTAGGAGGACTCTCACAAGGAAGAGATCATTGGTTGACTAAAGATTGCGTGTGATCAAGAAGCGGCCAAGAGGGTTTATAAATACAAAACAACGTCTTCCTATGAGGGTTACGGATTCTGAGTTTTTATTCACCAAAGTCAGAAGCTTTGAGAGTCCGTGTGTCCTTAGATGTTCTTCTCAAAAGAACTCTAAGTGTTTTGAGTGTTTTTGTGAGATCTAGAAGTCTAGATTAGTTTGATCTTTTAATATTTTGTTTTCTTTCATTCGACTTGTACTCTGCAAGATCGCTTTTTATTAATGAAAGTTTTCCAGCAAGTTATTTCTTGCTGAAGTGTTTATTCTGAGTTTTAATTCCGCTGCGTTTGTTTCTGTATTTCTGAGTTTCTGGTCGTCACCAATTGACAGGACAACTGTCTTGACAACTGTGAGCACAGTTGTACTCACAGTTGGTTGGTTCCCAGAACAGTCCTAGCCGCTTAATTTCTTTCAATTGGCACCAGAGCCTGGTCTCGACATACTGAGATCGATCTTTGAAAGTGGCCATTATGGACTGTACTCATACTCGTAATAAGCCGCCTACTCTAGATGGTTCAAATTATACCATTTGGAAGGCAAAGATGATCATGTACATCAAAAACATTGATCATCGTGCTTGGGTCAGTATTCTAGTGGGATATACATCCCTTACTATGGAATTAACTGATCCAAAAGTAAAAGCTTCAGTTTCTGATGAAGAGAAAATAGAAAAGATTTTCGTTCCAAAACCCGAGCAAGATTGGAATGCGGAAGAAATTGCCATTGCAAATTACAATGCAAAGGCAATGGCTGCCATATCTGATCATGTTGATCACAATCTGTATCGGTTATTCTCTAACCATACAGTAGCCAAAACTGTTTGGGATATTTTGCAACTTCATTGTGAAGGGTCTGATAGTGTCAAACAAATAAAATTAAGGAGATTGATGACAGAGTTTGAAAATTTAAGAATGGGAGATAATGAAACTATTCAAGACTATTCTACTAGATTAATGGATATTTCAAATGAATCCTTTGCATTAGGAGAATCCATTCCCAATGCAAAGTTGGTTAGTAAAGTTTTAAGAACTCTCTCAGAAAAATTTAACATCAAAGTCTCTGTCATTGAAGAAACTTGTGATACTCGGACCGTGAGTCTTGAAAATGTTCTAAGTATTCTAACTACGTTTTAATTGAACCTTGAAGTGCAACAAACTAGCAAAGTAAATTCAATTGCTCTTGCTAGTGCTCTTAATGTGTCCGAAGATCTTGTAGAATTATCAAAGGATATTGATGATTCAAACTTAGAGGAAGATGAATGTGACTTGATCTCAAAAAAATTCAACAAAATGTTGAACAAAAAACGTCAACAAAGGTTTCCTAGTAAGGGTATTGCTTCCTCCCCTAAGATTGAATCATTCAAGAAAGAAACAAGTAAGAACAAACCTTTTTCTGAAAACACGAAAACAATTGAGAATGTTCAATGTAGGGCGTGTCAAGGATACAGGCACTACGCCAATAAGTGTGCTAACACACTTAAAAAGAGAGGGATGAGTTTTTCTGCAACCTTAAGTGATTCGGATGATGACGATCAGACAGCAAACCTGTCATTTTTACGATCATCACAATCCTCCCTCTCTAACAGTGAATCTGACAGTGAAGATGAACAGTCAACTGTCATGACAACTGTCAACTCAAATGGTACTAATGTGTATACCTGTTTTAACTCCACTTCTGCAGGTGAATCTGAAGAATCCTCACAGGAAGAAGAGGATAGTGCCACTTATGAGGACCTCCATAATACATACATTGAGTTGTTTGCAGAATGGTCCAAACGAATGGATCAACTCAATGAGTTCAAGAAGGTAAATGAAAAACTCACCTCTGACAATCTGAAATTAAAAGCAGAGAATGAGAGGGTGTCGAGTGAAAGTGATACTCAAAAGGAATCCATAGCTAGATTAGAAGTCATGCTTACCAAAAAAGACAATGAGTGTGAGAAATATAAAAGAAATCTTTAAAAAGAAACCATTACACTCAATAAACTTAACAATGGCAAGGCTAAATTGGAAGAGGTTCTGAACATGGGGAACCAAGGAAAATCAGGTTTAGGCTATGGAGATCCAGTATTTGTTAAGGAAGGTGAGGGCACTTCGAAAAACAATGAGAGATATAATGCTAATCACGCATCTCCTCACAAAAATAGAAGAAATAGATAAAGGAGATACGTGTGTTACCATTGTTTTGCCCCTGGACATATACGTCCATTCTGTTACAAGTTGAAACAGGAACTTAGCTTGGAGAAGAACAGCGGCCACTTGACAAGACAACTGTGGGCACAGTTGGAGTCACAACTACCCAGTCAACAGCAGTCTGCTCCAAAAGCCACATGGGTAAGAAAGGACACTCTAAAGTGTCAAGTGGTGTTTACCTCCTTGAAGAGCAGTGTGGAAGGAGCCTGGTACTTTGACAGTGGCTGCTCCCGCCACATGACTTGCTCACTTGAGCATTTCAAAGACTATGAAGCCTTTAAAGGTGGAAAAGTCGATTTTGGTGGAGGTGCTCAAGGTGAGGTAATTGGCAAAGGTACTCTGAATGTTAATGGTTTGCCTAACGTGCATAATGTCTTGCATGTTGATGTGTTAAAGGCAAACCTAATTGGCATAAGCCAATTGTGTGATGATGATCTACAAGTCAAGTTTGATAAGAAGATTTGTGAGGTCTTCGATGATTCAAACATATGTTTTTTGAAAGGTGTAAGATCCTCTGATCATTGTTACAAGTTGGTTGAAAATCATTCATGTTTTAACCCAATTTTTGATAATGCTCCTGATCTTATTGTCAATTGTGTTGAGGATGATGTTTCAGGTTGCACTTGGGAGCATGAAAGGATTAATGATGAATCTGAACCTAAATCTATGACAGAATCTACAGATGCACCAACTATGAGGACAACTGACGGTCAAAATGAACAGTCAACTGACATGACAGATGGTCAGACCGCAGCTGATTCTGGTTTAGATTCTGAAATCGTTGAAGATCAGGTAAGCAGAGACAATGATGATGCTGCATGCATACAAAGAGATCATCTAACTTCCCAGGTCATTGGGGGAGTGGATGAAGGAATAAAAACAAGAGGGAAACGAATAAATTACCGGGAATTAGCCGGTTTGGTATGCATGCAATCCGCATACCATCAGGTAAGCTCTTGTTGTTTTGTTTCTAATTTTGAGCATGAGGATGAGTCAGAAACTTTAAAAGTTAATAATTGGAAAAATGTCATGCAAGAGGAATTGGTAAAATTTGAAAGGAAAGATGTTAGGTTCTTGGTTCCTAGGCCATCTAATACTGAATATATGATAGTTGTTACTTGTTGTACTCAATTGTTGAGGATGAACCAAATAATCAAGAATTATGGTCTTAGAAGTGAAATCTTGACCGTATTTTGTGATAGCTTAAGGTCCTTGAATATTGCCAAGAATCCGGTACAATATTTCCTAACAAAGCACATAGATATTATGCACCATTTTATTAGATATCTCGTTGATCAAAAAATAATTACACTAGAACATGTAAGCACAACAGATCAACTTGCTGATATCTTTACCAAGGCTTTAGATTTCGAGAGATTTTCTCTCGGACTGTGTGATATCAGTTGACTGCACAAGTGTGCAGACAACTGACTGCATAACTGTATAATTGTATATTACAGTAAACACAAAAAAAAAAAAAAAAAAAAAAAAAATTGTAGATTGCATTCATCCTTGCACGATTGTCTCTTGTGATCACTTGGTCTTCTTCTGTTCCTTGACTCCGAGCTTTGACCCTTGAATGTGAGACCCTTCTTAACCTGATAATGAAAATTGTGTTGTTATTTCCTTCGTGTTGTTTATCATGGAGTGGGCACTCAATCTAAGGTTGCGGGGAAAACAAGCTGCCTCCAATCTTTGAAGTTACTACTCATTTAGGCAATGTGCTGACATGTATTCATACATAACTTGAGAATCAGTGTAACACTGTATTGTGAGAGTGAAAAGCTCCTCCCCGTAACTGATTCATAAGTCATAAGCCTTCAAAGGGAGTGTTCTAGAGGCTGCATGATTGAAGGTGAATCTCATTGAATTCTTGTGAGTTAAAACCGAGTCATGGACTGAGTTGATCATACTATGTCACACCAAAATTGAGACAATATTCACTTGTGTGTTTAGGCATAATTTTTCTAAGTTTTTTTCTCTCCTTGGTATTTCCATCGGCAAATTGAATTGTTGTTCTTATGTGTTAAAGATTGATGCTTTTCATGTGATTAACGATAATCTAATGGCGTGATGTTCAAGTTTCATTGTGCAGTTGGTGGAATTTATGGTACATTGTGGATAAATGGATTCAGTTGAAGTTGGCAAGTTCTAATTCTGGGACGGACAATCTATCACAAAACATGGAAAAAGTTTGAATTTTAAAATCAAGATCTTTGTTTGTTTTGGAATTCAAATGGGTACTTCAAGTCACTCGGTTCTCTACTCCTTGGCCTACCCGAGTTCTTAGGAAGAGTCTCTGTCCTCCCTTGATATTTCATCCATGTCAATTCTAGTTGTGAATTGTGGTTTAGTGTATCTTCTTCCTCATGTTTTCTAGCTTCATTTCCTCATCTCATCTTGTTCCTATTCTGCAAATGCTCTATCTCTAACATTTTTGCAGATAAATCCGAGAATTCAGGAGAAAGTCTAAGTGATTGTGTGTGACACAAAATGATTGGTTGCCACTGCTCTGATCAAGCTCAGGCATTTTTGTTGTTAAGCATCCAACTGGTGCTAAGCAACTTGTTCGTGCAACTGTGCAGACAACTGGACAGTCAATTGTACAGTCAACTGGTAAGTCATCTGTAAGTCTGCAGAAATCGCTGGTCTATAAAGGTTTGCTGCGATGTGAGTTGATATTGATGATGCTCTTAGAGGTATTTTGTTGGGGAGATTCAAATTTAGGGGGAGTGGAAGATATTCAAAATTTTCTTTCTTTGTGTTTGATGGTTCTTCTCAAAAAGGGAGAGAAAGATGTGGTTTTCATATTCAGGGGGAGAAAAATGTGTTCTGAAGATGTATTTAGGAGGAGTAGAATCCAATGTACAAATTTAGGGGGAGAGATGGATGTTTTGGATGTTTTGATCAGAACCACAAAGATATGGGGAGATTGAAAGAGCATGAAATACTCTTATATTTATTTTATGTATCTTTGTGATTCTGATAATAATTATTGTATATAATTAGTTTAGTTATTTTAGGAATTAGTTGTAACTATTTAGGAATAGATTAATTTGAGTTATTTATTAGTTTTATGATTTATTTGACTAACATATTGATATTTATCTTTGGTAAGTCTTTGTTTATTTTAGAAGTGTATTTGTACGAGGACTCTCACAAGGAAGGGATCATTGGTTGACGAAAGATTGCGTGTGATCAAGAAGCGGCCAAGAGGGTTTATAAATACAAAACAACGTCTTCCTATGAGGGTTACGGATTATGAGTTTTTATTCACCAAAGTCAGAAGCTTTGAGAGTCCGTGTGTCCTTAGATGTTCTTCTCAAAAGAACTCTAAGTGTTTTGAGTGTTTTTGTGAGATCTAGAAGTCTAGATTAGTTTGATCTTTTAATATTTTGTTTTCTTTCATTCGACTTGTACTCTGCAAGATCGCTTTTTATTAATGAAAGTTTTCCAGCAAGTTATTTCTTACTGAAGTGTTTATTCTGAGTTTTAATTCCGCTGCGTTTGTTTCTGTGTTTCTGGTCGTCGCCAATTGACAGGACAACTATCTTGACAACTGTGAGCACAGTTGTACTCACAGTTGGTTGGTTCCTAGAACAGTCCTAGCTGCTTAATTTCTTTCAGGTGAAAATGGTGTAACTGTTGTAAGTATCAAAAGTAAGATAGGAGAGAGAATGTGGGTAGAGAATAATACGTTTATTAGTGTTGTGAGTATAAAAATAAAATATGAGAGAGAATGAGTGAGAGGTATAGTAAAGATTATTTGTCATTTAGAAAAAAAAACACTTACTGGTAAACGAATGGATCTCAGATGGGGTATGATAGTGCTACCGTCCTATACCCCCTCCGTTTCATGTGACTTGAGACCAAAAATTTTTGCACACAAATTAAGGAAAAGTAAGAGAGAGATATAGTGGGAGAAGGTGTTTGTGAGTATGAAAAATTAAATATGAGAGAGAATGAGTGGGAGGAATAGTAAGTTGATTAGTGTGAGTGTAAAAGTAAAGTAGGAGAGATAATGAGTGGGAAAAATAGTAAATATTCTTTACCATTTTGGGCAGTCTCAAGTCACGTGGAACGGACGAAAAAGGCACTAGTACAAAATTGGCCTTGGATAGCGCTTTTTTGTGGGCTTGGATAGCACATAAAAGAGCTGTGTAAACGACCGCTATCTAAGCTTACATAGCGCTTTGTATACGCTATCTAAGCGGAGGACCTAACATAGCGCATATCCTATAGCGCATCCATAAGCGCTAATTCTTACTTATTTATTCATTTTCAGAAATTAACTTGCATAGCGCTTATTATGCGCTATCCAAGCTCCATATTTTTATAAAGAACCAATCTTCGGTAGCGCATGGGGAACGCTATCCAAGAAAGCTCACTTTTTTGTCTAATACTTTAATAGTGCATAAAAAGCACTATCTAAGTCTATATGTCATTTTTTTTCATGCTGCACCTATTTCAAATTATATAATTTATAACCAAAAAAGGAAATAAATAGAAATTAATATGAACTAACAAATATTTCATTCAACAATAACAATCAACCTTTCATTACATACACAAACTATAATTTTACAATCATCCACATGAGTTATAAACTAACAAAACTTGAAGATCTTTGTTCTCGATCAGGGATATCAACAATAGTTAGAACTATAAAATACTTTGTAATACCTATTTTCTACTACTTCGTGTCATCTTCTGCTTAATAAATCGGTTATACAAGTATCCTGCCTAATTATGAAGAAAATAATGCATTTTGCTCGAAAAATAACTCTTGATTTGATTTGTATGGGCAAACTGCACCAAAAAAATTACAAGACATTTATTAGAAACTACTAAGAATACTAGTCCATAGCTACAAACATTCATAGTCAGCAAACATTCTAGCTCTAGCTCAAATCATGTTTGCATCGGGCATAAACACATTTAAAACATTCAGCAACTTATAATTGGGATGGAGAGAGTAGGAACTGGATAATATGTTCCACAAGTAAAAGAATTACCACATCCTCTATGACAAAGGATTTGAGAAGTTGCAGGACACAAAAAGTGAAAGAGAAACAGAGGACTGAGTAAAATTATGAAAGGTCAAAGGACTCAGTAACAAGTGCCAATATACAGCAGCAAACATTCATAGTCAGCAAACATTCATATTTCTAGTGTTCTTTTGTACATTCTTCTATATAAACTTTAATGTTTGCTACTGTTCTGAATCTACTTGACAAATATGGATCCAAGGGAAAAAATGGAACAATCTTTATGGGACAGAGGTAATATATTTTTGAAATGTTAACTTAGACAATTTACTACCTCTGTCCAAAAGGAAAGTTTGTCCATTTTTTTTCTTGATTTGCCGAGAACACGAAGGGAATTTCAGTTTGGGACGGAGGGATTACTTATTAATGTTTGCTACTGTTCTAAATCTACTTGACAAATATGGATCCAAGGAAAAAAGTGAAACTATCTTTATGGGACAGAGGTAATATATTTTTGAACTGATATAATAGTGTTACAATGTTTGATGGTGATAATATCCACATTAATATCAATAGTGTTACAATGCTTGAAGTGATTTATGAGATACTAAAAGAATTAATTTTAATGCTATATTGAAGCAAGATGAACAGAACACTCACATTGAGGTGTTAGATACCATTGCCGAGGATTATTTGGCTACCAACCTCCCCCAGCTAGCTAGTTGTGAAGACTTTTATTGTCCCTGCAATCACGTAAATAGAAGTGAGATATATCAGACAAATGGAATACTATGGCTTCACCTAATACGTATGCATTTAGCTACCCATACTTCTACATGTATGATAACAATATCCTGCAATATATAAGAACCCGATGATTCTACACTAACCGCAACATAATTTGCATTCAAGAAATTAATTTACGTATTGATCCTTGCATATAGTTCTAGAATGATCGACAATAAATGTTTTTTGAATCTTCTATGAAACAACCAATAGTATATTTATAGAGAGGATAGCTTCTTTAATTCTTATAGTTGAACACATTTTGTGCAAAAAGTTTAGTAACACATATTAAAGCACAATCAGTTATGATATACTCATGTAATTTGACCGTGCATTTAACGCATGGTTGAACATGTTAGGACCATACTTATCTAGAAACCCTTTGGTAATCTGATATTAAAACATCAAATAGAAAAGAGTAAATCTTACCGTAGATGCAAAAGCCCTAGATGCAAAAATTAGGCATTGAATTTGAGATGAAAAAGACCTTCATTCTCCTGCAATCATCCGGAGCCACAAAGCATAATGAAAAACTTATAGCGGCAAACACATGGCATGCGTTGGAGGTGTAGCATCAGCTTTGTAGTGAAACAGAAAAGAGTAGCAGGGAAAAATGAATAATAATTGATTTTTGGCAACAATTTAACTTTACACTCACCTCAGGGAAATTCAACAAACCAAGATGCCACGAACCTTCGAGAGATTTGCCCCTGTTGTGTTTGCACAAACACTGATTAAATAACCTTATTGATGCATATCCCAAAATTCAAATCAAAATCAAAATCAAAACCAAAACCAAAACTAAACCTAATTGAGAAATCAACAAAACAGAAGATAGAAATCGACATAGATAAAGTTCTTACCTATTTGATTAGGGAAAAATAAAAGAGAAATCGATTGCGTCGTTTGTTCGTGAAGAATCCCTCTGTCCGTGAATACCTCCACCTCCGCTCTGTCGTCGCTTTGTGTAGAGTTGGGCGTTCTTTCTTTTCTGGATTTTCATTATTCTAATTGCATTGGCTGGAGTAGTTATTTATAATCAGAACAAAACAACGTCTCTTTTGATTTAAAAAAAAAAAAAAAAAAAAACTCAAGGGGGGGGGGGCAATTACCCCTGCTTGCCACTACGTGCCTTCGCCAGTGGCGGTGGCGGTTGCGATAGGTGGGGAGGGAAGGGCGATCGTCGATTATGTTTGTGCAACGAGGGAATTCTCGAAGTGAATGGCGGGTGAAGTGTTTTTGGGTTTAATTTGCTCAAGCTGATAGCGCTTATTTGGTCAAGAAAAAAAAGGTCAAACCCGGAAAAAAAAATATTGCTTATAAAGCACTTACTAAGATAACCCTTCTCTATGCGCTATGTAAGATAATTCAAAAAAAAAAAAAATGCTTATGAAGCGCTTACTAAGATAACGCTTCTCTATGCGCTATGTAAGATAATTCCAAGCATAGCGTTTAATTTATATGCGCTACATAGCTATTTGTTTTTTTTTTTTTTTTTTTTTTTGCATTCGGCTTGATCTCTCAAGGTGGATGCACTATCTTAGGGTACCTCTTAGATAGCGCTTCCTAGAAGCGCTAAGTTGTGTCTCCTAAGTTTAAATATGTACTAGTGAGGAAATAAGTTTCAAGTGACATGAAACGGAGAGAGTAATTGATAGTTGTGCTTGAGAATACAAATGTTAGCCAATTTCAATACCGCTTTAAGTGAGGTTCAACTTTAACTCTAACTAAATTCTCTCCAAATGAAATTATTCAATAAATTCATCACAAAGTTAAATATGTAAATTCAATTACATTTGCATCAATTTCAAAAGTAAAACGATATTTTTGACTCAAATAAAAATAAAAATAGATAGTGTTATTTTGGGATGTCGGGAGTATATAAACTTGTGAATTGAACCCGTATAGTTGACTATACTGGTTGGGTCAATGTGACAGCTATGGTCCATAGCGTTTACTCCAAAGTTGACTTATAGGCCACAGGAGGAAGCTGCTAGGAAGCTGCTTCCAATAGCCAACAAAATGTCACACAACCATTATGTTTGGGATGAACGGCTCAGAATAATGTTAGGAATTTAGATTGTAGTAATATTACCGAGGAAAACGATAAATGTGCGAAAAAAATTAGAAAGGAAATACATAAAATAACAGAAGCATTGCTCTCTCAGTTCATAATTTCTGCACTTCAATTTCTTTATGTGGTTTACAACATGTTTACGCCAATCACATGCTCCCTCCGGTTTTTATACTCCCTCCGTCCCCGAAAAATAGTACCCATTTTTTCGTTGTTATTACGAATGAACTTTGAGCAATTATAAAGGCTACTTATAATTATGTTAATGTGAATCTAAAAATTGGTATTAATAATATTTATAATGGTGTATCAAGAACAATTTCAAAATTTTCATTAGAATAATTAAAAGTAGCCTTAATTATTACTCAAAGTTCCTTCGTAAAACCCATGAAAATAGGGGGAATATCATTCGGGACATAGGGAGTATTTATTAAGAAATGCAATTAATACATAAAAAAGACTTATATACCATCAAAATAATTCAATTACTTATGCAATTAAATATTTATACAATAGTTCACAAATAATGCATGGGGGTATAATTGGTCAATTATTCTTTGATAATAATAAAACGTCAAATATTTTGAAACAAAAAATGAAATCTTAAGACGATATGTTTTATGAAACGGAAGGAGTAGTGGATTTATGTGTGCACGTACAGTGAAATAATAAAATCCTACACATAACCAACGATACAATAGCACAAACAAGTGCAGAACTGATATTCTTGATTTCCAGTTTCTCGCATTTCCGATTGATACGCTTAATCCAGGATACAGTTTTTTGTGCTTTCCTCTTCTCCTCACACTTTGATGGGTTTGGCTCCAAAACCCAACAAATAATGGGTCGCATATTATGGGAGCTAGATTACGCCTAATTAAACAAGACCACTAATCTTTCAAAATCGGTCGTAGATACCCGGGAGGAGCCCACTGCTTGGCTAGAGCGGTGAATAATCCTAGGATGTCTAATTTGTGTTTTAGAGTCGCCACCCACGTTTTTGAGGAACGTAAGAAAACCTAATGTTGATGAGCCTAAGTTTGATTTACGAAAACAGATATTCTTTGGAATGAAGGGTCCGGGGGTTAAGTTACGAAATGGGAAGTACTTAAACACCCATTTCGCCCGAGCAATGTCGGTCTTGTTTGTCCATAATTCACTTTAAAGATAAATGTGTTCTTCCTATTTGAATAATGAAAAAGAGGGGTTTTATTGTTTAGAATGTAGGGAGATAACTCCTAGGCCAATTCAATGTAATGAAAGGCCCTTGGTGTCATGTCCCAAATGGTTTTGGGGTGATTGCACATTTGATTGAAGAAGAAGAAGAAGAAGTAGAAGAAGAAGAAGAAGTAAAGAGTAAAGTTAAGACATTTTACTTATGATATCCTTCAAAGAGAACCTCTTGAAAAGTCTTGAAGAGAGGTTGAATACTTGGAGAGAATACCTTTTGTAAATTTCCTAGAGAAGAGTTTTTAAGGTTCAAAAGTTCAAGGTTCCCTCCAATGATGGATTGGAAGGGTTTTTATAGTCGTAAAATGTGTATTTTTAGAGCCAAACGGAGTATCCAAGAAATCTTTCCCGGGCCAAATCATGTATAATGAGCAAGGGAGAGATTCTTGGGCAGAATATGTAACTGACACACCCCAGAAGCGCGCGCATCCCACCTAGGCGGTGGAAGGCGCGCGCATCTGGCCTCAAGGGGCGGAGGCGCGCGACTCTGAAAGGCGGTTTTTTGACAGAATGGACTAAAAAGTTAGAACTGTTATTCAGTTTGGTTCCTGAACTTAACGGAGCCCGTCTAGAACTTAACCAAAGTAACAAAAACTAATAAAAAAACACTTAAAAGAGGGAGAAACACAAAATCAAGTGTGAAATTGGGGTGAGCGGTCCAAGGCGGGGTGTCTACAGAGCCCCTCAGCGGCGTGGAATGCGAAGCAAACGCGCCGACAAAAGAAAGACATCCGCCTAGGACATCACCAAGAAAAAGAAAAGACTCGATAAAAGCAGAAATTTGAAATTGCGAGGGATAGAGATGCGCTCCCTGTGTGAGCGGCTTGATTGGTAATAAAAAGTTCGGTGGCATGAAGCGGCCCACCGTGGCCGACAGCGGGACCTGTCTTGCTGATAGCGAGACCCGTTTACTGGAAGCGGGACCTGAGGGACTGCTTGCTTGAATGCGGGACCCAGAGGACCGTTTGCTTGAGTGCGGGACCCGGAGGACCGTCTGCTTGAGTGCGGGACCCGGAGGACCGTCTGCTTGAGTGAGGGACCCGAAGGACCGTCTGCTTGAATGCGGGATCCAGAGCACCGTTTGCTTGAATGCGGGACCCGAAGGACCGTCTGCTTGAGTGCGGGACCCGGAGGACCGTCTGCTTGAGTGCGGGACCCGGAGGACCGTCTGCTTGAGTGCGGGACCCGAAGGACCGTATGCTTGAATGCGGGACCCGGAGGACCGTCTGTTTGAATGCGGGACCCGGAGGACCGTTTGCCTGAGTGTGGGACCCGGAGGACCGTTTGCTTGAATACGAGACCCGGAGGACCGTTTGCTTGAGTGCGGGACCCGGAGGACCGTCTGCTTGAATGCGGCGGGACCCGGAGGACCATTTGATTGAGTGCGGGACCCGGAGGACCGTTTGCTTGAATGTATGTAGATTTTGCTTGATGAGGAGGTGGTGATTTTTGTGGTTCACCCAGGACCGAGTTGTTGTCATGAGTCAGACTTTGATGTTGACTGTTTGACCTTGACTTCGGTGGGGTGCAGGCACAGTTGACCGCGGAGCGCTTTCTGCTGGGGATGAATTGTTGAAAACTGGTCTTTGAGAATTTAAAGAAGGACACCCTAACTTTTTTTAGTGACTATTCTTGTCCTTCTTTCAATTTTAGACATGTCTTAAGGACGGACCAAATTAATGTGTTCCCAACCGGGTGCTCAAGGATTGGAACTGCATCTTGATTTGGGTGGAAATTTCTTGCATAGCTTTCCTGACAAGGCCTTTCTGAAATGATCGTGGCTTAGGAAGCGCGCGCCTCCCTCTGCAGGCGTGTAACGTGCGCGCCTTGCGCACCGTTGACGGGTGGGGCGCGCGTCTGGGGGGCGGAATTCCGGGCTTGACTTTTGCTGGCTAAAAGATCCCCCAACAGCTATAATATCAGCTTCTGTTCGACAATTTGATTCCAACAGCTCTTTTCTACCATCTTTGAACACCATTTTATTGCTCAATTTTGCTTGTGATCTTCTTTCCCATGGCCTTTAACCTTTTCAGTCTTGATGCCGAGGTTGTTAAGAGCTACGAGAAGGATTTGTCAACATTCGTGTATTCTTTCAAGACTCATCCCAAGAAGGCTTTCATTAAAGATTTCGGGTTTCGAATTCTTTTCACTTTGCGGACATTGAAGCCGGATTGGGATTTATTGAGGGCTGCAGCAGCTTTCTGGGATTGTGATAGCCACACCTTCATCTTTTCGGCCAATGAAATGGTGCCGACTGTTGATGACTTCAGGGCCATCCTTGGCATGCCTATGGCTGGTCGGATTTCCGTCCCTAAATATCACCACGGTGTTGTTGATTCTTGGGTTAACCTTCTGAATCTCCCTGTTGGAGAGGTGAAGAAGATGCTGTACGGGACCGTTGTTGACATAACTGAGCTCCCGATGTTTTTCAGCTTGCATTCGGAAGATGTCGCGGTTCAGTCTCTTGAGAGAAATGCCATGGCTATCTGTCTTTTCAGCGAGGTTCTGTTTGTCGCTCCTCTGTGTACTGCGGATGTGCAGTTAGCTGAGATTGTCTTGCAGGCAAAGGAGCAACGATTTAGCATAATCCCTCTCATAGTGGGGGAAACTTTGCATGGCTTGGATAAATTACATCGGACGGGTGAGATGAGACGAGGAAGCCCCTTGCTTTTGACCATATGGCTCCGGGAACATTTCAGGATTTATTCTCCGGATGGTGATCTGTCTCCTTTTGCTGTTCACAGGAGAAAACTGTTGATCCGGGACTTAACCGAGGATGGTTGGAAGGCATTCTTTGCGTCTCGGGTGTCGGACGACATTGAGTGGTGTCCTCCCTCTTGGGGTCTTCGTCCTTTCGTGGAATGGCCCTTCGGTTTTCAGCATGTGGTTTTACCCGGGTTGAGAGATTCTTCGTTTTACCAACCAGAACGGGTTCTAAGGCAGTTTGGCCGTCAGCAAATAATTCTTTTTCCGAGGAATGGGATATTTCGTCCAGTTTCTTATATGGGCCCGGACTTCTCGAGTGAGCTTTAGTCGGCTTGGGGAGATGATCGCAACTGGTGGGCTTCCGCCCCTCTGCATCGGGGTAGTATCTTTCTTCCCGAGAGTTATTTGGATCACTTGTTCTGTACCATTTACCGCGGCATTACTTGGGTAGATGCTCTTCGGGCTGAATTGTTAGGGATAGACTTTGAGCCTAGCAGTGCTTTGAGATACAAGGAGGCTGCGGCTGATTCTCACAACATTCCGTCTGACCCTTTCGGCAGTTATTTGGACAACTTTTACGCTCGGAGGCGTGTTGCCGCTCAGAAGATTTCAGTCCGCCTTAGTGCTCCCAAGCTTCCCAAGAGGAACAGGATTGAGAGTCGTTCGGGTGGTGTAGACACCCCGCCTTGGACCTCTCATGTCCCGATTGCATACACATTCTTTGTCTTCCTCTTTTCTGTTAAGTTTTGTTACTTTTCGTTAACTTTCGTTACTTTCCGTTAAGTTCCTGACTTACTCCGTTAAGTCTTGGATTTGACTAAGTGGAAAAGTCAACCTTGAGTCTTTGTTTCATTTATTTTCGTTGACTTTCATGATGTTCGTTAAGTTTTTGGACTAATTCCATTAGTTTTGGGGCTTAACTGCATAACGGGGTTAACATTTGGGCTAAAATATGAATTTCCTGAAGCTGGGATGCGAACGCCTTTGCCCTCCTTTGTGGGAGGCGTGCTCCTCCCATAGGGGGTGGGAAGCGCGTGCTTCCCGCTTTCAGAATCTCAGATTTGGCCAAATTTCTCTCCTTTTCTGATTTGTAACCCCCAAGGCCATTATGCCTTGGCTTGATCCGGGGAAGGGCCATCTTTGTGATAAAAAACACTTCCCTAACACCTATAAATACCTCTTCATTCCACCATGGAAAAGAAGGAAGAATTCTTGAGTCAAAAACACTCTAAACACACAAAAGTCCATTTTCATAGGTGGTCATTATATACAAAGTTTGGTCCTTCCTCTTGCAAGCACAAGGTACAATGTCCATCTTTTTCTTCTAAATTCTTGTTTTATCTTATATTCTCTCATTATCATTTCTTAAACAAAAAACCTTTTAAATTACTATCTTCATCTCGAATGTGTATGCAATCTCCATAAAAAGGGATACAACCAAAAGGCCACTTCGCTATTGAAGTTTGGTCAAGGTTACATCCCAACATTTTAACCTCTACTTTAATTTACATTCTCACTAGTGGGTAACCCGTGCCATGCACGGGTAACTAATTATTAATTTTATTATATTTTGTTCGTTTATATTTTTATTTAATAATATTAGTTAATTATCAATCATAATAATGGAGTATATAATTTTAATTATAATAGTTAACTATTAATAGTTAAATATAATTATTAAATAAATAGTTAATTATTAATAGTTAGATATAATAGTTATTTATATAATAACTATTATAATAAATAGTAATTATAACAATAATAGTTACTATAATAAGTAACTATTACTTATAATAGTAATAGTTACTGTTGGTCCCAGAGGGCAACAAGGGTATAGAACCGCTAGAGGGGGGGTGAATAGCGGTCCAATTTTTTTTCGAAAATACCCTTAAAATCAACTGAGTACTTATCAGTTTGGCCAACTGCGGTTCAAAGCACAAGAACCGAACTAATAAAATGTACAACGGAGTTTGCGGTTTGGCCAAATAGGTTAGTTAAAGAGTTGGGAGGTTTGACTCAGGTTGAGAAAACACTATGATGCAACTGAATAGTTAAACTTAAAGTTCAAAGGAAAACACAATTCATCTTTCAAGTCATTTCGTATATGGAAACAAGTTAAAGACCACAAACAAGAAAGATAAATATCAAGACAGAAAATAAAGATCAAACACACAAATTGAAGAGGTTCGTTATTAAATGAACTACGTCCTCTACCTAGATGGTTAGTCTAGGATTTTCTAATAGCTATGAGACTTGTATTAATTTAGAGGAGGTTTTACAAGATTAATCTAAACTCTAACAATAAGTCTAACCTAAGCTATAATAACAACCGGTATTTTCGAAGTATATAATCTATGTGATCATATAAATCGGGTGTGTGTGTGAAAAGAAATCAAATGCTCTAAGTATCTAAATGATGGTTGAGCAAATGAAAGTCTTTTGGTGTAAAGGCTGAATATGAAAGGTTGTTAGGCTTGAAGCTTTGATGAAGAACTGGGTTTGCAATGGAGATGGTTTGAAGATATGAATATCTGGGTTTGAATCTTCAAAGCAAACTTGAACACTTGGGAATGAATCTCTTGAAGCTCAGCAACCTTCATTGTTGAATAATGGATGCTATTTATAGGCAGAGCACCCTTGTGACCGTTGGGTAAAGATTTGAATCAAATCTGAAGGGTACAGTGCTGTCGAAATCCCATTGGTTGAGCTGTCATTTTCGTCCTTGGTTTTGTCTTGTAGTCCTAGGTAGTTGTTGCACCACTACCTGACATTTGTCCTTTGTTGCAGAAAGGACTAACGGTAAACAATTCAAACTGATAGACAAACCGACATTCCTTGCAGAAACTCCAAGTTAACTTAGAGTTATTTTGACATGACATAACGACATCCTTTTACGGTCAAAAAGGGAATGTTTGTCTAAGGAATAAATGACATATCTTTAATTCTTCAATAACTGCTCTGCGGTTTCACCAAGCATAGGGGCGGTTTGAAGAATGATCTTGATGGGCGGTTTCATAAAACATGCAAACTGCAGTTTGATGAAAACTGAAGGGCTCCATGATGGCGGTCTCAAGATGACGGCTTGAAGCACTAAACCTCTAATGATATAACCGAACTATACTCAGCCTAGACAATCAAAAATCTAGAAATGGACTTATCTAAAAATTGAAGTAGAACTTCATTACATGCGGTCCTAAAGTCCATAAAAAGACACGTGGCATGGATCAATCAAATTAAGGTGGGTGTACTAACAATGAATCCTAACAATCTCTCCCTATTTGATTGATGCCATTACCACACTATGATAATAGTAAAACATTGTACTTGGTAAGAACATGTCTGAAATAAATTTCATGAAATTGCATGTCCCAAGTCAATGCACACACTATGCTAGATCATAGATTTCTAATCTATCAAAAACAAAGGAAATGAAGAAAAGATAGAAAAGAAATACATTCAGATGCATATAAAATGATATGATTTTGAGGATCAGAAATGCATGTTTAAACTGAATGTTTAAAACACAATGCACTTAAAAGTATTTTCATGATGAATGTAGTACATGAGGTTTTAAGAAATGCAAGCATTGTTTCACAAACAAGCAGTTTGAATAAACAAAGTTTTGGAAACAGAATGCTATGCAGTCATTCTCATTATGATTCAATCATAAAGGATAGGAACTTACAATTTATGAATTACAAGAGACATCAAAAAGAAAGACTAAGAAATGAAATCTAGTCTACTTCATCTGCAACAGAACCCCTTGCAGCAGCAGCAGCATCTGCGGTTTGGTTCTGATCGGTTTGAGCGTCTTGAGCAGCTTGTTCTTCTGCATCTTGAGCATCAACAGCAGGGGCGGTTTGATCATCATTCCTAGAACCGGAGACACGAGCGGCTTCAAAAACAAAGTCAGCTGCACGAAGCCGAACTTCAGTCGGTTCATCAATCTTTAATTCAATTGCAGCGGCTTCCTTGACAAGTTTCCCGGTTCTATGCAGGATAAGCTCAGAAGAATCAAACGCATGCTGGGCCAGAATGTCAAGTTTCTCAACAACAGATTGAAGTGATGCATCAACGGCTTGAAACTTTAAGTTGCAAAGATCATTGTTGGTTCTGAGAAGATCTTAAAGAGCCAGTTGATTTTCCAAAATGAAGTTCAATCTCTCATCTAGTTGTTGTTGTCTTGATCTATCATCAAATCTCTCATTCACTCTCTCCCCCTTAATGGCATCAAGATCATTTTGTAAAGTGAGGAGATGAGTGTCAAACCGAGAAGTGGCGGTTTGCTGATGAACTTGAATATTCCTAACCGCATCTATTAAATCAGCGGTTGTAGCATGAAGAGGTAGAATTGGATAGGAAGGAATTGAAGAGGGCGGTTCATCAGAAGGAGTGTAGTCAGGGATGTGCTCATCACTAGAAGTATCATCATCAAAAATTGGGATGGCATCATCAGACTGATGGGATGAAGAAGGCATTTTGGCTTTGCCTTTTAAAAGAATGTGTGCCTCTTCTAAAGTTTCACCCATAGAAACCCTAATGGCGGTTTCAAATTCTATGAGATCAAAGGGAAGGGAAAAATAATAAGGAATAATTTCGGTTTGAGGAGAAGGAGGAGGAGGAACATCATATCTCATATAGTCATCATAGAGAAAGATGGAAGGAGAAGGCACAAGGAATATTCTATAGAGATTGGGAATACAAAGACAATTAAAGAATAGAAAGAATTGGGAGGCAAGAGTGGGGTCCATGAGTACCTGATAGACAATCTCTCCCATTAACTGTTCTGCAACTGAAAGAATTATTTTTTCAACTGCTGCTTCCATCTCATCCTTGGGAAAAATAGCATAAGGATTGGGGCGGCCAGCCTTCAAGAATCTGTCTTCGGCTTTGGCGGCGGCACGAGCATGGGCTCCAGCCCTTCTTTCCCTAGAGGTTTCAGTTTTGAATCGCTTCAGATATCTTGCTAAGTCAGCAGCATTCTTTCTTTTCTTTGTCTTCGGTTTTATGATTGAAACCGATGTCTGTGGAGATAGCTGAACTGGCGGCTGAGAGAGAGGTTGAGCTTGAGTAATAGCCAGCGGTTGAACTAAAGGAAGAGGCAGTGGTTGAAGAGACAAAGAAGTAGATGGCAAAACCGGAGTTGGAGCATATGGTAAATCAGGAGATGAAGATGGAGTATGTTCTGGTGAATCAAAGTCCAGTTTTCTTTTAAGTGAAGGAGGGGAGACCTCAACCATTATTGGGTCAATACCTGCCTTTCTCATCTCAGCTCTTTCTCTTAACTCTTTTGCAAATGCACCTTCAAGAGGTGAATGATCTCTTTTGTAGTCAGCCTCACTAAAGTCTACATCTCCTGGCGGCCTTGACTGCCAATGTTCCACATAATCACTTTTCTTCACCAACTTTCTTTTCTTCTTTGGCGGTTGAACCTTAAGAATTTCAACATCTTGTTGGTAGTGGTGCCCTAGGCACGTTTGATAAACGTTGTAATTGTTATCATTTATTTCATATCAATAAAGAGATGTTTTGATTATTATTGTTGCTCATGTTTACTTATAATAATCTCCGTCCCTAGTACTTGTTAAGCACTAGTATAAAGGCTAAATGATCATGGGATGATCATGTTAGATTTATGGGTACTTGTTTGGAACAAGGTACTGGACATGACCCGCTGCATGAGATTTATGTCATGGTCTATGTCGAACATATATCTCATATTAGTTATGTCATTCGAATCCTTAGACATGAAGTTATTATAGTCTTCCACTTAATGAAGATTATGTTTGACATATTCAAACGCTACCTTTAACCGGGTAGTTATAAAGGGTATGATTGGCATGGTCGGATTCACGTAGGGAAGAATAATAAGCTAAATGGATTTGTCCCTCTACGGAGAGATGTCAAGCTTGGGCTTCTCGTAGGAATGATGTTGATGAAATGTTCGGCCGGACTCAAATGAATTGATTGGGTCAATGTCATTTGGATTATCAACATATTCGGAATCGAGAAAGTATTGAACAAAAACAAGTTGACTGTTTGACCATGGCTTGTGTTCAATGACATCGTGGACAAAGGGATTATTACATATTCTAAAAGTAATGCGAACTTGTATCTAGTTATACTATTTGGGTAGGTATGAAGGTTTGCTAGAACCTAATCATATCTTATGGTTTCATGTTTGAACCCATTGCCAACTTAGTATAATCCTAGAGGGTCACACACAATGGAACGAATCTTTAAAAGGACTAAATTGGAATTTTGGAAATTCTGGACATTCTGGGGAAGTGGGCGACCGCACAGTGTGGACTGGGCGGCCGCACACTTGGCTCAATTTTGTACCAGTTTTGTTTCAGATAGATGTGCGACCGTACAAAGGATTTTGGGCGGCCGCACAGTACTGTCGGCTGGCACTTTCCTAATTCTATTTGGAATGTCTTTTGACACAAGGTTCCTATTTGGAATAGGTCTTGCTTGTGTATAAAAGGATGAATTCGGCCAGACCATATTGACTAGTGCTTTTGTGAGTCTCAAAGAGTTTGAGAGAGATTTTATTTTGTTCTAAGACATCATTGATTGAGGAACAAAATAATTCACAAATAAATTCCATATAGTTCTTTATTAAATTGTGAAAGTGTGTTTCATAATATTGGTCTAGCAACCAAGATCAAAGAAGCTCCTTTGATATTCGTTCGAAGTGTGGATACCGCTAGAGGGTGAAAATCATCATCTTCAAAGTTCGTGTTCAAGCTTTGTGATCGTGATCAAGTCTTTAATTCTCCACCAAAGACCAAGAGAAAATTTGATAGCCATCAAGGGTTAGTTTATTCCTTTATTCATTATGTTGTGTTTGATTTAATCATATGAACGGATCCATGGCTTTGGGTTTCTTAAAATTTTAAATGCTAAATTCCGCTGCGCATGTGTCTACGAAACCCAACACATCTTGCTCAGGTCCACCAAGTGCCTCAGACACATCAGTCTGCTCAGGCAATACTGCGCATGTGTCTACGAAACCCAATACCGCTAGCCTTAGATCTCGCTCTTCATCAGTTTCAAATCTGGTACGTTTGATAGGCGCACGAGGAGGGTCATCAACTACCCGTTTTCCTTTGCTCTTCTCTGCGCCTGGCAAGGGATCATCTCTTTGTCTAGCGCTTGCCTTCACTGCGCTCTTTATTAAAGGTGCGCTTTTAAGGACTGGCGCATCATCGGACTCTGTGTCTTCATCAACTAAGCCTTCAACAGTCTTGATTTGAATACCTTTGGCGCGCTTTGTAGGCTTCTTTCTGCGCTTCTTGAGGTCCAAATTCGCTTTACCAAACATTGGAACATCATTGATCTTATATTCAGGATTCTCATTCAAAAACTTAACTAACTCAGGGTAAGTTAGAAAAAGTTTTGTGAGAAGAAGACAGTGTGAGCGGAATCGGGTCTTTCCATCACTCTTGTTCTTCACAAATTTATCAATCTGCTCACGCAGTGTCTTGAACAGAAAAGTGAGGCCAGTGAAGCTTCTCCTTGGCCATGATGGCAGCTGTGTATTCCCATTGTTCCACCGTGAATCGGTTCACGTTCCCAGTTTTGAACACAATTGAAGTTCCCACCAAGTGCGCGATGTGAGTTAAGAGTTCTCCACCATCTCGAATTTCAGTGTTTTTGATATTATTTTGAAGCGTGGGAATATTTAGAAGTGAGGCAGCCATCCTGTTCTGATCATCAATAGAGTAAGTCATCGGACGCCCAATAATGCGATCTTCACCCGTAGATGGAAAATCGAGCAAGTGTCGAATCACAGATGATGAAATATGGACGTCAACATTTTGAACGCGCGCCTCAATCCTGTAGTGAGTGCGTCCATTTACATCAATTTCCACTAGAACAGCAGTGGAGAAGAACTCATCCACGTGGAGCGCAGAATAGAAGGTTTGGTCCATGGTGAATAAAGGGAGCAGACCAGCCACGCGCAGAGTCTCTATGATTTCTCGCCCAATTACTTCACCAGACAACTCTAATAGATCAAGAGTTTCTTCTAATTTGAAATTTGCAAGGTCCTGAAAAAAAAATAATTGATGTTAGAAGTGAAAGAGGCGCATAGAAACATAAGATGATCAAAGTAACATAGGCGCATAAAGAATAGAGAGGCGCATAATTGAATCAGGCGCACAAAATCATAGAGATTCAAGGCGCATGATTGAATTAGGCGCATGAAATTTTAAAGGCGCATAGAGTTACAAGGCGCATATTATGGTTCTATGTAAATACTAAGGAAAAATTATAACAACGAAATTTGACTAAGTACAAAGTTATGCGCATAAGGTTTAAGGCGCAGAATGATTTAAGCGCATATACAAGTACAGGCGCAGAAAACATTCAGGCGCATAAAAAGTAGGCGCATAAAGAAGTATATAGGCGCATATCGTGTAAAATATTGACTTAGCAAAAACAAAACAACATGCATTCAAATGAAAGAAATGAAAATCAAAAAGTGCAAATTTTTGAAAACACGATAGACAATTTTTAGAGACCAAAACATGCAATAATGACGAAGAACACGAAGAACGACCCTTGAATGCTCGAAGAACACCAAGAACACGAAAATCATGAAACTTCACCAAACTAGACAAATAATATATCAAAATGACCGCATGACAACAAGGAATCTGAATATGTAAGCAAAAACATGAACAAATCAATAATGAAAGCACAATAAACAAAAGAATGACCGAAAATTTTGAAAAAATTTGAAACCAAAAAATCAGATTCGTAACAAAGAAAGCATTGATCGTTGAAATGTTGGTTTTAAAAGATTCGAAATCAAGAATAGAACACAACCCAACAAACGATATAGAAAACGGATCATCGAAACAAGAGAAATCAAAGGAAAATGAATCCGGATATGACAAACTGACGAAAAACACTAAAATTGACGAAAAAGAAAAAAATTCAGAAATATAAGGAGATTAAAGTTTGAGAAGTCATACCATTTCGTCTTGTGTAGATGTTGATGCTTTTTTAGGACCCATAAACTTATATATATATATGTATAGAAAATGAAGAAGAAAAAAATGAAGATGGAGAGAGAGAGAGAGAGACGAGAGTCGGGGAGAGAGTGAGAAATAGAGTAGGTGAGAAGAGAGGAAGGTGATGATGTGTTTTTATAGGTTAGGTTTAAAACTTGCACTGATAAAGCAAAAATACAGTCAAAAATTTAAAAAAATAGGAAGTTGAAAGGATGGCATTTATGAGGGATTTTGAAAAACGGCGGCTCATCATGACAAAAAGGACATTCATTAATGAGGGATTTTTGGGATTTGAAGGGCATTAATGGCTGAATGATCTAAAGTGTCATGATGTGACATTTAGGTTTTTGAAAAACTGCTCCACTTTCCCTTTAAGTGTATGAGCAATTTTGACTAATTTTTGCACAAACACCAAAAACATCTATTTTGGTGTAAGTTTGGGGTGCAAGAAATATATCCCAGAAAATAAAAATTTTCGAAAAGCGTAAAACGAGGGAAAAATTTAATTGCACAAGTACCCTTGAACAATTAAAGGAATGTCAAAAGACATAGATTCCTATAATAAATGAACAGAATTAACATGCCTGGTACTTGTGTATTTAATACGTTCAATCATTGAAAATGAATTTTGAGAAATGATTGAGCCGCAATAGTTAATGCGCGCATGAAGGGGCGCATTACTTCAGCAAGGCGCATACTCATCTAGGCGCATTACACATCAAGGCGCATAAAGATGGTTGAGAGCGCATACGTTTGAAGTGCATTGGGTGCTAGGCGCGCATGGATTGATAGGCGCGCAGATATTGTGCGCGCAGAAAATGAGAGATGGGCGCGCAGTTAGTAAGGTGCATAGGTGGCGCATAGTTTCCTTGAAACTTTGAGAAATTGATTTAATCATTTGTACCTAATATACTCATAACTCAACACAACATAAAATCATTACTATTGACAAAACTATATTGAATTTAGTTGAGTTCAAGCATACCCATTTCACCTCTCAAAAACATGAACCGTTTCGCGTCGAGTGCTTTCGTTAGAATGTCGGTGATTTGATAGTCGGTCCCCACGTGTTCCAAATGAATATTGCCTTTCTCCACGTGGTCTTTGAGGAAGTGATATTTGATGTCGATGTGCTTGGTCTTTGAGTGCATGACAGGATTTTCAGAAACCGCAATTATTGATGTATTGTCGCAGTAGATGGGACAATTTTCTTCGATGATATCATAGTCCACCAATTGCTGCTTCATCCAGAGTATTTGGCAACAACAACTTCCCGCAGCGATATATTCGGCTTCGGTTGTTGAAACAGATACAGAAGCTTGTTTCTTACTTGCCCATGACACAAGTCGATATCCGAGGAAATGACAGGTGCTACTAGTGCTTTTCCTATCAATCGTGCACGCTGCATAATCCGCATCTGAATAACCTACAAGTTTAAAGTTCGAATCTTTGGTGTACCAAAGTCCAAGGTTAACAGTGCCAGAGAGATATCTTATAATACGTTTCACAGCAATTAAGTGTGCTTCTCTAGGGTCGGATTGATAACGAGCACAAACACAAACACTAAACATAATATCAGGCCTACTAGCAGTAAGGTAAAGGAGTGAGCCAATCATACCTCGATAGAGCGTTTGATCAACACGTTTGCCTTTTAAATCTTTGTCGAGTTTGTTGCCGGTGGCCATTGGAGTATCGTATGATTTAGCGTTCTCAAGTCCAAACTTCTTGATTAAGTCCTTTGTGTATTGGGATTGGTTGATAAAAATGCCTTCACTCATTTGCTTGATTTGAAGCCCGAGGAAGAATGTGAGTTCTCCCATCATGCTCATTTCAAACTTGCTCTTCATTAGTTTCTCAAAACGCTTGCACAACAATTCATTAGTAGAACCAAATATAATATCATCAACATAAATTTGAACAAGTAATTTATGACCATTATGTTTGGCAATGAAAAGAGTTGTATCGATTTTACCGCGAGTGAAGCCTTTTTCAATGAGAAACTTTGATAGTGTATCATACCATGCTCTTGGTGCTTGTTTGAGTCCATACAAAGCTTTCTGGAGTTTGTACACATGATTTGGAAATTGTGAATCTTCAAACCCAGGTGGTTGATCAACATAGACTTGTTCTTGGAGTTCACCATTTAGAAACGCGCTCTTCACATCCATTTGATATAACTTGAAGTTCTTGTGAGCGGCGTAAGCTAGAAATAATCTGATAGCTTCAAGTCTTGCTACGGGTGCAAAAGTTTCATCGTAATCAATTCCTTCTTCTTGCCTATAGCCTTGAGCAACCAATCTTGCTTTGTTTCTCGTGATGGTTCCATTCTCATCCATCTTGTTCCTGAACACCCATTTCGTACCAATCACTCCATGATCATTTGGTCTTGGAACTAGAGTCCAGACCTTACATCGTTCAAATTGATTGAGTTCTTCTTGCATTGCAACAACCCAATTTGGATCTTGGAGCGCTTCATCAGCCTTCTTCGGTTCAATTTGAGAGATAAAAGCAGTGTAAGCATCAAAGTTTGTAGCTCTCCTTGTACGAACACCAACTTGTAGATCACCGATGATATTAGCAATTGGGTGACCTCTAACTTCACGAATTTCAGGGGGTAAGTTAGGTTGAGTCGTAGAAACTTGAAGGTCTTCAATAGGTACATCTTCACCAGATTCAAAGTCATTGAAATTTGGGGGTTGAACTGGCTCAGAATTGAAATTTGGGTTTACACCAGATGCAGCAGTAGAAATAGGCGCATGAGAGGAATCATGAGGCGCATCATTTGAGTGAGGCGCAATAGAGGATTCACCAGGCGCATAATACATTGAATTAGGCGCATTTGATGTAGATGGATTTCCTTGTGTTGATAGATTCTGATCTTGAGTGGGCGCAACATAAATAGGAGCACCTGTATCATTTAGCTCAATAGAATCATCAGCAACATTTGGAGCCAAATGTGGCTCAAGGAGAGAATGTTCATCAAATGTAACATGTACAGATTCAACTATCACTAATGTAGTTCTATTAAAAACTCGAAAAGCTTTAGAGTGTTTGGCATACCCAACAAAAATACCTTCGTCGGCTTTGGCATCGAATTTACCTCTATGTTCGTTTCCGTTGTAGAGGATATAACATTTGCAACCAAAGATCTTGAAGAATGCAATGTTGGGAGTTCTACCACGCCAAAGTTCATACGGAGTCTTGTTGTGAAGTTTGTTGATGAGGGAACGATTTTGAGTAAAACATGCAGTGTTGATAGCTTCTTCCCAAAAGTACTTAGGCAATTTAGCTTCAGCTATCATCGTCTTTCCCGCTTCAATCAACGTTCTATTCTTTCGTTCAACAACGCCATTTTGTTGAGGGACTCCGGCGGTTGAAAAGTTGTGATCTATCCCATGATCTTCACAGTATCGAGCAACACCGTTGTTCTTGAATTCTGTTCCATTGTCGGATCGAACACTAACGATGTCATCTTCTTTTTGGGTTTGGAGCAGTCGAAATAAGGTAGTGAGAATATCATAACAATCATCTTTTGTAATCATCATCTCTACCCATGTATATCTTGAATAATCATCCACCACAACTAGAGTATACTTGTTTCTTCTAATACTTGCGGTGGAAACTGGTCCAAATAGATCAATGTGAAGCAGTTGCAAACATCTTGTAGTTGAAGGATTAGACTTGCTTAAAATGACTGCTTCGGTTGTTTGCCAAGTTGACATGCGGCGCACTTTTTGTCATGATGATCAGCAACCTTGGGAAGTCCTTTGACAAGATTATTCCTGCTGAGTTTAGATAGATACTTGAAGTTCAAGTGACTTAAGCGCTTGTGCCACAACCAACTATTTTCGTTCACACTTTTTGCTACAAAACAAATATTAGTACTAGAGTTCATACTATGGAAATCAATAATATAAATATTTGTCTTACGATATCCCGTGAGTAAGATAGCTCCAGTTTTGCCATTCTTGATAAGACATTGCGTTGAAGTGAAATGGCATTCTAATCCTTTGTCGCAGAATTGAGATATGGATAATAAGTTGTGCTTGAGCCCTTCGACGAGTGAGACTCTTTCAATGCACACTTTGTCTTTCTTGAGCTTTCATATGCTACAACTTGACCTTTGTTATTATCGCCAAATGTTACGGAGGGACCTCTTTCTTCATGGACATCTTCTAATAAGGATTCATCTCCAGTCATGTGTCTTGAACACCCACTATCGAGAATCCATTCATAATTTCTAGCTTTTGAAGATCCAGCCATGAAACAAAGAACTTGAAATATAGACATTTAAGCAGGTCCCCTTTATTCCTTTTGGGTCCTAGGGTTAGCAACTTTTGACAACCCACTCATGCTTGACCTTAGGATTTTTACGTCCTTTGGCATTGGGAGTGAATCGCAAAAGGCATTCCACGGCCTTGTGTCCTGAACAATCACAAATAGAACAATGATGAAAGCCACCAATCACATGAGTTTTCACAAACTCTTTACTTTTCTTGGGGATGGCATTCTTCTTTGGGTCAAATGAACTAGCCTTAACAGAATCTTTCTTTTGAAATTTTGGAGCGCTTTTCTTGGAGGGCGCATAGGGCTAGGAGGCGCACGGCGATGAGGCGCGTGGCTCTTAGGCCCATAATGAGCACTCGGAGAAGGAGCGCGCCTATTTTCAAGAATGATTTTGCTAGGAGATGGTTCATCTGTAGCTATATCTTTCCCATTAGCTTTCCCAAATTGCTTCGTTGGGTAGACATAATGGAATGTTTGTCTCTTGACTTTTTCTTGTCCTTTACCCATTGAATTAGAATGTTTTTCCTTGGGAATTTCAAAAGTTTGTTGGTTGGTAAATTCACTCTCTCTTTCAGCACAGACATCACATTTAAAGTTGTCACTAGTTGATGAGAATCCCAAGCCACTTTTATCACCACTGGCTTTTTGGGACTCAAATATATTCTCCATAGTGACACGAGAATTAGACCACTCATTTGTAATCTTTTTAAGATCGGTAATTTGAGCAACCAATTTATCGTTTTGAACTTTAAGAAGTGAGTTCTGTTCTGTTACAAAGGTGTTTTTAACAGTAAGAGGAGTCATGCTCTTTATCTGCTCCGTAAGGAGGGTGAGTTCAGATTTAAGTAGAGATTTCTCGGTCTTAAGCTGGGAAATTTCATCACATGATAGTGCTAACGCTTCCTTCATACTATCAAATCTAGTGATTACCTTTTCAGCCTTCTTGAACAATTTTTCTTGTTCAGCAATCACTTCATCATCATTGATTTTGGAGATTGGAGCAGTTGGTTCAACCTGTGGTCTAATGTATGCTCCTTTTCTCAATTTGTTCCTTCCTCCAAGATCACATCGTGAGAATAACAATCCACCATCGTTTTGAGCCGGAGTGAGAAATCCTTGTTCAACGAGCTCGCTAATGGTTGGTCCTTTCTTCTTTTTCACTTCTTGAAAACCTGCAGATTTCTTGATAGGTTTATTCAAGGCATTCATATCGGGAACATCCTTGGAGAAGTCATCATCCGAATCATAAGCATCAACTTCATCATCATTTGCCATCAAACAAACGAGTCCATCATCGGAATCTTCATCGCTCTCATCGGAGTCTGTTTCAATCCAAGTATTGTGCTCATTTGCTGGTGCTTCTTCTTCAGCAACCATTCCCTTGTGACGAGTAAACTTGGGAGTGAATTTGGGAGTATGGCTGCTCTTCTTCTGGATATATTCAAATTTGGGAATCGGGCAGCTTGATGCAAAATGTCCGGGTTTCCTGCAATTAAAACAAACAAGATCTTCTTTTCTTTTTGAATCACTGCTCCTTGAAAACTTTTGAGGAGCTTTGCTGGTAGATCCTTGAAATTTGTTGGTTGAGCCGGGTCTTGAGAATTTTCTGAATTTTTGAAATTTCTTCACAAATAAAGCGAAGTCTTCATCATCCATGTCTAATAGCTCAGAAGTAGAAATTTTGGGATCGGAGCTTTTCTCTTCTTGAACAGGCGCAGGAGTAGGCGCAGGTGTAGGCGCAGCTTCTCTGTGCGCCATCATAGCCATAGATTTTGACTTTCCTTCAGTTTCGCTGATTCGTTGGAGTTTGAGTTCGTAAACTTTGAGATTTGCATATAGGTTCCTTAAAGTCCAAACATCTAAAGTTCCAGCGTCTTCAAGAGCGCTAGATTTATGTAGGTATCTTGATCCAAAAGCTTGTAGAAAATTTACATTCAAATCTTTGTTGGTAAACTTCATGCCAAGTGAAATACATAGATTGATAATTTCACAGTAGCGTTCATAAGTTTGCCTTAAGTTTTCACCGGGGAGTTGAGAGAAATTGTTGAATCTCTTTTGTACTTCGTATTTCTTGTTCTCCTTGCAGACGGTGTCTCCTTCAATATGCTCTTCAATAGCATCCCATAGCTCATTTGCAGTAGCACAATGCATGACTTGTTGTTTCATAGCCGTGCTTAGAGTGCTTAGAAGAATGTTTCTTGCTTTGCCATCATTTGCAACTCTTCTAATTTCTTCCTCGGTCCATTCTTCCCTTGGTTTGAGAACTGTAGGTTGGGCAGCGTTGGTGCGAGGATTTGGATTCGCCTTCATCGGAATATAAGGTCCATAAACGACGGTGTCATGGAGCCTTTCATCGATTGAGTTGAGATGAGTCAATATGCTGAATTTCCACACGTCAAAATGATCTTCATCAAAGACCGGAACGTGAGTGTAGTTAGCAGTTGCCATAGGTTTTGAGTTTGCCATTTTGAATCGGCACCCAAGCTGTTACGCTTGAAAAACGAAAAAAATGTTTTATAAAGGTGTTTGCTCTGATACCACTTGTTGGTCCCAAAGGGCAACAAGGGTATGAAAAATAGCTAGAGGGGGGGGGTGAATAGCTGTTTTAAAATTCTTTTCGTACCCTTGAAAAACTCAATTGCAAATGCGCACTTTATCAAGTAAGCGTTATGAAATGCGCCTAAGTGAGTGAGTGAAATGCACAGCAGAATTTAGTAATGAAAAATAGGCGCAAAGTGTGATAAAGGGGCGCACACACACTCTAAGTATTTTGGCTCAAAGTGGTTGAAATAAAGAACTAAGGCAAATGATATAACAACACAACACAATTCAGTTCAATCAATCTACAATGAGTAAACAAGCAAATAGTGAGTGAAAATAATAACTTGAAAGAAACGACAAGATAATAACACAAGCTATTTGGAGAGGTTCGATCAATGAAAGATCTACGTCCTCTACCAAGATGGTTAGTCTTGGATTTCTAATGGAGATCTTATATAATGAGTGAGTGTTACAAATTACAATGTTTGAGCTTATACACTAACTCAAGATCTATTACTATGAAAGAACAAATCCAAAAACAATAACCGGTGTATCTCTTAAAGAAGAATCTAAATGATTAATCTTAAAGAGGTGCGTGTGTGTTCTTAGTATCAAGGCTCTTTAGATCTTTGAGATGGAGAGCACGAGAAACTAAAGTGTTAAGGCTTGAAGATCTGGGCTAAGGATGAAGGTATGAAGATGTTCTTGAGAAATCTGGAAAAACGAAGGCAATCTTCAAATCTTCAACAAATGCTTAGAGAGAGAAATTCTTGAAATTCTTAGCAAAACTCAGCAACTTCAAAATGTTGAAGTTATGGGGTATTTATAGTGAACTTCAAAAAACTAGCCGTTGGAGATCCTTTTGGATAAGATGAGCTGTCGCTCGTTGATTGGAGCATGCATATATTATGCCCATTTTGACACTCAACATAAATGTGACCGTTATGGACACGTGTCAACAGATTATGCGCATATGCATCTTTTAACCTCCGTTGGATCATTGGCGTAATTTGAATTCTTTTCAAGTCTTCGAGTCTTCAATAAATCACTGAGTTTGAATAAACACTTTGAGGCGCGTTTGAGCCAACAGGCGCTTTGAGCAAAGAGGCGCACAGTAAGCGTGCGCTTAAATCAAGGGGCGCAGAGGCGCGTAACATAGCTTATGAAGAAATCCTTATGCGCGCGCTCTAAATGGCGCATGGTGCGAATGTAGAAGGCGCGTGGCGCGTGGCGCAGGAGGCGCATAAGCGTGGCTCAAACTCACTGAGTGATTTTTCTTGAAACTTGATCTTCTTGCCCTATTTCTAAGCCTATTCTATAACAATGGACAGCTTAAAAAATGAAGTATAAATACTTCTTACATGAGGGTCTAAAATCCATGAAATAAAACTTAGGTGATGGATCAATCAAATCTAATAAATTTCTATTACATAAAAACTGAGATATGTGTGGGCATACCCAACAATCTCCCCCTATTTGATTGATGCCATTACCTACTATATCAAGGACAAACATTATACTTGATAAAAACATGTCCAAATGAATGAAATTGGTAATTCATGTCTCAAATTAATGCACACACTAGTCCAAAATATAGATTTCTAATCTATTCCAATAAGAATAAAGAATTACATATTGAAAGATAGAAACAACAGTTTAACACATTCAAAATGATATATGATTTTTAGTTTTGAAATGTGTATAAACCAAGTTTAAACTTAATGCATGAAAGTATGAAACAATTCAATATGATGCATATGAATTTAAACAATATTCATTGTTCTACAAACAAGGAGTTTGAGTGAACAAGGTTTGATAATAAGTGATGCATTGTTCTCATTAAAACTTGGGGTGTAAGAGTTACAAATTACAAGTTTCGAATAGAACAAAAACAAAAGGTGCTAAAACAAGTAAGCACAAAATCACTAACACAAAAAAGTTGATTCTATTACAAAAAGGTTCTAATAACTTACAATAAAAAAAAAACCTAAGGGTTGGGAGGCGCATCATCTTCTTTCAATCCTTCAATGATCTCTGAAACAGAACGCTGAATTTGTTTTGCGAGATGATGACTACGGTTCGCTAACCCTTGAGTGTCAGTGACACTGGAGTGAGTGGCAGTGATACCATCTCTAATGTAACTCAAGTGATTCACATTGATGTTTTGGTATTCATCAATGGAACGCTGAGTGATTTGCTGCTGCTGAGAAATATTTTCTTCCAAGATTTGAATGTGAGCTTCAATGGCATTTTGAGCCGTGATAATGTCGGAAGAAATATGTTCGGCGCGTCTGTCAGAACTAGAGTGAGCAGCAGTGAAGTGAGTGACGACCAATTCTTTCAAGACATCCAACTTTGATACTAGCACGTTCATGTTGGATTGAGACGCAGCAGACTGAGGTATGAAAGTAGGCGCAGAAGTGGTGGTTTGCGCCTGATCAGTATGAGGTAGAACCTGAGTCTGCGCCGGAGGAGGAGAAGGAGCAGAAAGTTTGTCCTTGAGAGAGTTCATCTCCCCCTTAATGGCAGCGATCTCTTCAGATTGATCAGTGAGTAAGGAAGTAAGAAGCTCAAATTGAGACTTTATATGCGTCTGTCCTTGCTCTAAATTTGCTTGCCCCTGCTGTAAAGAATGAAGAATGGAAAGTACCTCGCTCAAATTAGGAGCAGATGGAGGAGGCGCAGGGGTAGAGAGTGGCGCATCATCTTGAAGGGGCGCAACATCTTGAAGGGGCGCAGAGGGAGATGTAGGCGCACGAGGAGGTGAATGAGTAGGAGACTCAAATTCATCTTCAGTTTCAACATCAACAGTTTCAACAACAACTGTTTCAACAGTTTCCGTTGTGATTTGATCTGGTCCAGGTGGAGGCGCAACTGGAGAAGGAGTGCGCTGAGGGATGGTCTCTTGCTCCCCTGAACTGGTTCCTCTATGTCTGAAATGTCATCGCCGAAGAAATCAGAGAGGAGTTGTACCCTTGACACTTTGGTCGGTTGAAATTTGAGCGGAGGCGCACGGGGAGTAGGGGCGCGTTGAGTAGGCGCGCACTGGGTAGGCGCGGGAACAGAAGGCCCTTTCTCAATATTAGCGCTTGATCCAGCTCCTTTCATGCGCTCTAACTTTTCTGACTCAGCAGCTTGTTTGGATTGAAAATCTTCATCTCTTTTTCTTTGAGCCTCAAGTCTGCTGGCTTCCTGTGCTAGCCTTAGATCTCGCTCTTCATCAGTTTCAAATCTGGTACGTTTGATAGGCGCACGAGGAGGGTCATCAACTACCCGTTTTCCTTTGCTCTTCTCTGCGCCTGGCAAGGGATCATCGCTTTGTCTAGCGCTTGCCTTCACTGCGTTCTTTATTAAAGGTGCGCTTTTAAGGACTGGCGCATCATCGGACTCTGTGTCTTCATCAACTAAGCCTTCAACAGTCTTGATTTGAATACCTTTGGCGCGCTTTGTAGGCTTCTTTCTGCGCTTCTTGAGGTCCAAATTCGCTTTACCAAACATTGGAACATCATTGATCTTATATTCAGGATTCTCATTCAAAAACTTAGCTAACTTAGGGTAAGTTAGAAAAAGTTTTGTGAGAAGAAGACAGTGTGAGCGGAATCGGGTCTTTCCATCACTCTTGTTCTTCACAAATTTATCAATCTGCTCACGCAGTGTCTTGAACAGAATGTGAGGCCAGTGAAGCTTCTCCTTGGCCATGATGGCAGCTGTGTATTCCCATTGTTCCACCGTGAATCGGTTCACGTTCCCAGTTTTGAACACAATTGAAGTTCCCACCAAGTGCGCGATGTGAGTTAAGAGTTCTCCACCATCTCGAATTTCAGTGTTTTTGATATTATTTTGAAGCGTGGGAATATTTAGAAGTGAGGCAGCCATCCTGTTCTGATCATCAATAGAGTAAGTCATCGGACGCCCAATAATGCGATCTTCACCCGTAGATGGAAAATCGAGCAAGTGTCGAATCACAGATGATGAAATATGGACGTCAACATTTTGAACGCGCGCCTCAATCCTGTAGTGAGTGCGTCCATTTACATCAATTTCCACTAGAACAGCAGTGGAGAAGAACTCATCCACGAGGAGCGCAGAATAGAAGGTTTGGTCCATGGTGAATAAAGGGAGCAGACCAGCCACGCGCAGAGTCTCTATGATTTCTCGCCCAATTACTTCACCAGACAACTCTAATAGATCAAGAGTTTCTTCTAATTTGAAATTTGCAAGGTCCTGAAAAAAAATAATTGATGTTAGAAGTGAAAGAGGCGCATAGAAACATAAGATGATCAAAATAACATAGGCGCATAAAGAATAGAGAGGCGCATAATTGAATCAGGCGCACAAAATCATAGAGATTCAAGGCGCATGATTGAATTAGGCGCATGAAATTTTAAAGGCGCATAGAGTTACAAGGCGCATATTATGGTTCTATGTAAATACTAAGGAAAAATTATAACAACGAAATTTGACTAAGTACAAAGTTATGCGCATAAGGTTTAAGGCGCAGAATGATTTAAGCGCATATACAAGTAGAGGCGCAGAAAACATTCAGGCGCATAAAAAGTAGGCGCATAAAGAAGTATATAGGCGCATATCGTGTAAAATATTGACTTAGCAAAAAAAAAACAACATGCATTCAAATGAAAGAAATGAAAATCAAAAAGTGCAAATTTTTGAAAACACGATAGACAATTTTTAGAGACCAAAACATGCAATAATGACGAAGAACACGAAGAACGACCCTTGAATGCTCGAAGAACACCAAGAACACGAAAATCATGAAACTTCACCAAACTAGACAAATAATATATCAAAATGACCGCATGACAACAAGGAATCTGAATATGTAAGCAAAAACATGAACAAATCAATAATGAAAGCACAATAAACAAAAGAATGACCGAAAATTTTGAAAAAATTTGAAACCAAAAAATCAGATTTGTAACAAAGAAAGCATTGATCGTTGAAATGTTGGTTTTAAAAGATTCGAAATCAAGAATAGAACACAACCCAACAAACGATATAGAAAACGGATCATCGAAACAAGAGAAATCAAAGGAAAATGAATCCGGATATGACAAACTAACGAAAAACACTAAAATTGACGAAAAAGAAAAAAAATTCAGAAATATAAGGAGATTAAAGTTTGAGAAGTCATACCATTTCGTCTTGTGTAGATGTTGATGCTTTCTTAGGACCCATAAACTTATATATATATATGTATAGAAAATGAAGAAGAAAAAAATGAAGATGGAGAGAGAGAGAGAGAGACGAGAGTCGGGGAGAGAGTGAGAAATAGAGTAGGTGAGAAGAGAGGAAGGTGATGATGTGTTTTTATAGGTTAGGTTTAAAACTTGCACTGATAAAGCAAAAATACAGTCAAAAATTTAAAAAAATAGGAAGTTGAAAGGATGGCATTTATGAGGGATTTTGAAAAACGGCGGCTCATCATGACAAAAAGGACATTCATTAATGAGGGATTTTGGGATTTGAAGGGCATTAATGGCTGAATGATCTAAAGTGTCATGATGTGACATTTAGGTTTTTGAAAAACTGCTCCACTTTCCCTTTAAGTGTATGAGCAATTTTGACTAATGTTTGCACAAACACCAAAAACATCTATTTTGGTGTAAGTTTGGGGTGCAAGAAATATATCCCAGAAAATAAAAATTTCGAAAAGCGTAAAACGAGGGAAAAATTTAATTGCACAAGTACCCTTGAACAATTAAAGGAATGTCAAAAGACATAGATTCCTATAATAAATGAACAGAATTAACATGCCTGGTACTTGTGTATTTAATACGTTCAATCATTGAAAATGAATTTTGAGAAATGATTGAGCCGCAATAGTTAATGCGCGCATGAAGGGGCGCATTACTTCAGCAAGGCGCATACTCATCTAGGCGCATTACACATCAAGGCGCATAAAGATGGTTGAGAGCGCATACGTTTGAAGTGCATTGGGTGCTAGGCGCGCATGGATTGATAGGCGCGTAGATATTGTGCGCGCAGAAAATGAGAGATGGGCGCGCAGTTAGTATGGTGCATAGGTGGCGCATAGTTTCCTTGAAACTTTGAGAAATTGATTTAATCATTTGTACCTAATATACTCATAACTCAACACAACATAAAATCATTAGTATTGACAAAACTATGTTGAATTTAGTTGAGTTCAAGCATACCCATTTCACCTCTCAAAAACATGAACCGTTTCGCGTCGAGTGCTTTCGTTAGAATGTCGGCGATTTGATAGTCGGTCCCCACGTATTCCAAATGAATATTGCCTTTCTCCACGTGGTCTTTGAGGAAGTGATATTTGATGTCGATGTGCTTGGTCTTTGAGAGAAATTGTTGAATCTCTTTTGTACTTCGTATTTCTTGTTCTCCTTGCAGACGGTGTATCCTTCAATATGCTCTTCAATAGCATCCCATAGCTCATTTGCAGTAGCACAATGCATGACTTGTTGTTTCATAGCCGTGCTTAGAGTGCTTAGAAGAATGTTTCTTGCTTTGCCATCATTTGCAACTCTTCTAATTTCTTCCTCGGTCCATTCTTCCCTTGGTTTGAGAACTGTAGGTTGGGCAGCGTTGGTGCGAGGATTTGGATTCGCCTTCATCGGAATATAAGGTCCATAAACGACGGTGTTATGGAGCCTTTCATCGATTGAGTTGAGATGAGTCAATATGCTGAATTTCCATACGTCAAAATGATCTTCATCAAAGACCGGAACGTGAGGGTAGTTAGCAGTTGCCATAGGCTTTGAGTTTGCCATTTTGAATCGGCACCCAAGCTGTTAAGCTTGAAAAACGAAAAAAATGTTTTATAAAGGTGTTTGTTCTGATACCACTTGTTGGTCCCAAAGGGCAACAAGGGTATGAAAAATAGCTAGAGGGGGGGTGAATAGCTGTTTTAAAATTCTTTTCGTACCCTTGAAAAACTCAATTGCAAATGCGCACTTTATCAAGTAAGCGTTATGAAATGCGCCTAAGTGAGTGAGTGAAATGCACAGCGGAATTTAGTAATGAAAAATAGGCGCAAAGTGTGATAAAGGGGCGCACACACACTCTAAGTATTTTGGCTCAAAGTGGTTGAAATAAAGAACTAAGGCAAATGATATAACAACACAACACAATTCAGTTCAATCAATCTACAATGAGTAAACAAGCAAATAGTGAGTGAAAATAATAACTTGAAAGAAACGACAAGATAATAACACAAGCTATTTGGAGAGGTTCGATCAATGAAAGATCTACGTCCTCTACCAAGATGGTTAGTCTTGGATTTCTAATGGAGATCTTATATAATGAGTGAGTGTTACAAATTACAATGTTTGAGCTTATACACTAACTCAAGATCTATTACTATGAAAGAACAAATCCAAAAACAATAACCTGTGTATCTCTTAAAGAAGAATCTAAATGATTAATCTTAAAGAGGTGCGTGTGTGTTTTTAGTATCAAGGCTCTTTAGATCTTTGAGATGGAGAGCACGAGAAACTAAAGTGTTAAGGCTTGAAGATCTGGGCTAAGGATGAAGGTATGAAGATGTTCTTGAGAAATCTGGAAAAACGAAGGCAATCTTCAAATCTTCAACAAATGCTTAGAGAGAGAAATTCTTGAAATTCTTAGCAAAACTCAGCAACTTCAAAATGTTGAAGTTATGGGGTATTTATAGTGAACTTCAAAAAACTAGCCGTTGGAGATCCTTGTGGATAAGATGAGCTGTCGCTCGTTGATTGGAGCATGCATATATTATGCCCATTTTGACACTCAACATAAATGTGACCGTTATGGACACGTGTCAACAGATTATGCGCATATGCATCTTTTAACCACCGTTGGATCATTGGCGTAATTTGAATTCTTTTCAAGTCTTCGAGTCTTCAATAAATCACTGAGTTTGAATAAACACTTTGAGGCGCGTTTGAGCCAACAGGCGCTTTGAGCAAAGAGGCGCACAGTAAGCGTGCGCTTAAATCAAGGGGCGCAGAGGCGCGTAACATAGCTTATGAAGAAATCCTTATGCGCGCGCTCTAAATGGCGCATGGCGCGAATGTAGAAGGCGCGTGGCGCAGGAGGCGCATAAGCGTGGCTCAAACTCACTGAGTGATTTTTCTTGAAACTTGATCTTCTTGCCCTATTTCTAAGCCTATTCTATAACAATGGACAACTTAAAAAATGAAGTATAAATACTTCTTACATGAGGGTCTAAAATCCATGAAATAAAACTTAAGTGATGGATCAATCAAATCTAATAAATTTCTATTACATAAAAACTGAGATATGTGTGGGCATACCCAACACTGTTCACTTGTAAAGTTATTGTGGTTTCCATTCTTGCACATGACTCCAGAATCAACCAATTCACATAGATGAGCCATCACCTCTCCAAAGTCCTTTTTGGAGGAATTCTTGGTGGAGAAAGAATTAACTCCAATTAACTCCATTGTAGTATTGCTCAGAAGTTCCGGTTTGATCCCCATAACTCCAGAGTTCTCAAGACCAGCTAGAACTGCGATCTTGGAAGCGGTTAGGACCACAGACTTTCCACAAACCGTGGACTTGATAGCATCTTCAAATTTTACTTCTCCGGTTTCCAGATCCCTTATCGGTTCTCCTCTTACATCCAGCAAGGCAGCAGTTGTGGAGATCCCGTTCTCAAAAAATTCGGCGCAGATGATTGTAACAAACTGCGGTTCATCCATAAGGAACATAGGGAGCAGCTTAGCATCACTTAGCAGTTTGAGGAGCTTCCTTCCAACTGCATCTTGTTTAATTTCCTCTTCTAGTATCCTCGAGCCGGGTACAAAGTTTGAAGGATCCTGAAAAATATTCTAAGTTAGAAATAGCTTAAAGAATGATAGTTTGAATCCTTAAGCAAACCGCGGTTTGATTAAGTCTTACAAACTATAACAAGGAATCCTAACAATGAAAACATGCGGTTCATGGAGAGTAAGGGTAAAAATGTAAAAACAAAGAATGAATGAACAGTGAAGATAAAACGAATCAAAGAGGGAAAATTTTGAAAAAGAGTTTGAATGCACGAAGAACAGAGTTTGAATATGCAAAACAAAAACTTAACCAAAATGTGAAAAAAATTATGCCAAAACGATCACAAAGGGCAGATTCTAACAAAGTTCTAAATACACTAAGGCAAATAACAACACTAGAACCCAGAATCTGCAAAATTTTGCAAGAACACCAAATAACCCCAAAATCGATTTTGCTCAAAATTGAACACAAATCTTAAAACAAAGTAATCAAACAGTATATATAGGTAAATTCGAGCACAAACCAACCAAGAAATTGAAGAAAAAGCATAAAATGATCAAAGGAAGATGAACAAGCTTTTAAGCTTCAACAATGGCGGACGAATGAAATAAACTGAGTTAGGGTTCAGAAAATCATACCATATCAGGCTTCGAAGGTTTGGACGATGTAGAAGTAGAAGCGAGATCAATTGATTTCTTTGGTGCCATTAAAAAAATTTGTTTAAGTAAGAAAATTTAGTGAGAACAGAGAGAGAGAAGAGTATGAGCAGTAGAGAGAGAAGGTTTTTTGCTAAAAAGAGTAATAAGTTAAAAAGTTAAATTGAAAAATGGTTTGTCTTTTATACTCAATTAACCACCTCGGGTAGTGGAGCGATCTTTACGGCGGAACGAAACTTAACCGTCAGCGTACCTGTCGATTCGCATTCAATGCGGCAGAGATAATTGCGAGAAGGTCCTTAAAGAATGAAGTGACATAAAGTAGGGACTAAAATGCAATTTCATACCTGAGCGGTTTGAGTAAACCGACTTACCTTTTCCTCATTCTCGGTTTTGATGAAACTGATATCTCTCAGATCTGTGTTCGGTTTCAGTAGAGAAAACCGAATCCATGCTTTAACAATTCGGTTTGGATCAAACTGAAGTTGTTCTTCTTGACTCTTCGGTTTGAGTGGAATCTTTAGCCGAACCATTATTGTTGCGGTTTCGTCGATTGAACCGCAAGCTATTTGCATTTTCTTAATAGTGCCAAAATACTTAACAAAAATCATTAAAACAAAAAAATAAATAGGCATGAATTATATTAAGTAAGTTCCAACATACCCATTTCTCCTCGTAAATGAAAGAACCTAGAATTTTCAAGCGGTTTGGTGAGAATATCTGCAATTTGATCGTCGGTTCCCACCTTTGCTAGAAAAATGTTCTTCTTTTCAACATGATCTTTGAGGAAATTATATCTTATGTCAATGTGCTTGGTTTTTGAATGTTGTACTGGATTGTTGGAGATAGATATTGCTGCGGTACTATCACAGTAGATAGGGCAGTTTTTCTCAAATACTTCATAGTCTTCCAACTGCTGTTTCATCCAGAGAATTTGAGAGCAACAACTTCCAGCCGCAATATATTCAGCTTCAGCGGTTGAGACTGAAACCGACGCTTGTTTCTTCCTGGACCATGACACAAGCCGCGTTCCAAGGAACTGACAAGTACCACTTGTGCTCTTTCTGCTTATCTTACATGCTGCAAAGTCAGCATCTGAATAACCTAATAGATCAAATGAAGATTCTTTAGAGTACCAAAGTCCAAGGTTATCAGATCCACATAAATATCTAATAATTCTTTTAACAGCAATAAGATGAGATTCTCTAGGGTCAGCTTGAAATCTAGCACAAACACAAACACTAAACATGATATCTGGCCTACTAGCAGTTAAGTAAAGTAGAGAGCCAATCATACCTCGGTAGAGAGTCTGATCAACTTTCTTACCTCATTCATCTTGATCCAAACTGTAGGCCTTTTGCATTGGGGTATCAACTGGCTTAGCGGTTTCAAGCCCAAATTTCTTGATCAAATCTTTGGTATATTTGGCTTGGTTGATAAAGATTCCATCATGACATTGCTTGATTTGGAGTCCAAGAAAGAATGTCAACTCTCCCATCATACTCATCTCAAATTTACCTTTCATAAGCTTCTCAAACTTAACACACATAGTTTCATTAGTAGAACCGAAAATAATATCATCAACATATATTTGAACTACTAATGAATGACCTTTGTGTTTAGCAATAAATAGGGTTGTGTCAATTTTACCTCTAGAGAAGCCTTGTTCAATAAGAAATTTAGATAGAGTGTCATACCATGCTCTTGGAGCTTGTTTGAGTCCATACAGGGCCTTCTTGAGCTTGAAGACATGATTAGGATATTGGTTGTCTTCAAATCCTGGCGGTTGAGCTACATAAACTTCTTCTTGTAGTTCACCATTCAGAAATGCACTCTTCACATCCATTTGATATAACTTGAATTTCTTGAAGGAGGCATAGGCCAGGAACAATCTAATGGCTTCAAGTCTGGCTACAGGGGCAAAGGTTTCATCATAATCAATTCCTTCTTCTTGCCTATAACCTTGAGCAACCAACCTTGCTTTGTTTCTTGTTATAGTACCATTTTCATCCATCTTATTTCTGTATACCCATTTTGTTCCAATTACAGTGTGATCTCTGGGCCTTGGAACTAGAGTCCAAACTCTGCATCTTTCAAACTGATTAAGTTCTTCTTGCATTGCAGCTACCCAACTTGGATCACTTAGAGCTTCATCTACCTTCTTCGGTTCCATCTGAGATAACAGTGCGGTTAAGAACAAACTGTGGTTATCTCTATGAGTTAAGCTTCCTCTTGTTTGAACACCAGAACTGATAGGACCTATAACATTGGTTGTTGGATGGTCTCTATGCTCATTGATTTCTGGAGGGAGGTCTTCATGAACCACTATTTCTTGAAGATTTTCCAGAGGAGGCTCTTCTTGATATTCATTGAAATCTTCATTGAAGGTGATGTTTGGAACTGGATCAACGGTTTGAATGGGATCAGAAGAGTGCGGTTCTACAGCAACACCTTCGGTTTGATTTGGAGCGGCTGGAGAACCTGATGGAGTGGTTTGAGTAGGTTGGTCATTTGCGGTTGCATGATTAGGGTAAGATGTACCTGTCTCAAAACCACTAAAATCATCAGCAACATTTGGAGCCATATGTGGCTCAAGAAGATCATGTTCATCAAATGTAACATGGACTAACTCTACAATTTTTAATGAAGTTTTATTGAAACAACGAAAAGCTTTAGAGTGTTTTGAATAACCAACAAAAATACCTTCATCGGCCTTAGCATCAAATTTACCTCGATGCTCTCTGCCATTGTATAAGATGTAGCATTTGCATCCAAATATTTTAAAGAAGGCAATGTTGGGTGATCTGCCTCTCCACAATTCATAAGGAGTCTTGTTGTGAACTTTGATGATTAGGGAGCGGTTCTGGGTGAAACATGCGGTATTGACAACTTCGGCCCAGAAGTATTTGGGAAGCTTTGCTTCTGCAATCATGGTCTTCCCGGCTTCAATAAAAGTCCTGTTCTTTCTTTCTACAACTCCATTTTGTTGTGGAACCCTAACGGCAGAGAAGTTATGATCAATTCCATGATCATCTCAATATTGGGCAACACCATTATTTGTAAATTCGGTTCCATTATCTGAACGCACGGCAACAATGTCATCCAATTTCTGAGTTTGGAGCTGTCTAAATAGAGCGGTTACGATGCCATAAGTATCATCTTTTGAGGCCATCATTTCCACCCATGTATATCTTGAATAATCATCAACTACCACAAGTGTATAGCGGTTTCCTCCTATACTGGCGGTTGGGACAGGTCCAAATAAATCCATGTGCAGCAGTTGCAAACAGCGGTTCGTTGAAGGTGCGGTTTTACTAGGAAATGACTGTTTGGGCTGCTTTCCAAGCTGGCATGCTTTACATTTCTTATCATGATGGTCAGCCACTTTGGGTAGTCCTTTGACAAGACCATCCCTTTGCAGTTTTGCTAGATACTTGAAGTTCAGGTGGCTGAGCCGCTTATGCCATAACCAGCTGCTTTCACTAACATTTTTGGCTACAAAACAGAGGTCAGCAATAGAAACAATATTACTCAAATCTATCATATATACATCACCTGTTCTGTTGCCAGTCAGTAGAGTAACTCTGGAAGTTGCATCTTTGATGAAACAATTAGTTGAAGTAAAGTTGCAGTTCATTCCTTTGTCACAAAACTGAGATATGGAGAGAAGGTTGTGCTTGAGTCTTTCTACTAGTGACACATTTTCAATGGTCACTTTTCCTCATTTGATTGCTCCATATCCTACTGTTTCTCCTTTCTTGTTGTTACCAAACACTACTGGGGGACCTATCATTTGGATGAAACTGCAGAGTAGTTCAGAATCTCCAGTCATGTGTCGTGATCATCCACTATCCAAATACCAGAGATCCTTCTTCTTCTTAGCGGTTCCAGCCATAAAACATGAAATCTGCAAAATAAACATGAAAGGTTTTGGTCCCCCTAGGGTTAGCAGCTTTTTGGAACCCACACCTGTTTGACCTTAGGATTTTTACGTCCCTTGGCATTGGGTGTGAATCTTAAAAGACAATGACCAGCACTATGACCAAAATCAGCACAAATAGCACAATGAATAAATCCAGGTTTTGGTTGCGGTTTTACAAACCCTTTACTGACCTTCGGTTTCTCATGTTTTACTGGGTTAGCGGTTTTGGCTTTAACAAAGATTACCTTCTTGAGCTCAAACCTTTCTCTTAGGTGCGGCTTTAGGGAAAATGATAGGAATTTCCTTAAACCGACTAGGAGCGGTTTCATCACTCAATACTTCTTTGGTTGCCTCAGCTGCTATGGATTTCTCTTTCCACTTTGAATCTCTCCCAGTTTGGTTTTTAGGATACTCAAAGAAATAATTTTGCCTTTTAATTTCTTGTTTTGAGCCCTTTTTAACGGCATGATTAACCTTAGGAATTTCTTTGGTTTGTTCAGTAGGTTTCACACCACCTTCGGCACAGAGACAAGGACACTTACCCATCATCGGTTTTAAACCCCAATCCACTTTTATCCGAAGTAGGAATTTGTGAATTTAGGATTTGTTCCACGGTGACACCAGACTTAGTCCATACATCGGTCACTTTTTGAAGGTCATCCCTTTGTACGGTAAGCTCATGGATTTGGGTGAGAAGTACCTCGGTTCTGTCCTTCAGATTGCGGTTTTCATCCATAATAGTAGATATCCCAGCAATTTGGAGCTTGAGGTTTTCAATTTCCTCCTTGTGGGATTTGCATACAAGTTGGGATTCTTCAAGTTCTGCAGCCATTAGTTTATATGCCTTTTTAAGCACAGTGTGTTGTTGACATATAATATTAGCACGTTCTAGTACCTAGTCATCATGACTTTGGTCTGCTTGAACCTCGGGGGTATAGTTTGGTGTTGTAGGAGCTTTGCTTAATCTAGCCTCAGGAATCTTAGGTGAAATTGACTTCATTTGTTGATTTGGCAGTGGAAGGCTTTCGTCAATTTCAATTCTTTCTTCAAATCCCATGAGACAGAGATTAGCGGTTTCTTCATCATCACTTTCATCTGAGTCTGAACCCATCCATGTCAGCGGTTGATCTCCTTGGTCAGCTACCATTCCTCTTCTTTTCACGAACTTCTTGTTGAATGGTTTCTTTGCTGGCGCGGCTTCATAACGCGGTTTGGGACAACTCGAAGCAAAGTGACCTGGTGTGGATACCCCGGGCGGGAACACCACGGCCTTAGGCTCGAGCGCGTGGTGTCATCCTAGGATGTCTAACTTGATTTTAGAGTCGCCACCTATGTTTTGAGGAACATAAGAAAAACCTATTGATTGTAGCCTAAATTTGATTACGAAAACAGAGATTCTTTGTTTTGAGGTTCGGGGGTTAGATTACGAGATGGGAAGTACCGAAACACCCATCTCGCCCAACTAAAGTTGGTCTTGCTTGATCAAAATCTACTGAATGATAACGTTCTTCTTCTTCTTCTTTAAGTTATAAAAAGGGGGGTTTAAAATAGGATTTGGAATGTAGGAGATAACTCCTTAACCAACCTCAATGAGATGAGGTGATCACTAGAGTCATGTCCCAAAATGATTGGGTGATTGCACATTTGATTAAAATAAAAAGAGAGAGAGGAGATGAAGTAGAAAAGAAAGGAAAAGATGGACTTTTACCTACAATTTGGAGAACTTCAAATATTGCTTGGAGAGATCCTTGGAGAACCTTTAGAAAGTGATTTTGGTATAGTTTTTGTAAGTTCAATTTTCGGTCTAAGTTTTTGATCCTTGAAAATGGAGGTAAAGAGAGGTTTTATAGGTGAAAGAGGGGTGTTTTTGGTGCCAAAACTCAGTCACCAAGAAATCCTTCCCGGGCAAAATCCTGTAAATTGAGCAAGGGAGGGAATCCTGGCCAGAAATCTGTAACTGACGCCCAGAGGCGCGCGCTTCCTGCTTTGGGGGCGGGAGGCGCGCGCGCCTGGCTCCTCCTGTAGGAGGCGCGCGACTCAGAGAAGGCAATTTTGACAGAATGGACTAGAAAGTCAGCCCTGTCATTCAGTTTAGTCCCTGGACTTAACGAAGTCAGTTAGGAACTTAACGGAAGTGACAGGAACTCACGAGGAACACTTAAAATGGGGAGAAACACAAAATCAAATGTGCAATCGGGGTGAGAGGTCCAAGGCGGGGTGTCTACAGAGCCCCTCGGCGATGTGAATTGCAAAGCAAAACGCGTCGACGAAAGTTAAAAACACCCGCCGAGGACATCACCAAGAAAAAGCAAAGACTCGATGAAAGCAGGAATTTGAATTGCGAGAGATAGTGGTGCGCTCCCTGTGTGAGCGGCTTTTGTTGATAGAGGGGTGGCATGATCCGTTAGGTGAACCTGCCGGCTGAATGTTTTGAATGAGGCCGTTAGTGAACCGGTTTGATGAATCCGTTAGTGAATTCCTTGGATGAGTCCGTTGGTGAACCCTGTTGACGAATCCGTTGGTGAATCCGTTTGATGAATCTGTTAGTGAATCCCTTGGATGAGTCGTTGGTGAACCCTTGTTGACGAATCCGTTGGTGAATCCGTTTGATGAATCCGTTAGATGAATCCGTTGGATGAGTCCGTTGGTGAACCCTTGTTGACGAATCCGTTGGTGAATCCGTTTGATGAATCCGTTAGATGAATCCGTTAGTGAATCACTTGGATGAGTCCGTTGGTGAACCCTTGTTGACGAATCCGTTGGTGAATCCGTTTGATGAATCCGTTAGTGAATCCCTTGGATGAGTCGTTGGTGAACCCTTATTGACGAATCCGTTGGTGAATCCGTTTGATGAATCCGTTAGTGAATCCCTTGGATGAGTCCGTTGGTGAACCCTTGTCGACGATCCGTTGGTGAATCCGTTTGATGAATCCGTTAGTGAATCCCTCGGATGAGTCCGTTGGTGAACCCTTGTTGACGAATCCGTTGGTGAATCCGTTTGATGAATCCGTTAGATGAATCCGTTAGTGAATCCTTGGATGAGTCCGTTGGTGAACCCTGTTGACGAATCCGTTGGTGAATCCGTTTGATGAATCCGTTAGTAAATCCCTTGGATGAGTCCGTTGGTGAACCCTTGTTGACGAATCCGTTGGTGAATCCGTTGATGAATCCGTTAGTGAATCCCTTGGATGAGTCCGTTGGTGAACCCTTGTCGACGAATCCGTTGGTGAATCCGTTTGATGAATCCGTTAGTGAATCCCTTGGATGAGTCCGTTGGTGAACCCTTGTTGACGAATCCGTTAGTGAATCCGTTTGATGAAATATTGCTTTGAAGTCTCGTGCCATTTGGAGTCACACTTGACTTTTGAATTGTGGGGTACGGGCACAGTTGACCGCGACCAGAAAAATGTTCCTGCTGGGGATGAGATGTTGAGATTGACTTTTGAGGGGGGCGTGGCACCCGGACAGAACTTAGGGAGCTCAGAATTTTTTGAAGAGGACAGCCTACTTATGAGTGGAGTTTCAATCCTGCTTTCGATTTTTGACGTGCCTTAAGGGCGGACCAGAAAAGGTGTGCCCAACTGGGTGTTTGTTGTCGATGCTTGAACTCCTTTTTGTTGCTGGGATTTGATTTTGCTGCAGGTTGGGTATGTTGAAGTGCTTGGGTTCTGTTCTGAACTGACAAGGGCTGTTTCTGTCTGAACTGCTGTCAAAGGCGCGCGCGTCGGGCCTTGTTTATGGGAGGCGCGCGCGTTGTGAAGCCCTGGTCGGAGGCGTGCGCTTCTGGACTGCTGAATTACAGCCCCTTTCTTTTCTGATCAGAATGTTCCAACAGCTATAAATTTGAACTATTTCGACCAGAATGGTCACACAGCATTCTTTTGCAAACACTTTCTCCTCCTAAAATCACAAAGTTCTTGTCATAATGGCCCCCATGACTTCTCCTTGAAGTTAAGGTTTCCGTCCCCGAGGGTGAGAAGTCCGTCCCTATGGTGAGCGCCGCTCCAGCTGTGGGGTCCGTCTCGATGGTGGAGAAGCGTCCGAGCGTTTTGATCGTTTGGGAAGGCCCAATGATGATGTTGTTGACCCCGTGAGACCGGTGGTTCATGTGCGGGACTATAAACCCCGTCATTTCCCAAGAAGAAGAAAGGTAAAGGAAATTCCTCTTATGTGTGGAAGCGTCCCATGGTTGTCCCGCTAAGGTTCCGCTTGATAAGGGTAAAGGAAGGCCGTTGATGAAGCTCTGTCCCGTCCTAGCGTTTTCTCCCGTCTCGGCGGTCCCAAGAATGTTCCGTCCCCGTCCAAAGAGACTAAAGGACATAACAAGAAGCAATGGGTTCCCAAACCTAAGAAAGATTAGATTTTTCTTTGTACCCCAAGAGATTGCAATTTAGACCACTTTGTTTTAGGATTTAATATTTTGATGTCTTTTGTTGCTCAATAAATCCGTTGTAATGGTTTGAATAATTCATTGAATGAATAAAAATTGCATTTGTTATTTGAAGTGAATTGGGTATTTTTGATATGTTTTAGACCGCACCCGAAGGTTGCCTACGTTCCTCCAGTTGGGAGGCTCAGGTCTTCGTAGTTCAAACAAACAAAGACAATTTTTTTTTTTTTTTTTTTTTTTTTTTTTTTGTGCACCCTGTTTTTTGCCTAGACCGCCCTTGCGGGTTTTCAATCTAACGGGCTTCTTTTTTGCACGTGCTCTAATTTTTGCCTAGCCGCCCTTGCGGGTTTTCAACCTAGCGAGCGACGTTTTTTTTTTTTTTTTTTTTTTTTTTTTTTTTTTATGGTCTTTGTTTATTAAGCGTAGAACCTCTTGAGCTTGTCGAGGTTGACCTCCTTTGGCAGCTGGTCACCATCTAAATCCACGAGCCGGACTGCACCACCGCTTAGTATCTTTTTGACCACGTACGGACCGATCCATCGGGGTCCCCATTTCCCAGGGGATTCATGGCATTAGGAGGATGTTGTCTTAAGACCAAATCTCCCACATTGATGTTTCGAGGCTTCACTTTTTTGTTGAAAGCTCTTGCCATCCTTTGCTGATATGCTCTCGTGCGTTCGAGTGCCCTTAACCTTTTTTTCGTCGAGTAAGGCTAGCTGTTCGTATCTACTCTGCATCCAGTTGACCTCGTTGACTTGGTTCTCGAGGAGGACCCGTAGAGATGGGACTTCAAGTTCGATAGGGAGTACGGCTTCAGAACCATAGACCAATGCATAAGGAGTTCTCCTGTTGCGGATCGTATCGATGTGCGGTAGCCCCACAATGCTAATGGTAGCTTCTCGGGCCAATCCCTTCCTGTTGAGGCCATCTTCTTGACGATGGTCTCGATGGTTTATTTGCTGCTTCGACTGCGCCATTTGCTTGGGGGCGGTAAGGGGATGACTTGTGCTTGGTGATCTTGTAATCTACCAAAAGTGCATCCATTTCCTTCTCGAAGTGAGAGCCGTTGTCGGAAATGATTTCATGAGGCACGCCGTATCGGCACATGATATTAATCTTTACAAATTCGGCCACTTTCTTGGCGTTGAGGGTTCGATAGGCTTGTGCTTCGACCCACTTTGTGAAGTAGTCGACTGCTACTAGGACGAATGACTGCCCATTGCTCCCGGCAGGATGAACTTTACGATGATGTCTATCCCCCAACAAGAGAAAGGCCAAGGTGTGACCATTTGTAAAGTTGTGAGGGGGTGGAGCATGTTGTAGATTAGCGTGGAACTGGCACTTGGCACACTTTTGACTTTCTCGATACAGTCTCGTTCCATAGTGCTCCAATAGTAACCAATGCGAAGTATCTTCTTGACTAGCATAAACCCATTCATGTGGGGTCCACATTCTCCTTCGTGCACTTCACACATTATCTCTTGAGCTTCGGTCTCATTGGCGCATAAGAGATTGATCCGTCGTGGTGCCTTTTATATACTCGGTCTCCAATCAGTAAATACGAGAGGCTAACCTTTGCAGAGCTGCTTGAGACTTCTTATTGATGTTCTCGGGATAAGTGCCGTCTTTGAGGAGTCATTGATATCTGAATACCACGGAGAGTTTGTTTGAACCTCGTTGATCTCGATACTCATGCAATATGCCGGACTGTTCCTTCGAGCAATTTTGAAAGGCTTCAGCATTTTTCCTTTGGGCATTTCAACTAATGAAGCTATAGTGGCCAGTGCATCGGCGAAGCGATTCTTATCCCTTGGCAGGTAGTTGAAAGTGATCTCTTGGAATTGTTCAACCAGTCCTTCAAGGTGCTGACCATACTGTTGGAGAGTCGGGTCTTGGGTTCGCCATTACACGATTGCTGATTGATAAGAAGCAAAGAGTCGCCGAACACTTTCTAGTTCCGTGACGTTTCTTTCGAGAGCTGCTTCGAGCCCTGCTATGCATGCTTCGTACTCGGCAATGTTGTTGGTAGCTTCGAATTCCAGGCGTATGGCAATGGGAGTGTAGATGTCTTTGGATCGACAAGCAATACCCCTATACCAAAACCGTGTTTATTGGCGGCGCCATCGAAAAAAAGTTGCCCATTGTCTTCCTCGGTTGTGGTACAAATTAAATGCTCGTCGGGGAACTGTACATCTTCCCCTTCACTTCGTCACACGGGAATTCGGCAAGCTGGTCACTGAACACTTTCCCCTGACGGATTTTAGTGTGACGTAAGTGATATCGTAGCCGGCGAGCATGAAGTACCATTGGCTATTCTTGTTGACATGAAAGGCTTCTCGAAGATGTAGCGGAGCGGGTCCACCTTTGCTACTAGCTTGATCGGAAAAGCTTCCATATAGTGTTTGAGCTTTTGAGTGACCCAAACCAATGCTGCACATGACTTCTCTAGGACAGAGTAGTTCTTTTCGCCTCCTTGGAATCGGCGACTGACAAAAATAAATGGCGTTCTCCTTTGTGGACTCTCGTTGCTCTTGTGCTAACATATAGCCCTAGGGCTTCATCATTGACAGTGAGAAAAGCAACAGAGGTTTCTCCTTGTGTGGCGGAACTAGAACAGGAGGGCACGTTAAATAATGCTTCACTTGCTCGAAGGCTTCTTGGCATGCGTCGGTCCATTCTAGATCCACATTCTTCTTGAGTAACTTGAGATTGGCTCGCACATGGAAGTGAGTTGGTGCACAAACCGACTGATGTATTGTAGTCTGCCATTGAAACCTTAATCTCTTTCTGCGTCTTCGGAGGAGGCATGTCAATGATTGCCTTGATTTTGGAGGGGTCTACTTCGATTCCCCTTTCAGTGACCATATAACCAAGAACTTTGCCTCGGCTAACCCCGAATGTGCACTTTGCAGGGTTGAGCCTCATCTTGTGTTGACGAAGCCTTCGAAGAACTTGCGGAGATCGATCAAATGCTGACCATCGGTCCCTTTGGAGTGAATGATCATGTCGTCCAAATAGACCTCGATTTCTTTGTGAATCATATCGTGGAAACAAGTCCGTCACGGCTCTTTGGTAGGAAGCCCCAGCGTTTCTTAACCAAAACGCATGACTGTGTAGCAGAAGGTCCCCCCACGGTGTTGTGAAGGCTGTCTTATGTTGATCTTCCTCGGCCATGAGAATCTGATTGTACCCAGCGAACCCATCCACAAAATGAGCGAACCTCGTAGGCAGCAGTGGAGTCGACTAGCATGTCGATATTAGGGAGTGGAAAATCATCTTTTTGGGGAAGCTTTGTTTAATCCCGGAAGTCTAACAAACTCGGACCTTGCCGTTCGCCTTCCTGACTGTCACATGTTGGCTAACCATGTCGGATACTCGATAACCTTGATGAAACCCACGCTGAGGAGCTTCTCAATCTCTTCTTTGACCTGCAGAGACCATTCTGGCTTGATCTTCCGAGCTTCTGCTTTACTGGCCTGGCATCTTATCTGATCGGAATCCTGGCTCCGCTACCTTTCTGTCTAAACCCGGCATGTTTGTTGTATGGACCATGCGAACACATCCACGAACTCCCGTAGTAATGCAGTCAATCTGTATCTGTCGTCTCCCTTGAAGAAGCTTCCAATCTTGGTTTCTTTTGGCTCTCTTCGGTACCCAGATTAACAACCTGCAATCTTCGTCATCCTTTGGACCCATTCTCGCCACGACTACGGACTTGTTGAGCAAGTCATTTAAGTATGTTGTGTTTTTCGCTGGTCTATTTCATCATAATTTGAATCGTTATTAACTTGTTCGTTAAGTTCATTATTAGTTAATCATCATTTATGATGTTTGCAATCTCAGGGTACTCAGAAATATCAAATTTTCATTAGCAAAGAAAGGAAACACACGCTCGGCTATGGCCTCTAAATCCTCTGGGTGAGGGTATTAGAGACACTCTCGGATTCGAAAGTAAGTGTAAGCTGCTCTTCCTTTGTTGCTGTGCGGGGTATGCAACCCATTTTTGGACTAAGAATTCCTCGGATACCACAGGTCCTTTTGTTGAATACCAATGATGATCGGCTCGGAGCTTGTGCGGGATCTCACTGATAGTCTCGTCGTCATGATGACGGTGTCATGGATGGCGTTGACTTGGCATTCATTCATTACGGCAAGCTCTTCGAACATGGAGGCTAAATCTGCCAGTTCTTCCCCCACTGGTGATTTCTGTCTCGGACTCTATAGTCACCTCCTTCCCACCATTCACGGGGCGACATGGGAGTTGGTTCCCTTTCGGATTCTGGATCTCACAATCGGAGAAGATTCGAGGCCAGGCTTTTGACACACCTTTATTGTTAACCCACGGTCGGGAAAGATCATGTATGGAATGTCTTCCCCCTGGCGGACAAAATATCCATTCAACGTCTTGCGGTAAGGCTTAGGTTAGGGACTTCATACCGACGGCCTTCTTTACGAGCCGGGCCTTTTCGCTCTTGATTGCTTGTTCTTGCTTCAAGTCTTCTTCGGAAGGCTCGTACCCCAAACCGAATGTGTTTCTTGACAAATGGGACTTGCACGGGTTGTAGGATTCCTTGCTGATATTTCCCTAAGCCTAAACCAGGGAAGTAGTCCATATCCCTCATCTGCGGAGTACTTTGTGATTGCTGGGGGTCCATGATCCATTCCCCCCTTCTTTGTCAATGGCGTTGATTGAGACGCCGGAGAGAGTGGAGTCTGGTAGACCGTGCTGAACTG